>VZTY01011094.1:84018-182779 GCA_013400935.1 Turnix velox
GTACCCAATCCCACTGTCCATATCTCCTATGAAGATGTTAAATAGTACTGGTCCCAGTACTGATCCTTGAGGAGCACCACTCATCACTGGTTTCCACTTGGACAATGAGCCATTGACTGCAACTCTTTGAGTGCGACCATTCAACTAGCTCCTTATCCAGCGAGTGGTCCATCTGTCAAACCCATTCTTTTCCAGTTTGGTGACCAGGATGTCATGCGGGACAGTGTCAATTAGATGCTTCCTGCATCTAATTACCAGGGACAGGCTGCAAAGGTGGGACTGTGCTGAACTCATAAAGTTCAACAAGCATAAGTGCAGGGTGCTGTGTTTGGGTCAGGCCAATACAGACTGGGGAATGATGTGATAGAGAGCAGCACTGTAGAATAGGACTTGGGAATACTGGTGAATGAAAAGCTGGTTATAAGCCAACAATGTGAGGTTATATACCAGAAGGCCAACCATGTTCTGGGCTGCATCAGAAGAACCATGGCCAGCAGAGTGAGAGAGATTATTCTGCCTCACTACAGCTCTAGATCCCTCAGCACAAGAAGGACATGAACCTATTGGAGAGGATCCAGAGGAGGTCCATGAAGATGATCAAGGGGCTGCAACAACTCTCCTATGAGGACAGGCTGAAGGAGTTGGGGCTGTTCAGCCTGGAGAAAAGAAGGCTCTGGAGAGACTTCATAGAAGCTACTGCTGAAGAGGCCACAGGAAAGCTGAGGGGGGACTGTTTGCCAGGGCATGTAGTGGCAGGGTGAGGGACAATGGTTTTAAACTAGAGCAGGGCAGATTTAGACTACCTTTTAGGAAGAAGTTTTTCACCATGAGGGTGGTGAGGCACTGGAATAGCTTTCCCAGAGGTAGTGTAATTACTTCCATTCCTGGAGATAGTTCCATCCCTAGTCCAGTTTTGCTGAGGCTCTGAGCAGCCTGATCTAGTGCAGGATGTTCCTGCTCACTGCAGGGGAGTTTGACTAGGTGGCCTTTGATAATCCCTTTCAATTTAATTGATTCTGTGGTAACAAATATTGTGAAGTTTAATTCAGACCTTGCTTTGGAATGGCTCTCTATGTTCAAGCATTATATAGAAGGGAAGGATCTGTAAGTTGGAAGTAATTCCAATAGAAAAAAACCCAGAAAGTGCAAATCCGCTAGTTTAGTCATTAATTAGTTATCAACTGAGTACTTTTCTTTATGTCAGCTTGCTTTCTTTTAATGTAATTTCCAGTCACTGCTGGAAAAAGAAAATCCTTGGTTGGGTACTGGGAATAACACTACAGCATTCCAGATTTCCAGTGTCATAATTCTTCTTCCACAGACAAAAATATTGATTCTAAGATGATGCAAATGAGCTTTAGTTCCTTTGACAACAGAGGCAAATGTGAATTCAAAGCACAGAAACATTTACAGTACAGTATTCATTAATGCTGCATTAATGGTGTATATAGTTCTTTTACATCATTAATTTGTTTTTAATGGTGTTGTTTAGCTGATTCTAATTGTGATATAGATTCAAATGCTATTATTTCCGATCTCACATGTTATTTGACCTTACTGATCATGGAAGAAAGAAACTGATACCAGTTTTATAAAGAAAACAAAAAGTTCAATTACAGTCTCATTTCAACAACAACTTTCAAAATACTGTGATGTCTCTAGTACTGTCAGTCTTGACTGTCTTATTCTCTTAATGTGAAAAAATTAGGATGTGTTTACTTGATTAGTAAGCCTAGTTCCTCTTTCACATACTGGTCACACATTTACTTTCTTCCTCCTTAGGAAAACTCTCCTATATGGTCTCCATGGGTATTTCTAGGTGTCTATATGTATGGTTAACAAAACTGGTTGAATTAATATTTTATTAACTGTATTTTATTATTTACTACCTGAATATTTTCATATGAAGAAACAATCTGGATTGTCATATCATATTTCCTCAGCTTAACCAGGATGCCTGAAAAAGGTACATTAAAGGCATTGCTGGCAGCTGGTTCAGAATTCATGCTGGGAAAAGTATTGTTACACAAGATGGTGGAAGAGAAGCAGTGCCAGACAACAAACTGTCATTAAGAACAGAGATTTCCACGTGTCTCTGATTGGAAAATGGTGGGCTTTCAACCTCAACAGTGTTAAAGATAATCGTTTTTAGAAACTTGTGCACTAATTTGGTACACTAATTTGGATTAATGAAAATAGTTGGACTTGGTGATCTTGATCAAGACCTTAACAATTTAAGGACTTCACATCATAATGTAGATAGAACATTAATTTCATGTCTATGGGAATTAATATTACTCGGATTAACTTCTATCATTGCAGGACATAGAGTAAGTATAAATATAGATTAAGTAAGTACAAGCATATAGCTTAAAGGATTTGAACAAACCCACAGTTGATGATCACACTGCTTGTTTTCTCAGAAATCTGTGAAAGACTTAGGACATTTTAACCATAACAATTCATTGCAGGGCATCTCAGAAAGTCTTGATCTGATCTCCACTTACATAACATCTTCCATTTTGAAAGTCTGTGGATCTTCCTGGTTTGTTCATTGATGTAACATAGTACTAAATACTCCAAAACTGCAAAGTTTAATAACAGGTTTTTTTCAACGATATGTCATCACCATATTTTAGATGTTTCAGGACAGATAATTCCTTCTTGATAATTAGATACTTAATCACAAGCATTTCAGGGTTCACTTATATTTTAGGAACTGCATTTCAGCCATACACCTTCAAAATGTCTTTTTAAAATGTGGATTTTTCAAAGATGTTCTAGCAAGGAGAACACCAATATTCTTTCTACTGTTACTTATGTCTTAGTGTAATCTTCTCTTACTACAGGAGGCACCACAGGACCATTCTATACAATGATTGTTGTTAGCAAATGCAAGCGACAGAAAAAATGCCAAAACTTCTAAAGCCAACGCCTGTCAGTGCCTGCTCCCTGGTTGGCAGAGAGCACCCTACTCAAATGCTAAGAGGTTTGTTGGCTTCACTGTCTGCTATAATTCACTCAGTTATGGAAGAAAACAGCTGTCCTGTGATCATGACCTGGAAACATGCCATAACAACTCACTGAGTTAAAATTCCAACTTGACTGCTAATACTAGAATTTAGTCTGATGACTGTTGGTGAATGAATTGTACAGCAGTCTTAAGGGGACAGAGTATACTTGATTCATTTTTATTGCTATGTTTCGAAAATGATCTGCACTTAAAATATCATATACACTATTAACACAGGTCTGACATTTAATGTGCTCAGAAGGCAAAGAACTCAAAATCTTCCTAGTGCAGCCACACCTCCTACTTTCTGCAGATATGTGGTAGATCTTATATACACTGGTAGGGTTTACTATTCAGTTGTCAGGTACAGAGATAGACTATGACCTACCCATGAAACTCCATGAGATATCAAGTCACAATTTAAACCACTCACCATTTCCCCCAAGTGGGTTGGTGGAAAGAATCACAAGGCTAAAAGGACAAAAATCATGGTTTGAGATAAGGATAGCTTAATAAGTAAAGCAAAAACTATGAATATAAGCAGAGCAAAACAAAGAATTAATTCACTATTTCTAATTAGCAGGCAGATTTTCAGCCATCTCTAGGAAAGCTGGGGTCCATCACATATAACGGTTAATTGAGAACTCTATAACGCTAAACATCACACATGTCCTAGTTCTTCCCATCCTTATGTACTGAGCGTGATGTATTATAGTATGGAATATCCCTTCAGTCTCCTGGGATCATCTAGGATCATTGGGATCAGCTGTCCCAAGTGTGTCCCTGCATAATTTCTCCTGCACCCCCAGCCTACTTGTTGGTAGGGTGCAAGCAGAAGAGGCCTTGACTCTGTATAAGCTCTGCTCAGTCATGACTGAAACATCCCTGTATTGTCAACCCTGTTTTCAGCACAAATATGAAACAGCCTTATAATCACTTCTGTGAAGAAAATTAACCTTATTTCATCCTAAACTGATGCACACCGACAGTAACACAACAGCACACAACAGTAAAGGTCATCTTTCTCCTCAGAAGACATTTTTCTACTTTCTTATTTAGCCTGCACATCAATTTAATACCACAATGTTGTCTTAAACTGCTTTGCTACAGAATTTCATACTGGTAGCGTGCAAGTAAATGAATTCATACTCTGAATATAAAGATATTCATAAGAAAGATACACTATAAGACTAGACTTGGGCCTCCAGTATCTTTAAACCTTTATTTGTTCAAGTTAATAATAACCTTTAATTTGAAAGAAAAAAAGAAATCTAGGCTATGTGACATGAAAAATTACTCAGGGGCAATCTGTTCCAAGAATTCAAGAATTTTTTTTAAATCTGAAGGACACCTATGAATTTTTAAAATTCCCTGCAAGTTATTCTCAAACTAGTTCCAAAGCACAGACTTTCACAGGAATAGCTGATGTATCCTTCATAGTAAAAAAAAAAAAAAAAAACCCAACAAAAAGAAAACAGAGAAGGATGTAAAAGTAAGAAGATGGACAAAATTATATGAAGTTAGATAAATGAATGCCAGTCTTATAAAATAACAAGGAAACAAAATGAAACTATGAAATAAACTAATTTGAAAATAATTAATAAAATATATGTATTACAATTGTTGTAANAACAAGGAAACAAAATGAAAATATGAAATAAACTAATTTGAAATTAGTATTATGTATATATGTATTACAATTGTTGTAAACCATAAATTATTAAATAAAAAACCCCCCATAAATTATTAAATACCTAATTATAAAATATCTTCATGGAAGAATATTCATGGAAGAATACACCATAATATTTACAGTGACATATATTTCACTGTATTTCCAGAGTGAAATAATATAATTTGCTTCAGTAATAAGAACCATTTATATTTATCCATGGAAGCCATGTTTTTAATAAAAAAATACATCTTTTATTTCTCTATGATGGATGAAATTGCAAAGATTGGCCATTTATGAGCAAAAGGGGAGTAGGTTGAATTAATACAACATTCAGCCACTAAATGAAGATCTGCAAGTGTAAGCTCTGATCATCCTCTCAGTTTCCTACTCTACAGGGTTCTTAACTGACAATTTATAAAGCTTCAATATATATTTATAAAGCAAGTGAAGAGGGTCCATGTAAAAGGAGGAGTTATAAAGGATTTATGTTAAAATTTCATGCTGTCAGTGAGTGTCAAAATTTCGCTTTCACAAGATGAATTGACAAAAACTTGAAGTTTTTGCCCTGCATGTGACTGAACTTCAAGAGAAAGTCCCAGCAATTGAAAAGACTTGTCAGTCTATTCGTAATAAAAGCCTTGATTTAACTATAAGCCAACTTAAATTACCTAAATTGATTCCAAGTAATATCACTTTGCTTAGTGTATATAAAGAACTACCTCAGAAATAGATATTAAGTAGGACATGGTAGTAAATGACTTAACTGAATTCAGTCTGAACAATGGAGATCTGTGAAAACCCACATAGGGCTTCTGGTTCTTTCCCTGACATTGTAGTTAAAGCACTTCATATTGTTGGGAGAGAAAGAGATGTGGATGACAAAGAGATGTGGATCTCAAAAGGGAAATGGAGGCTAACAAACAGGTATTCTGCATTAAATAAACACCTTCTGGAAAATGTCTGGCACTGAAGAAGGTATTTTTAGACTGACCTCTCACCACCATGGAAATGATTGAGGTGTCATCATAACAGTAAATTTTTTCACTCCTTAAATCTTACGATGTCCTTAATTTTTTCCTGCCTTGCTAAGAACCTTGAAATGACTCTGAATACTTACTGTTTTTGGTACTTGTCTATCCCTTGCACGTTCCTAACTGGAACACCTGCATGGCTACAAAACTCAGAGATCTCTGCAGTAGGTAATATAGCCTGGAGAGCAATTTTGGACTCTTCGATGAGAATATAAAACAAAGTCTGAACTACAGGGGTGATTGGGTCACTAGACAATATTATATTACAGAGAAGCATATCAATACACAAAGCACTTTCCTCACTGTGAATATGATTTTCAAACCAAAGTGAAAGATCATCCAGACAATTGTTTATAGAGTAAGATACAAATTCTGTAGACAAATTTCTGTATACAAGTGCCCTCTATTTCTTTCATATATTTGTTCATATATCTGTTTTCTCACTGTAAGGAAGAAAATATATGCAGTTTTCATATTGAAATTATTGTATTTCAATGGAATTTGAATTACAACTACAACTGCTGAAAATCTTACATACAACTACAGGCAGATTTAATTTCCCACAGTTTTGCATGGTTTTAATTTATCCTACATTCCTATGGATAAATCTGTCAGTATCTCTGACAGGAATAGTCTGTTTTATTTGTGCTTTAAAATCAATGACCACAAATAGTGTTAACTTAGAAGGGGGAGGGAAGGAGGACATGTTTCAAATGATGACATAATTTGAGCAATTTTTTCCTGTGCTCAAGAATATCTGCTGCAGGGAAATACAGAATCATAGAATGTTGAGAGTTGGAAGGACCTTAAAGATGATCTAGCTATACCTCCCTCCAATGAGACATTGTCTTCTACACCAGGTTGCTCAAAATCCCATCTAATATGGCATTGAACTTTTCCAAGGGTCAGGCATCCACGATTTATCTGGGAAGCCTGTTTAATCTCACAGTAAAGAATTTCCTCCTAACAGCTAATCTAAATCACACACTTTCTAGTTTAACAACATTACCTCTTGTCCTGTTGCTCCACTTCCTGGTAGAGTCCCTCCTCATCTCCTCTGTAGGCCCTTTCAGGTACTAATAGGCCACTATAACATCTCCCAGAGCCTTCTCCCACCTCTCTCAGCCTGTCCTTTTAGGAGAAATGTTTATTAATCTTCCTTCTATTTTCATCTCCATTTGTTTTCACATACTTGGATGTAATTTGTATTCACTTGAAAGCCTTACGCTGACAAATTTAAATGTATGTTACTCAGAAAACCTAAGTGGTGATTTTTTCCTTCATACACTTGATCCATAAATTTAATCTTCAGTTAAAGTATTATGCTTTTATCTGGGAGTGTGATACAAAATAAAGCTTTATCTTTTTCTGATTTTTTCCTCTTCCTATGACTTTCTCCTTTGAAAATATGAACACTACACTCTTTGTGGAGTCCTGAGGTTATTTATCTGTTGTAAGCATTAAATAAACTTGTGCAGATGTTTATTTGGTATAGATCTGTGGCTGTTTTGGTTTCATTGGTGCTCTGTCAAATGTATCCCAGTAGAAGTAAAAGAGCACAATAACATGTTGTAAGGTCATGCTCAAGAAATAATAAGCATCTCATCAAATGTCCTCAAAGACTTTCAGATTCATTAACTGAGCATGCTTTATTTTACCAATACTAAAGCATTATTAAATTATAAAATACATTATGTATGTATTATATAATTATAAATTATAAGGCATTATAAAGACTTATTAAATTCTCTGGCATTTTCCTTATCAAACACATGAAGTTATGCTTACAAACTGTTTCAAGGGAAGAGAATTCCTTTGTATAGAATCCAAATATTAAAATATCATGTCTTAAAATAGCATTTCAAAAGAAATTACTGAAGTTATAAAGAAAGTTCACTTAACTTTACTTCGTCTCAATCTGCACAATCTTCTGCTTGACCACCTACCAAATTTAAAAGTTGACACAGAAATCTTTTGATGAAGAACATTTGGCTAAACATCAAAAACTTTTGCAGCTTATTGCTTTTGACATCCTAGATCAAGTTCATTGCATTGACCTAGACCCAGGCAAGAGGAGTGAAGATACAAGCTACTGATTGTATGAGGAGCTATGTGATTTCTTTTATGTCTTGAAAGATTTTTGTAAATATGTTTTGTAAGAATGATGTGGATGATATCTACTTTAATATAAATTGAATAACTAAGGGAAGTCTCCAGTCTTAATGTCCCTTTCATAAACCACAACAGATTAAAAAGTCATATCTAGAAATATACTCCCTACTTACAAGTTCCTGCAGTGTTTCTATAAGTCATCATTATACTAGATCAAATCTCTAGGTTGCAAGGCCACTTTTATCATCAGTTGTGTTACTTCATCTACTTTTAAGCTGGCCTTGAAGATCAGTTTTCTTTCTCCCTATCTGTGTCTTCCTATCTAGACATAAATTCTCCACGCTCAGTATTTCTTCTTAAATAATCTGTGTTACATTAACTCACCACGTGTGCATGTTTTATATATTTTCTCACTCTAAGACTTTATTATGTCTAGATCACAAACTAGCCACAATATAGTCTTCTCTTGATTATATTATGCTATATCTGGTTATATTGCTAATTTAGTAGCCAGTCTGCTCTCTCTCTTGTTTCCCCCAGAATTCCAATGCTAGCAAATGCACAGTCTTACTTGCTGTTTATATTTAAACAAACAGTAAAGGTGGTATTATTTATTTCTCTGACTCGTCTGCTTTGTTTTTAGGACATACTGATTTTGTATCTCTCTCATATACTCAGGTTTCCTTTAGTAAGATTAAAAAATATATTTACTTTTCTGAAATGGTTATTTATTTTTCTATCTTGATTGAAATTTTATCAGTTATTCAGTACTAAAAAATATTACTATTTTTTTCTGGAAATATATTTCCTTTCCTGTTTCTTCTGTTCTCATCATCTTCCTGAAAAGAAAAAAAAAAAAGAAAATATATATTGTCTTCAAATGGTCTATTGCTTTGTAATGTGGAACAGTAAAAGCTATAAAACAACCTGCTTTGTTTTCTCCCTTAATGGAATGAAATGTCTGTGTCCACTGAGATGCTTGCAGCTTCTTCCTCACTAAACCAAGGCTTTTTTTATTGTTTAACTTTGCCATTCAGCTCTAGACATGTGAGTATCTGTCTCAGTAAAGAAAATTAACAATTTGAGGCAATCCTGTATTGCATTTGGTCAGTGAAACAGACAGAATATATTTTTAGGCGCTGCTTGTTTGTAACCTAATTTTCTCTCATCGCTTTACAGAGGTGACCTTGTTTTAGTACCTTCAGCACCTGATGTTATAAAAGTGAAATTCTTTTCAAATCTCATCTGTTTAATGTGTTCCTGCTCTGAAACAAATGCAAGACAACATTAGCATTCTTCCCACAAAATACCTGCTAATTTGCTTGCAATGAAGATAGAAAGCTTTTCATTACATATCACAAACTTCATTTATGTGGAATGAGTCACTATGCCTTCTGAAAAGCCAAATGAGTACCTAATCTCCAATGCTGCCTTCAGCTATAACATCAGTCCTCCCTGGTTATGCTCATCTTCTATCAACTCTTCAGTTTTTAAAATTTTCCACTCTGTTACAAAATTGTGTTGTTCATCTGTCAAAACACCTTTGATCTACGTTTTTTTAATATTAAAGCAGGAGAAAAAGCCCACAGAGTATATTAGTTTGTTATTGGAGACAGTGAAGCAAGCGTAAGGTAAAATAATGAACTCCATCTTGTCCAATTATTGGCATTATTAACATATTAAACATATTAAGTCAAACTGCTGATAATACTCAGACTCTATGTGATAATCACTATATGTATTATTTTCTGTATTTTTCTCATCTGCAGTGATCATGCTGGAAGATATTAACTCAATATATGCATACATGGTAGATGATATGCACAAAATATAAGTTATCTATAGGCTCTGGTTTAGCTCATAAATCAATAGAAGCTACCATCTTGAATTTTCTGAATAACCCAAAGCAGATGCAAAAGGTTCGAAAAACTTAATTTAACATTTTTATACATGCTTTTTCTGTTGCTACATATAGAAAAAGATTTGTAGTTATGAGTTTAAAGCTTGAATTGTATCCCTAGAGGTCACTGCTATTCTAGATGAACCCACATTCCAACAGAATTGCTGGACTCAGTGGTAGTTGTGCTGTACTGGATACTACATAGAGTGCATGCTGTTCCTAAATTACTTGATTACTCTTCAGGTTTAGATAAGGATTTATATTTTGATAGGTAATTAAGGAATTCAATTTCATAGGAAGCCACTACCTTTTGCTATCTTCTGAAAAAAATTGGATTTCACTACAGGAAATGCTATTTATATAACCTATCCTTAAATTTTTGAGATGAGATTGCAATATGGTCTCTCCTGATGTTTATAATTATAAAAGGTAAAGATTTTCTTGTTTTGATCGTGGAATGGTTTGTAAGACATCTTAAAGATCAGATAGGCCAAATAATCCTGCCATGGCAGGAACATCTTACACTGGATCAGGTTACTAAAAGCCCCATCCAACACATCCTTTCAATACTTCCAGGAATGGCGTTTCCACAGGTTCTCTGGGCAGTCTGTTACAGTAACTCATTGTCCTTACAGTGAAGAGTTTCTACCTAATATCTAATCTAAATTCAGACTCTTCCAGTTTAAAAGTATTGCACCTTGTCCTATTTCTTCAGTCCCTGACAAACAGTCCCTCCTCATCCCTTCCTGTAGGCCCCCTTTAGGTAATGAAAGACTGCTGTGTCATGTTCACATATTAACAAGATCATTTTTTTACCTTTCATCTTTATGGGCTTTTTTCTCCTTTTTTAAGGAGATCCTGTTCTTGATGTTCTCATTCTGATTTAACTGGGGTCAGTCTTCATTGCATACAGTATTTCCTTCTTATAATATTGTCATCCTGATATTTCAGAGAGAACGAGAACCCTTGCTGATATACCTAGCTATTTGTCATTCAATTCACAGATTAGTGCTTGATTTGCTGCTGAGGGCTTTTGTAGAGAAAGGAGAAATACCAAGGAACCAAAGAATGTTTTTTATCAAATTATATCTTTCCTATTATGGTCTTTTCAGATGAGCTTTTTGCAGTATTTTTTGAAGTTTCATATATGATATTTAACCTACCATTGGAAATGCTTGCTGATGAACTTGCACCAATTTCATGAGGTCAAGACAAACTCTCCAATGTGTACATGCAGCAGTAGTAGTTTGAGTAATGCATGATAAATGTGTTTAACAGATTAATAACAAGTAAGCACTAACTAAAGGTGTCAGAAGAATCTAAGTTAGCTGGAAGTTTAACTTAGCTTTTGAAGGAAATGTAGACAGATCCTCATATTATTCACTGGTAAAATCCTGCAAGAACATCTAGAGTGGGAAAATGCTTTTTCAAGAGGATTAGCATTTAAAGCAACTTTATTGGCAATCTGAAGCTAACAAAGAGGTGCAAGTGGCATATTACCCTCTAAAAGTCTTGCTACTTGTTGTTAATGTTTTGATAATGAAGAAGATCAAGTGTTTTTTGATTTAAAGACTATAGTCTTCCTATTGTGTCAGTTTACTGCATTAAGATAATTTTGTTTTCAATTGTCTTTCATTTAGCACAATTATCACCCATCAGCCCATGAACAAATACCACACTGTTCATCTTTCTGCCTATTAGTTGAGAGATGAGCTTTGGATGCAGCTATCAACCTACAGAATGATGCTTGAGACCTCTTACTGAGTGTCTATATCTTCTTGAAACCTCCTAGGGAAAGTCATATTGTATTTTATATTATTACTCACAGTGTTCATTCCATAATATTTACCAGCAGGGTGCTAGAATCACACTTTTGCTCTCTCTCTCACTCAACTTGTTTGGACCCCACTGATATTTTTTCAAAGTTTTCTATGGACTTGATTAACTCCAAGATGTGCAGATTTTATTCCTTCTCTGGATTACGAGGAAATGCATGAAATCACTTCAGGGCTTATACAGAATCTTGAAAAAATTTTGTATTCTCTGATTTTGATGAAAATTGGCACATCTCTATTTTTCCATCTCAGTTTCTCACAGTGTTTTAGTTCTTCTGAGACTGAGAATATTTGGGTTCCATTAGTTTTGTATAGTAGAGAAATGGTTCCAGACAGTCATACAAGGTTTTACAAAGAGTTATCACAAAAATTTTACAGAGAGTTACTTAAAGCTTGATTCCATAAATATCATAAACGTTTACAGACCTCTGCTAATTTTTTTTTTTAATTTAAATGGAAGCATTTACCATCATTAAGGGCATTCCATAGAAGCATAGAAGATCTTAGAAGTAGTTAATAGTCACATGTCCAGTGTTCCAAATTGCATCTTGGAAATAACTCAATGTTTTTGAAGGCTGCTTTTTCCATGTCACACTCAGTTCCAGTAGAAAAGAAGATAACTTCTGTGGTTAGAAAAAAGTTACCTGCATAAAAAGTCAAATTTCACTTTTATACTGATGACTGAGTGTGACCCCATTTCAAGGCCCAATTTTATATTATGGATGTAGACAGAGGAATAAATGGAATATTCAGGATCAAGTCTACTGAACCCTTCATTGTTTCTCCATTTATTTTCCTTTGTTTCTCTTCTGTATATTCAGTACATAGTAAGGCAGTGCGTGATGGTGTGTGACCGTTCAGAGTGTTAGCATAGTGTTACTTTTAGGGTCAATTGCTGGATTTGCATCTATCTTATCAGCAAATCAGCAACCTCTGAAGGCAGAGTAGTCCCTGGCAGCTGAGCTCATCTTTTTTCTAGTGATGATCATAATTTTTCGAGTGGAACCTGACTCACAAGACTCTGGACTCAATAAATGCCGAAAAATGTTGTCAGCAATCAGTCAGATGTTAATCTGCAAACTCTAGTGAAGAGGTTCCACTGAGTGTAGAACTCATCAAGATGAAGATGTTCTCATCTCTCACAAGTGAAAGATCTTCTCTGGAGCTCCAAATTCATCAAGAACTGAAATCCCCCTTCCTGCTATAGACATGACTACTATCTAGGAAGCTTAGCAGGAGCTGGGAGGTAAGTAAAACATTCCAATCAGCCTAAGAGGAATGATTCTCAGCTCCTGCTGAGATGAGACCTTATAAATATGCTTTTCCCCTCTGCCCTATCATTCACATAAAGTTAGGATTCTGTAGTATAGTGAAAGCATACACAAACTCCTGCTCAAATCAAAAGAAATATTTTGAGCTGCTTCCAAAGTCAGTGTTTCAGGTCCCACTTTTTGTTGAATCACACTGTACTTTAAAGCCCCTCAAGTGGATTTTCTTTTTGCTTATTTGTTTCTTTTACATCTAAAAGTATGGTTTCATAGTTGAAAGTGACAAGATTGGAAGTTATGACCCTCAAAACCAAGAAGTAATCAGTTGTGTTTCTAATCTTCCCTCTGATGTTCATAAATCAATTCAAAGTTGAGAGATCCTTTTCCATTCAGTACAGTACATTCAGTACAGTTTAAATTAAGACTAGGGGTCTTGCTGGCGCAAGATGAAAATAAGACAAAGAGACAAATAAGAGACAGAGAATTAATCTGGTGTCATATAAGTTGGTTTTGTTTCTGTTCTTTCAATCAGTTTGTATTTTTAACTGTACTTTTACTCTTCATCATAAGATTTAATTGGTTTTCTGGAAGTGTTTTCCAGTTTTCTTTTAATTCCTGCATTTGTTAACTGGCTGTGAATGCTGGTTTTGGCTTGCTGCCTCTTTCCTGCCTTGGGGAGTGTTTCTCAGTTGCTAACAGTAGGTGCTGAGTCCTGCAGTGTCAGTTCAGAGTAATGGAGACAGGTGGGCCATCAGCAGGAGTAGTAAATGGATATGCTACTGTAAATATGAAACAGTGACAACCTACAGAAACAATCTATTTTTCCTTTCAGAATTCAGGCTCCTAAAGGTTAAAAGCCAGATTCGTGAAGGGAAAATAGCACACTGTAGTTTAGAAACCAGTTTCTTATTTTAAAACTTTATCTCCCATTATAGTATCTCAGTATGAATGTAGAAACAGTTTAAAAACAAGCTAACATGCTAAGTCTCAACACATGGATATTCAAGTGGCTGCATTTGGAGAACAGCTTTTCACCTTCTGCCTCTCCTCCCCCCTCTCTGCAAAAATTAAAAATGAGGTAATGTTTCTCCTTGAGAAAACAGACAGAGATTTAAGAATATTTCAGATGATCATCTGGACAGGAAGAACAAACATACACAAAACTGCTATTAGTACTAATATTACTGATATTATGCTATTGGGGCTTGTCAGTTTTGAAGTCTGGAATTGTTCTCTACATGAGCTCTCTTCTTCCTCCTCCTTTCTACTAGATTCACAATACTTAATTGCTAACAGTGCAGAAAGAGAGAAAAAAGAAATATCTCTAGTGTTGTTTTATTCAACTGAATTATTGGATGTATCTTTAATATCTCTGATATCTTTAAGAATATCAAACTGATTGTACATTTTCAATCTTAGAACTTGTCTGTATTTGAGATCCAGATTTTAATGAATGAATGGAATTTCTTGGCTTTCGAGGTGTTGATAAACCATTGGAATGATGGTGAGAGGAAGATGGCGGTGTCACTACAGATTTTATAACTAAAAGCAGGAAAAGATTGTTTTTTCACACTCATAAATGCATGCCCTTATTTATAAGTATTCAGGATCCCTTGCTCAGGCAATACAGTGACGACTTTTGCTGCAAGATCCTCTTCTGTGTTCAAAATGAACAATGAAAAACCCAATTACTAGTACTTTGTAACTTTGTAGAGCTCCTAGTCTCCTACTCTTGGTTGGGATATCTAAGCAATCACAAGCTACCTGTAAAAAAAGCAGCAGCAAAAAGGTAGCACTGTAGTACCGCCTAAATAGCCAGCACCATCCACAGATAAAAAAGAGAAGCAATAAGAGAACATGGGTCGCATACATGAAAGACCATGGCTGAGATACTTGCATTTTATCAGCTTTGTTGCCTTGAGCTTGTTACGGTCATTTCCGCTTCTTAGAAACACTGGGAAGAACAACTGTGCTGTCTTTTTCACTGGAAGAAATGCAAAACTCTCTCTGAAAATGACTGTTCTGTCAAGTAAAATTAAAAGCAAGGGATGTACAGTAGTGTTATTTCATAAACACAACGCAAAAAACACCATCAAGAAGAGTAATAAAATGTGACACTAAAAATCCATAGCTATTTTTCTTCTTACTTTTGAATATTTATGGCAGCTTGCATCTGAAGATCTTTGTCAGTTATGATACTGTCTTCTCAAATAGTAAATCAGAAGGTTCTTCTTCCATATCTCATCTAATTGAACCTATTTATCACATGGAGGCAAAATTCACTGTTAGAATGCAACAATAATTCTAACAATGGGCCATTACATATCAAGGTAGTTTCATTACTTAGCAGGTCCCAAAGCAAGAAAAGGATCATTTATAACAGTGACACCTCCCTTGTATGTTCAAAGTAATACATATTAAAATAAATAGGTATTCAGCTATTGGATATTAGAAATGTTTCCATTCAGTGCAAATAGAACACTTGGGAGAAACTGTACTTTATTAACTAAAGCCAACTTCTGCTAACCACTTTGTTTTGGTTTGGGTTTTGTTTGTTTCTTCTTCTTGTTTTGTTTTTAATTTTCTTTTCTCTGTATCTTTGTTTACCCAACTTAAATACTTTAGGAAAGGCAAAAGCTTCTGAAATGTTAGAACCTTAGGATATGCAAATACAAGAGTTTAACTATTTAGTGTTCTGGTTGATGCTGAACTGCTTATGAGCACTTAGTTTCATGATGCAATATTTCATCCATTTCAAGAAAATAACCCTAAATGCAAGAGAAGAGATGTCATAAAATGCTACTGTGTTCTGTTAAATTACCAGTTCATCCCATTGCAGAGGGAGCATTGATAGGTTAAGTGATTCTGTTATACTGGTTGGAAAAATTTGAGAAGGTTTGGACAATTTTGTGGGGTAATACATATAAATGCAAGCTCATCTACTGCTATTAGTCTCAGAGAAAATGCTAAATTATGCATAACTTCTGCATTACAATGCACAGGCTTTCAATATTTAAGTTTCATAGACAATTTTGCAATAGTAAACAATGCATATCTGAAGTACAGCAAAATATCTCATGTATTGAGTCTTGAGCAGAAAGCATAAACTTCAAATTTAATAAATCTTTCCATTATCCAGACATCATAGTGCAAATTTCTCTTCTCTCCACAGACCCAAATCTCTCATCATAACAAAGGCACTCCATTCTCTTGATTATCTTTGTAGCATTCTGTTTGACTCTTACAGTACTTCCTTGTGTTTCTTGAAGGGAGGAGCCTGGGACTGGACAGACTTCTCCAGAGGTGGCCTCACTGGAGCAGAGTGGAGGGGGAGACCTGCAGGACCTTTCACCTTTCCTTTTTGAAGTTTCTGGGATTCTCCTTTCCCTTATTCTCCCACAAACAGAGCCTCAGAATGCTGCTTTTTGCTCAAGAAAGCTGTAATCACAGCAGTTCTACAGTCTGCTCATCTCTGATTAGTTGCAGCACATGAAGAGGACATGCAGAAGCTTACCCTATTCTGAAACACAACCACAAGGTGCCAAGGACTTTTGAAGGGAAGGCACAGGGCTTCATTGACCTTGTACCAATGCTATCTGTTGTGACTGTGATTACAAGAGAATAAAAATACAATCAAATCAATTATTCTTCAGGTCTGTCAAGCTTTATTTCCCTATATAACAAATTCAGAAAAAAAACCCTTTAATACTGCAGTAAATATAATGAGGATAATGCCTTCACACTAGGGCTATCTCAGGTATGGGGTATAGTATACATATATACTATATATATATATGACAACAGTTTAGTGTTCTCATCATAAGCTGATAGATAAAATCTGATTAATGTTAATTTTTTAACATCATTCAGTCCTGTGCTATTTGATGAAGAATATAAAAAATTCCTGCTGGATCATGAGCTTTCGAGAGCTGTATTTTTTAGAGGTTTTTGTTCTGTTATATATCTTTCATTGAGTTCTTGGGTTTTTTATATACATAGGAATTTACTAGAAGTCTACCTTGTTTGTTTCACATACAAGTCCCCTAATTATCACTGGATGCCTGACATATCAGAAGATACTATAAGTATGTTTCTGAAAATATAATGAATTTACTTGTTTCCTTGTAAATGAAAATTCACTTCAGACTTTTAAAATCTATTTGATTGCTTAATTCATTAGGCTATGTTTTAACAATCACTAAAAACTTTCATGTGAAACTTAGTATGATACTGGAGAATAGAATTTAAGGTCACTTCTTGTTCGAGAATAGGCTTTCCTGAGAATTTTATAAAATAAATTTAACATATAGACTGTAAAATTTGGTCCAAGAGTTTTAAAATTCTTTAGCCGGATTGAAAATTTCCTGCTATGAGGTTGGAATCTATTGAGTAAAATTACTCTTCCCCACAGAAAGTAACAGCAGTTAGAGTTCCAGGGAAATACATTCCATATCAGTTCTGATACATATACACATATGAAAAGATGTTAAAATTTAAAAAATGTAACATAAAATACACCAAAATTATTATCAGTTGTGTAGCCCTAGGTAGAATCCCTGGAGTGCACAGATGATGATGCCATCTTTAATTACATAACCACATGCAATTTTGTTCTTATTTTTCCCTAGTTTTAAAAATAGGAACAAAAGCACCATTTTGTTCTGTCTCATTCTCAAACCAGCTGATTTGCTGTTGCTGGAGACTTTCAAGAACTCATCCTCAGAATCAGATGTTGTTTCAGATGATAAACATTTGCTAAAGTTACAAAGCATTGAAATAATAAGAAATAATAGATGTCTTTTGGCAATAAGGTAGAAATCAATTTTGATATCTGATCCTTACTTGTGGAACTGTAGGTGGTGTCCTACTTCAGATGGTGTCCCCCTTACTTAGACTGTTCTCCTTCCTGGTACAATCAGAGGAGGTATAAGAGGACATACCTCTGCTTTTACCTAGCCCCTGTGTTAAGAAACAGCTGGTGTAGTGGAGTAATTTGCTCTGGATACTGATAAAAAGAACTCGTGGAAGAGAGCTCTGCTTCTGGACTGCTTTCACTTATGTGCTACTTCTTTTTCTGAGCTGTGCCTAAAAGTACAAATTGGTATACTGAGCATAGCAGAGTTTGCCAAGAGGTCTGAAGTGATGGACAGTTTTATTGCATATATCAAAACAGTCTTCAGTTTCCAGCTAAAAATTTTGAATTCAGCTCTTGAGGGGATGAAGCAGTATGTTTTAAAATCTAATCTGCACAGAGTAGAAATGTGCAGGACCTATAGAATACTGTGTCTGATCTGAGAAAATCTGTTCCATTTATGACAGAAACATACTGCTGCACTCAATCATACTTGAACCTGAAGATCTAGGACAACCGTAACAGAATAAAGCAAAAGTGAAACATGACAGAAGGTCAGCTTGACAGCTTTAAACCATGGTATCTGGAAAACCAAAGGGATCGTGTGGTTTCTCAGAACATATAAAGAATAAGAGGAGAATACAGCTTGTAGGGACCCTCTTTGGATGCACGCCCAAGACAGACACCAACATATGCTCAAGCTCAGGGACATTAGGGTAATGGAATATAAACTAGCTATCTGCTTATCATAAGATGGTGGAAGTAGTCAGGAGCCTGTAATCTCCAGAAGTATTTCTAGAGACTGATATTTGTTACTAGGGGTTTGGCACAAGGTGATATTGGTGCTTGGAACTAGGCATTCATATATCATTTCATATGGAGCAAAATACACACTGTTAGCAACCAAAGGAGCATCAGATCACCTTTAAGCACCAAGCACTCCTGCCAACAGTAAACAATGAAAAATGTTAAGGACTAACAAATATTTATGATGGATCAGCAAAAAAATACTTAGGACCAATGATCATGTAATTCTGTTTCATTCAAGGAAATACTGAGTGCCTAGTGGCCCTCAAACATCTACATTCTCCTGTGCATTGCATCTGTTGATGTCCATTGTCTAATTGAGTAAGGCAGAAAACCGAATTTTTTAAAGACATGCTAAGTGATTTTCCTTTTACTTTGTGTTTTAATTTTTCTAGCTGTAATTCTCAGTAGAAACATGATAACATCTATAAGTATTAATGGATGTTCTTTTCATTTTTAGACTCTTAAGGAAAAAGCATTTTAGTCAAACAATGTATCAGGTCTCTATCTCTTGCACCTAAACACACAAAAGTTTAGGTTGATAAAGCAATGTATTTGTATGCTCCGATAGTCAGATTTACAAAAGGATTCAGACAATATCTACATCAAAATCCAGAGGTGCAGCTCTGCATCTGATACAAGGGTAAAGCTATGTGTGTGAGAGAGGGTTTTGCAATGATCAGTAAGTAATCAAAAAAGGGAAACATATATACTTTGCTGCAAAATCTCATGGAAGGAGTGTTTCTCAGCTCTGTTGAAAACTATACATCTGCACCATGGGAAAACGTCTCCTTTTTCTGTTTGAGAGCTATTAGTCACTTTTCTGTTCTTCCTTGGACATCCCACAAGTTTTGTGGTTCAGAGGAGGAGGAAGTCAGTCATGGATCTAAAGATTTCAGCCATCCAAATGGGATGTGGACTTGGTCTTGAATCTAGGATTCTGAACAAAGTTTACAATTCACTGTCAACATACCTGCTGTCCACAACCCATCCATTGTGCAAAGAGCATAAAATCTCCCTAGTAGGGGATTAAACCTTCTTTTGGGCATGACAGCCTGCATGTATGCTTTGGGTAATCCAAATTCAATTACTCACTGGTGTGACACAAATTCACATTTCCCACCTCACCTAACAAGATTTTTAGCTACGGGAACTGCTAAGAAGCTCCACAGGATATATTCTTAACCAAATCTGTTAAAGTGCTCTACTTGTGTGGCATAATTAAAAAGGCTTGTGAACCTGTCTCTCAAGCCAAACAAAAGCTTGCAGTGCTTTCTGGAATTCTCTTCACACTACAGAGATAGTGGTCTCTGAACTAGAGGGATAAAAAGACACCTTAAGAACTATTTTTGCAATTTCTATTTTTCTTTCATATTTCCTATACAAGATTGTCCTTCGGTGAAAATAATTGTACTTCTTTATTACTAATGTCAATGAATATGTTGTTTCTTATATGTATTCAATGAATTCAGCAATACAGCAAGGTGAACAGAATTCAGATTTATTTTGAGGTAACTATTAGAAAATTCGAGGCAATGACAAAGGAAGGTATTATACAAGTTATCAGTTGTCAGGGTGAAAAGACAAAAAGAGAAGTTTTTCTTCCCCTGCTACACTGAACCCCCCTTTCTACTGCTTAGCAACGAATAAGATGCCACTTATTTTCAGAAACAGCAAGAAAGCTGCACACAAAGCTGGTACCACTGCAAGTGTCCCTTACAACTCATTGGTGCATGGAGACTTGGACTATAATGAAGCCGTTTGCATTCACATGCAGGCCCGGTTGTGTGGACATCAGTCCAGACTCTGGGAGCTGTTGTTACACTGAGTCAAAAGAAATTTGCACATGAAAGCCACATCCGCATTACTTAAGTCTCCAGCTCCCTCGAGATTGCCTTCCTTTTAGACCAAAAAAAATCTATATCTATGATTACATCTTCAAAAGGTTTATTTTATTTCTTGTGGATACCTGCTAGACTTTGAAAGTGGTGAATGTACTCTATGCTAATAAAATCTGAGATGTTACTTACCCATTCACTATTTCTAAATCATCTTCCTTAAGGTAGTTCCACATATACACAGAATTTTTTCAAATCTTCCCAGTCAAATTTTACTATTTGGCAACTTGAGGATATTCATCTTTTGAATATCTCTATGTCTTTCCATTTTAATTGCAAACTTCATTTTCATGTGCAACTAGGAATTAAGGGAACAGGCATGTCGGGTGTTAGATATTGATTGCATTTGATTGAAAAAGAGGGCAAGATGTGTCACTATCAGGTTGGTAATCTGATATAAATCTGATAAAATAAAAAGTTATACTGAAGTTGGACCATAATGTACCTAGGACTGATTATCAGCATAGCCGTTTCTTTTGCCATCAATACACAGGTACAATGTAACATGTGAGCCTTCCTAGTTGAAAAAATATGTTAATGATTCTCCATAGAGACATTTGATGTGAAGGTCAGCCATTGATCTCATTGGTACTTGCCATTATTGTGTTACTGATGTGAATTTCTTTTTTCTCTCTCAAATAAAGTAATAAGTAAATAAAATAGAAGAAAACACCTCAGTGTTTGTAATGTTTGGAGTATGCATTGTATTATATAATTTAGTCACAAAGGTTTTGATTTATGCACAGAACTGCTATAACTGCAACACTGACAGTGGAAATTCCTCTGTAGTATCCTGTTAATCCATTTAAATCCTGACCTGAAAGAACCTTTATGTCTGACAGGATAGTTTAATTTTCATGCCCATTCAATCTCTGGCCTCTGTGCTAAGACTGCCAACAGGGCTGCAAATTAACACCAATTATTCTGATGCTTTATGTACTGGGCTGAGAGCACCAACTCGTTTTACACAGGCCGTCACCCAGCTGTCAGATGTTAATGACTTTTGGTTACTTCTGACCTGTTCCAGATTCATCTGAGTAGCTCAATGTTGAAAGGGTCTCTACTTCATTAATAAGAAGCTGACCTGCACAACCCCTTTATCATTCCTTTTCACAAATTCAAACATGAATGTTTATTTTCATATTAAATAATAACAAAGAGACTTAGCCCAGCCTGTTGCAGGCTCAGTATAGAATTTAAACTATTCATATAAGTTGCCTTGGGCATGAGCAACAATAAATGTCCTTCAAAGGTAACAAATAGGGAAATACAAATGTAGATGTATTCTGAAATACTTCGTTCTGAGCATTTGTCATTTAAAAGTTACAAATAATGTAAGAGCTGATTATTATGCCACTGTTTCTGAGGATTGAGAAATAATAAATGGGTTTGGTAGCAAATAATTTATTTGACATTCACTACAGACATTATTTACTCCCTATATTATTTGCTAACTCTGCTCAATTAGTCTATGTTGTGTGGGTGTATCTTTCTGGTAGCTCACAGCATGCGTGGCTTCAATGCACTTTTTTCTTATAGCTATTATTTCTTATAGCTGTAGTGAAGATAAGCTTGTCCCAGTACAGACTCTGAAGAAATTTGTACAAGTGTAGTTCTGTGAACTATCATTTCCAAAATTTGTTTCCTTCAGTTTTGTTATGAAGGCTGAGTTATCAGTCTTCAAACTTAGTCATCTGCTCACGTTAATATCTGTTGAGTATAGTGTCAAGATATGGGAATAGCCATTGACAGAACAAAATGTACAGCACTGCATGGTGGTCTGCAATATAAGACTAGGTAAAAAGAGAAGGCGAATGGAGTTCCCAAAGCCAATGTACATTCATTTGGGACTTACTTATGTTCAAAATATTATATTAAGATTTTAAGAAGGTAAGCAAAATTGTACAGCAAAAATTACTTAGGATGTAGTTGAAGGTACTTGAGAGAAAGTCACTTGAGGCTGATCTCAGTGACTGAATGAACTGAACTTTATTCCAGAGAGAGATATGTTCACAGTATGAAAAGGAGGTTGCTTTGTTTGTTGTGTCTATGGTTGAGAAGATGAGAAATAGGAGCTTACAGAAATTGTTTTATATCAGGTTAGGACACACTGCTCTTTAAGCCCATGTTCTAGCTTAAATTTAGTCCCTTGAGAATATAACCCAATAGAATAAATGGGACCTGTCTCTAAATTTGAGGTGGTGTCTGTATCTTCCAGAAATTTAGTGAGCTGACTATGTTTTAGTCTGTCACATATCTTAAGACTACCATCTCTTTCAAAACTCCCTATAAAACCAGTATTTTGTATCTTAGGGGCATGTACCACTACATAGATCTGGACTGAAGGGATGAAATATCACACACTGTGTGAAAATCTTTCAAACATTATGACACTTCAGCTTATGGACACTTTCGGTGAGGAAGCCTTACAGTGATGTAGTCGGTCAGAAAGCTTAATATACTAAATTAAATCTGAACAGGTAACAGAGCTCTGTTCATATTCTGCTCCACAAGGAAAACCAAACCCCTGAAAACTAACACTAGAAATAGGTCAAAATGCTTCAGATACCATGTGGTAAATTTGTTTAGCCCTAATGCCATATTTGCAGTAACTAAAGGACGTTTAAAAACAATCAAACAATTAAGTGTTTTAACCATCTCCCTGCTTTACTAGGTTTTATTCAATAAGGTATGGTAGGTAAAATAATCACTATTGATTTTTAATTTTTTTTAAAATTAGATGATAAATAGGGTTTTACTAAACAAGAAATAACAATATTGTAGTAATTGATATTTATACATAGAGAGAATATACTAGTTTTTGGTGTATGGTAATCAAGGAAGGAATTCACCATTATATTTCAGACATTAAACTGTGTTCTGTTCTCTTCATTCTTTCCTTTTTTGTTCTACAGCTTTTTAAGATTTTCACAAAAACATTAGAAGAGAAACATAATGAATAACTTTTGCAGTGCTTCCTGGTGAGGTATTAGAATATTATTAGAATAAATTATTAGAATATTAGAATAAATTTGTAGAATTTATTACATGAATGGTAGTACTCTTGCCAACAACTCATCAACTGTGATGCAAGCCTTCTGGATTACTTTCAGGCTGTAGAGTAACAAAAGATGAAAAAGGCCCTTTTCACTGTCACCAGCATTCCAGACTTGGCAATTTATAAGTCACGGGGCAGCCTTAGTGGGTACAATCCAAAGATATATAACATCAACATTGTGACACAATGTAGCTTTTAATAAAAGTGCAACTAATATCCAGCCTACTGTTTTCTTTGAAATCAGAAGTACCTTTCCAAACATGAGTGTAGAAATTTTATATGCTACTGTTCCACACAAGTATAATGTGCATCACAGCAAGAAGTCACGCAGCACTCCTTGAAACGGGGATGCTAGAAAACATTACTTCTTACCATGCAAAATCTCCAGTGCGTCAAAGGGCTACTTATATGATTTACAGCACTGTGATGTTCAATTTTCACATTGGAGAGGGGGAACATATTCATACTGCAAAATCTTTTCAACAGAAGATGTCAAGTTTATAATTTGGAATAATCTCTTTATATTGTAAGATATGTGAGGATTTACAAGTGAAGGAGTTAAAGTGTCTTCTTTTAGCTGCTGTGTGGGGTTAGAATACAAAAAAGTTGTTGCCCAAAGAAGGTAGAAAAACTAAATACACACAGCAGTAAACATTAAACAAGCTCTCTAGTAAAACAGGAAAATCTGCCAGTAAAAATTTAATTCGAGTTTTCTTATTTCTTTTCTTCAGTCACAACTATGGTTTATCCCTTAATGAATTTACTCCTTTCTATCCTGGATCCACGCCAACCCAGAAATCTGGTTCTATTTTTTCATACTTTTAATGATGCACAATTTCTGTATGCTTTTAACAGCCAGATATAAATATCATTTGGATTTTTCATTTTTAGAAAATTTGTTCTGAATCCTTAAACATGTTGATTATTTTCTAAGTTTAGAGAGCTTCATCAGGATCTCTAAAGCCCAAAGCACAGATGTAAATGTTCCTTCATTTGTTTTTCATTTCTCAACAAGTCTTGAGACATTTGCTAGGTGTTTCCTTTCAGTGCTTTTTTAGTGAAATAAATGATGATTTAGATCAAGTTAACCAACAAATTCCATGTAGCTGTATGTTTATGAAGACTTTTTTAAATTTGCCAGATGGATGAATATATAGACTCTTCCTTTAGAACCTGGAAATTTTTTTTCAAGATAGATTTAGCATGGCAGAATGCAGAGAGCTGAAGTTAAAGTATATATATTGGAGGATAACAGGGCACTGTCAAAATGGATACTCTTCAGCTCTTCAGAATTTTTAGTAATATATGCAAGCAATCACACAGAGAACCATTACCTTTTCACAGCATTAAAAGACATTGGAACTGACAGTTTTAGGGATAACCAATAAAACAGTGAGAAACATCACCATCCATCAGAATATGATGAATATTTTTTTCCTCTTTAAGCCTGCTATAATAAATACATGGGATCTACAAGAGCCCACTCTGTAGCAACAATCAGAAAATATTTGCCTGTCATAGCAACAACTGAAAAACTGTTATGAGAGGGTTATGTGAATAATTTAAAAGGAATTTGTAAAAGTTAGTAACACCCAGTAGATTTAATTGTCCATCCAGAAATTTCATATTTTTTCACTGAGATTTAACTCTATCATGACTACCAGGACATTGCCTCCTCATTTCTTGTTAAGCAAGAGATTGTCTGGTATGGAGATAATGATACTAATGCAGTACTTTATTTGTTATTGTGTTGGGTCTGGCTGAGATGGAGTCATAGCAGCCCTCGTAGTGTTATGCTTTTTATTGGTTCCTATACAGGTGTTGATAACACATCAGTGTTTTGACTACTGCTGAGCAGTGCTCACACAGCAACAAAGCCATCTCTCTAAAATTCCATTTCCATCACCATTAAGCTGGAACTGGGTAAAATCTTGTGAGAAGACGTAGCCAGGACAGCTCACCAAAACACACCAAAGGGATGTTATATTCCATATGATCCCTGTTTAGCAATAAAAGTTAAGAGAAGGGAGGAGAAGACAGGGAATTTGCTATTGTGATGTTCATCTTCCTGAGGAACAGCTGCCTATACTTGCCAGCAAGTGGCTGGATGACACCTGCTGATAGGGTGGAGAGAGCCCTTGTACTTTTTCCATTGCTTCCATGTGTGGTCTATGCTATTACTTTATTAAATAGCCTTTATCTTGACCCATAAGTGAATGGTTTTCTCTTTTCCCTTTTATTTTAGCCCCACTGTCCTGCTGAGGAGGGGAGTGATACCAACCTGGCATCCAGCCAGCCCGCTACAGTTATTAAGCTAGGGTAAATATAATACTTATATTACTTTGCACATTGGAGAAAATTAACTAAGATATGTTCTGTAGTTTAGATTCTTAGGACTTAAACTGCAGTGACGTCAAGAAAGTTGTCTTCCTCAATTTAAAAGTATCACAATCTTTTTTTTATGTTTCTGATTTCTTTTTAAGTGTTAATAGTAAAATTGCATGGTTATGCATGTCAGCTTTACTGTACTCTTGGTAGATTATTCAAGTTCCATTTAATTTAATAAATTTTGCATCTAAAACATCAACATGGAAAATGCTGCAAATAGGATTTTGATACTGAAGAGACAGAAATCTATTTTACTGCCTTTCAGTATAAGAGAAGTTCCTGTAACTTTTTTGCTTGGTTGGTTTGCTTTAATCTATTGCTTCCTCACACTTTAAGAACACCTGAAAAAATGGCAGGGGGAATTAAAACTAATAGGACAGTCTCTGGCTCAGAAACTAGGAGCTTTGTGCATGTATTAATGTCAATTTAAAAATTCAGTGGGAAAAATGTGAAAAGATGCTTCCCTTTTACACTGCTGTGAAGTGTTTGAATAAGTGTACGAATATGCTGTAGCACAGTGTCCAAAAACTGAGTAATGGCACCACCTGGACACTCAAGGCTGACTCATGTGTATGGCATTTCTTGCTTCCATTGGAAGGAACTCGTCTCTCCTAAGTACAGAAAGTACTGTTTCTAACTCAGGAAGAGAATGACACTGGCTTGACCTATTATCCAGCTGCCCAGAGAGTAGTTCACACACAGGTCTGAGACTGTTCTCCCGACCAAAAGGAAGCTTTGGATGAATTGCTCATTCATCATTCCAATATCATTAAATCAAACTCTTCCTCTGTGCTGTGGCTTTGTTACCCTTCAGTACTAGCAAAGAAGCCAAGTTTAGCTAAGGCGAAGACAAACAAGATAACTTTGTACTCCAACCTGTTGTTCAATTTGGCTTTCAATACTGATCTGTCTTATGGTAATATCCTGAGTGGAGGAAAGATGAATAGAGTATGTGTTAAAATTTAAGGCTTGTGTGTCTTGCAGGCTGAAAAGGATCTGTAGTATCTTTTTCCCTTTTGCACTGCATTATCTAGTACCTTTTTTCTCACACACAAGAACTAAGGATGTAATCAACCCACATACTAAAAAATAAAAAGAAAATATTAAAAGGTAAAAAGTATGACAAAACCAACACAGAAAAACAAGAATGTTCTTCTATTTCTGTTACAGAAAAATGGTCAACAGGAACTCTATAGGTAAACCAGCAGGTTCATTCACACCTAAGAGATGACTGATTCTTATAATTCTTTTTGTAAATGTAAGCAAAACTCAATTAATGAAGCTGATTCAGGAACTGAGCTCAAAATTGCTCAAGCAGTGTAATGAAAGCGCAGTAAGTAATTCACAAGCTATGGTTTCAAACATTTGAACATTTCAATTGAGTGTATATATCTTCAAATGTTTTGGGGGGTTTTAATAATTTTTTGCTATTTGTACTATCTCATCAAGATTTCAAAAGATTTCAAACACTCAATTGCTTATGAATTTTGTTTTCCATTATCTGGCTTAGATAAATTCTCATAATGTCAAATAACAAAAATCAAACAAAATTCAACAACAAAAAATAAACAAAACAAACCCCAAAATTTTTGTAAGCTAAAAAAAGTGTCTTCAAGTACTGAACAAAAGCTTGAATCTGTTTTCTTTATACTTCTACTTACTTTGTTTTCTACTTTAAAATTGTTGCTCACCTCACCTACTGTGTCAACAAAACACAAAAATGTATTTTCTTTCTCTGAACTGATTTCATTTTGCTTTGACAGAATGAAACATACAGATAGATGTACATTAAATTGCTTTAATCACCAGTTAGATCAGTGCTGAAGGCTGAAGACTTCATCTGCATCAGTATTTTCCAATGAAAGCAACAAAGTCATTGTCTCTGACTTTAATGATTCAAATCTAAATATTGACAAAATCTCTTTTTTCTAGATGGAAATCTAGAAAAAAGCTTGACGAAAAACTATTTCCATAAAAATCTTTCTGCCTCTAAGAACCCTAGATTTCTAAATTTCTAGCCCATTCAAAACCACTGGGTTGCTCTAAATATGGATGCTGGTTGTATTCTTTCTATTGAATAGTGTAAGTCAACTTAGGCATTTAAAAGCTAGAAATGAAACAGGAATTTTTCCTGGTATAGACAGACTTTTCAACAGATGCTGTAGCAGAATAAGGTTATTACCTTTGTAGATATTTGGCTACCAGTGATTCATGTGAACAGATTTCTAATTGTTCCTAGATTACACTGGGAAGATTTTTTTCTGAACATATAATTAGCTGGAACAGATATTTGCCCATTGGAAGATCAGCAACCTGTTTGAATCATCTTAGGTTCTCCCCATAGAAACAACTGTCTGTGAAATGTCTTTAGACATTGAAGTAATTTTCACCTTTGTGGTTCTACCATTCTGAGCCGCAATGAGTTTACTTGAAGATCTGAATACTCTATTGTCTGATGTCAAACCAAAGCAAGATGGAAGAAATTTGTAATCTGTTTTAACTTGGAAGAGCTAGTGGTCCCTAATACTAACAAAACTTTGAGTTTGGCAGACTTTTTATTGTTTCCTTTTTGAAAAACCATTAATTTATTTTTCTGACTTCTGCTCACTTTTGTAGTCTAAGATTTTTCTGCATTAGCCAGTCTGCTTCCATACATCTCCATTCAATTTCTTGTCATAATATTCCCTATGCTTTTGTCTTATTTCCCTAATAATGGATTACTTTATCATGCCCTTCCCTCTATTTTAATTTTTAATGTTTTCATATGATCCTCCTGCAGTTAATTCACCTGTTTTACTCCTACCAAAATAATTACATTTTTCTTGTACCCTGACATTCACCTTCTCACAACTACAATTCCCAAATCTATTTTCAGTTACTTTTATAAACCAGGTACTTCAAAATTACTGCTATTTGTCTGCACAGAATATCTTCTGGTTTGTCCTTTGTGCTGGTCAGCTACAGTTTTGGTCATAATAAAGTCCAAAATTTACCCTTTAATATTTGAACATTTTATGGTAGCCTTAAATTCCCCATCTCTCTTCTGTCAATTCATAGTATTTTTTTTTCATTAACTTGTGTTTATAATCTCCAGACTTACAAAACCTCTGTTTCAAAATATTATCCTCTTTTTCTTAGTTTGTTTTCCCTCATCCAAATAATCATCTAGTTAAAATTTTCCATGGAGATTTGTGCATAAACCATTACTTCATCCATTTTCTGACAGTTAATCCTGTAATTACGTCTTCCTTCTCATCCATTCCTTTCAGTTTATTGCATTTTTCGTACACTTATTTCTGTCCGTTAGCAGCTTTTTTACAAGTATCACACAAGAAATCTATTCTCCTTCTGAATCCTGTTTCTTTCCTTCCTGGTTACTGGCAGACTGGGAGTGTTTCACCAGGCACTATTGAGCAGGATTGCAGGAAAACCAGAGCTCAGAACATCTGTGACCCCTAAGAAATTACAGAGGCTCATTACGAGGATGAGGAGTCTGTCCTCCAGCAAATTCAAATTTCAGCCAGACCTTGGGATTATGGAGCTTCCATCTCTTGCAGAGAAATAAAATATCTAACTTACAGAAGCTTGCAGTTGTGAGAGAAAGAAGCTCTAAAATTTGGACTGCTTCACTAAGTGGTTCTGTCATGATCTTGCAGGCATTCCAAATTAAGACTTTTATACCCAGAAAGAAGATGCATCAAATTTAAAAAGAAAATCCAAATCCAGGGCATTTTATATTACTTTTATACATTTCAAGCATTAAATCTGAGCTTCTGCATTTCTCTGAATCTGTATATAAATAGATGTATACTATTTAATTTTTTTTAGCTGTTCAGGCACAAACAAATTGCTTCATCCTTATTTCTGGATATAATTTAGCTGAGATCACTAACTCAAACTGACCTCACCTGAGAAATAAATCTTTTGGATATTGCTGTGAGGCCCACATAATAATGAACAGGTATTTGAGCAAGGGGTACATACTAAGCTATTTTGACTGTGTTGCCTCTGGTTACAGTAATTGCAGTCAGCTGAAGTACTGACAGTAGCAGGACTAGGGGTAATGGATCCAAGTTGAAGGAGGGAAGATTTAGGTTGGATATTAGGGGGAAGTTCTTTACTAGGAGAGTGGTTAGGTCCTGGAACAGGCTGCCGAGGGAGGTTGTGGATGCCCCGTCCTTGGAAGTGTTCAAGGCCAGGTTGGATGGGGCCCTGGGCAACCTCATCTAGTAAATGTGTTTGTTTGGTGGCCCTGCTAGGCAGGGGGGTTGGAACTACATGATCCTTGAGGTCCCTTCCAACCCGGGTCATTCTGTGATTCTGTGATTCATTCTGTGATACACCAGCTTGTGCCTAAAATGCATTCTCAGTGAGAAGGTAGCATTTTTTGAAATGGGAAAGCCTTTCTTAGGAAAGAAAGGCCTCTCATAGATTTCAGCGGGCCATAGTGCACCACCACAGCAGTTCAGTGTGTGTCAAGTTGCTCACTTCACTGACAGCCACCCCATTCATCAGACATACCCCAGTCCTTCTCTGGTACTGGCAGGAGCTAGTACCTCCTATTTCTACTCTTGACACCTACAGTATTAACATAGTGAACCCTTGTCCAAATAGAGGTTAGTTCTTTGCAGTCAGAAGCCATAAACACATGTTACATATTTATTAACCAGGGAAATAGCCTGTGTTTTAGCTACTGCAGGTGAAAAAAATATCATGTACATGGATGAGTGCAATCCACTCACTGCTCAACCACAAACCTAGGGAGAGAATCGGATATCCAGCTGCTGCCCCAGCTGCTGGAATTTATGTATGAATCTCTGAGATTGATGACAGATGTGTAAAAACTCACACAGGCAGACAGAAAATTCACTGATAAAATTACTCCACAGCAAGAGGAGCCTTGTGTATATTGTTAATTCCAGCACAGAGACTCTGCTGTGCTTATGAGTGATTAGTTTCAGACGGGGGTACAGACAGGCAAGCTTGCTGGATGTGAATCTCTCCCAGTACACCTATTCTGGCATGGTATTTGAGCAGGATGATACTGGCTCTCAGACAAGTACGTTAATCTACTTGTGTTATAATAAATGTAGGTACTTGAGCCCACTGAGGAATTTTACTTTCTCCACATGCAGGGTGAGACTGGTGTACTTTTGTAAATGCTTCCCTCCCCAGGTTAACTGCTGGGATAGAAGTGACCTAGCTTGTATTTGCTGTCAGAAGCATCAGAAGAGTAGTGAGCGAACACCCATGCTCAGGTTTTTCTTCTACAAAAGTAATGCAACAATCTCTCAGCTTAGGTTACTTGTCATAATGCTCAAAGCAATTCAGGAACAAGAATTTAGAGCACTAAAGGCTGCCACTGCCAGTTCTGTTAAACATGCACTGCTGCAAGCAGCTTACACTGAACATCATTATACCCTAGACTGACAGTTCGAGTAGAAATGAATCACAGAACAACATTATAATGACAAATTATTTCACACAAAAGAAACCTTAATCAGGAGAACAGAAGTTGGCCTGTGAATTGTTGATTTTTTTCATATTAACACTATTAGGCAGTTGTCAATCTTTTATGTTTGGTCACATCACCTTTTCGATTTCAAAATCAAGAAGCATAAAAGCAAAAGATAAGAGTCAATATGTTCTAATCAGAAGGTTGAGAGGCTCATATCTTTGCAGTGTTTTACTATTATTATATCCTATGACTTCAAAAAAGATGTTTCACTTATGTATCTAGATGTAAATTATAGTTAACAGTATATTCTCCAGTAAATCGAAATACTAGAATAATAGCAAAGTGTTATGTATTTTTTTGGTATCTCTAGTAATAACTACTAGAGATAACTACTGAGCTTTGATACAGTTGATGACTTGTTGAAAAACTGATTTACCAACATTGCAAATAAAGGTTTAGGAAGAAATACAACTGCAAGGAAAGCAATCAAAGAAGTAAGTTCATATGTAAGTCTAAATGAAGCCTAATATATCAGCTTCGAATTTTTAAATACAACAAATATTAGGAGGAAGTTAAGATAAACAAAGATAACATGCACATTTGTTGCAGAACTTTTATTCATATTTTGAATAAAATACCTTTTTGTTCAATACATACAAGTACACAATTATTTTCAATGTCATGCTTCATGAGTCTATGAGTATAGACATATGCAGGCACACATTTGCACATACAAATCTAGGCTTTCAAATAATTTCTCAAGAAAATATTCTTCTGTTCAATCTAATATTTTTGAGAGAAAATTTCTTCAAAAATGAAAGACTTGCTGCTTAGGAGGAAAACACTATAACCAATAGCTTTGTCAAGTTCTCTTTGCTGCTGCTTCAGCTGTCAAAGTTAGTGGTGCACTGCAGCATTGAAGGTAATTTCCATTTAGTAGTAAAAGCTGTTTTCTTCAATTTTTTGGCTTCTTTGTCTTTTGCCTTCTTTGTCTTTCTGCTTGTCCCCTATCCATCTAATACCACTCAGATGTCATTGACACACATTTACCACACCCCAGTGCTTCCTATCCACCTACATGACATGCCTACAGCACAATTGCTGATGATGCATTATATGTCCGGCACTTTTTGTCGCAGTGACATTCTTCAACAAAGTACTGCCTTGGGGCAGCTGCTGGTTCACAGCAACTCTCTTATACAGCAATTATTCAGTTTGATTACATGTTGATGATAAGCTATTAAAAAGCACTCACGCAGGACTTTTTTTATTTACCAACAATCATTACATTCTTTTTACTCTTCTACCATTTAGAAATGTAATTGGAGACAAAAAGGCAAAACCATCTGACAGGTAGTTAAAATGTCTGGATTAATTAATGAATGTAAATGTATCTGCATTAGTTGTAATGTTTCTAAAACTAAAGCTTAGAGAAAGTGAGAGAAAAAGGGAAAAATAAAACAACTGTATTCATAAAGTCACATTCTCTAAATAGCATGTCCTTTATCTTTTCAAATTTATTTAGAAATAGCAGAATGATTAAATGCATGCATAAATCTTAGAGATTTAGGTCTTATATTAATGAATTAGTCAGATATGAAAGAAACTGAAAAGAATTCTGGTGGGTAAGATAAAGCTAAAAAATCAGAACAAAGCACACCTGTTGTTTAGCCAGTGCCACTTGGTATGTTGTAGAATCACAGAGAACATCAAACAGCACTTCTATATTGTATAGAGACAGTGTTCAGAACTAACTCTCTTGATTTATCAATGTGTGAAGTGCAATAAATGCCAAATTTTAATTATTTAGAAACCCTTGTATCATTAAATTGGAGTAGAGAGGAGAGGAAGGAAAATAGTGCAGAACCATAAAATGTCCTGATACTTAAAGCTGCCTATATTAAAGGTATAACAGAAAGGGAGGACCATACCACAGCCAGAATCTTGGTAATATGGTGAAACATAAGGCTTTAAAATGTGTTAAAGAAAGAAAAAAAACCAACTCAAAACTAGTAGAACCCATAAGTGATCCAGAATGGACAACAGACTATCTTCAGAAAAGCTGCCTGGCAACAAAAATATAAGTTTCATAAGTCTATTCCAGAGTTCCAGGTTTCTAAATGGAGAAGCCCACCAACAACAAGGCAGCATTTTTGTTTTATAAAATATGAAATTAATAGAAAGAAATATTTTTTTCTTTGGACAGGTAAACTACTCAGATCTTAAAAGGACTCTTCTTGTATTACAGCTCCCTTCAAGACGTATTTGTCAACAAATAAATAGTGTTTTATATCATTCAGCATTTATTATTAGAATAGGTAGATAGGTAAAGTTCTAGACACAACAAAATACCTTGCTTGTATAACCTGCAACCCATTGGCTTGGTGTAATTAAGCATATTGGATCAGAACTGTAAATCCAAGTCTTTGCTGTAGGCTAAAAGCTCCCAGTTTTATGTGTTGAATAAAGCATGAGTTATATGTTGGTTCGTGCAAGGAAATTTTTTATGATGAAATTCCATGGCTCTTGAAAGTTAAAGGAGTAAATATTATGACACACAATCAATAGTCTTCTTAAATTGGCAAATTAAAATAATAATACCAACAGTAACCATAGAAACATAGAATGAAAGAGTCCTGAAAGATCTAGGCCAGAACGATCCCAGGCCATGGACAGGGATGTTTTCCACTACACTGCTCAAAATCTGGGGGAAAAAACCCAATAAACGGTATGCCATTTGAGTTAAAGTGCAAGTCAATTAGTCTATAATTGTAGGTTTATGCTATAAGTTTACTTGCACAACATGTAAGAGGACAGTGAGCAAATTTGAGGGTGAAGATTATACAAACACAAGAAATATATAAAAGTTACACACTGCAAAGTTATTCCCAAGAGTCCTCCATAAAATTATTCTCGAGTCTCAAACCTGTGGAACAAACAGAGCCCAAATTGAAACTCATAGCTGCATCCTCTTTTATGGATATTTACTGAAGGTGTTCATTTCAGATAGACCATTTTTCCATCTAAAATTTAGTCCTTGCTTTGATTCTTTCTGTCTTTTCTGTAGCCTGATTACAGGATAGTCTAGCTGCCACTTTCTAGTTAAGTGGAAGAAAGAAAAACCATTACTGAAATGTCACTCTAACCCCATTCAAAGAATCAAAGACCTTTCAAAGAATCAGGTCTTGAAGTAAATCCAAAGATGACCAACCTTTGATTAAAGCAGTTTATGTCTTCCCCTCTAAAGAGCTACAGCCCTAGGAAAGATAATGAACTGCTCCTGCTACCCTGCATCCCCTACACTGGCAACATCCAGTAGCCTCGAGCTGAGCTCTATCAGTACAAAAACTCGATCAGGCAATTCAATATTCTTATCTCTTTTATACATGACTGAGATACTAACTGGTAGAAGAAGTCAGCTGGACCAATATGTCATAGTCTGTCACAGGTGGAATATGTGGAAGGGAGTTATATATTTATAGAATTTAGCATAGAATCATAAGGGTAGAGCATTTTACAAAGGACTAGAACTTAGTGGGTTTTATAGATTCAGCCATAGATACATTCTTAACACACTGGAAAAATAGGGATTAAAATGTGTTAAAGTCTGAAATTAATTAAAGAATTTAAACACTACAGAAATCTTTTGAAGTGCTCTAGAAACTGTGAATAATTAAAATCAGAAGAGTCTAAGTATAAAATTACATTACCAAATTATTTCTTTTACATTCTGCTGGAGAAAACTAACAGATTTCTTAGTTTCCTATTGCTTACTTCCTCTGATTTAAAATTTTGTAATGCATCTAGTCAGATTAATTGCATCTTATGAAATTCCTTGAATTAATTTCTCAATTTTAATTTTTAGATCCAGGTTGCTTAAAAATGCAATTAGAGGCCTATTCTAATAAACTCATTACTCATTTTTTCATATGACCATTTTCAGATGAGAGGCAGTGCAAAAATTTACTAGTTATTTTGATTTGTATGGTAGGATGCACATTGATGAATATCAAATATTCCTCAGTTCTTACCAGAATAATGTGTGCATAGTCGCACTCTTAAATGAACTGTAATCTTCAATTTTTTGAAGTTTATGTCAGAAAAACAAAACGCTACAAAACCAAAACAACAACAACAAAAAGAAACAAGAGAGGAAATTAATTTTTTTTTTCATCAAATTTAAATAAAATGTGAAACTCATAAAATTACACTGTTTCAGGGTGCAATAATAAAAAGAAGTTAAGATTGAGCTGAGTAACAATAAAATGCTAATTTCTGATGCATTTCTTTCAAGTTGATTGCTCTGTTTGGGGAAGCAGACATTTGAATAAATGAACAGAGGAACTTGAGTAAGTGAGTTTGGCATCATGACTATCCAGTAAAAGTTTAGATGTTATAAAGGTCCGAAACATTATTTTCTGATACCAGGAGAAGTTATAATCTCACAAGATTTTTTGTAGTTTTGCATTTTGTATGATACTTAATGGTGTTCCTTGCAAGAATATGATCAGAATTGTGACAAATCACATGTTTAAGAAAAGGGTCATTGTGCTAAACTACAGTGAAGAAATTGTCTGTTCAATAGAGGTCAGCATCAAGAGATGTCAAAGCAGACCTAGCAAAAAATATTTCTTAATGGAATTAAAAAAAATCCATATTACTCATACATTAGTTTGTACCATCAATGCTTCCTTGTCTAATAGAATGTAAACAGGAATATATAGAATATTAAAGTAGAAAATTCTGTATGTACTCCCATTGGGTAAAATCTTCCCTTAAAACTTAGAAACACATCTTTATCTCATTATATATCAACAGTGACTGTCTATCTTTAGGGTAATAAAATTCAAATGCAGCCCATCCTCAGGACCCTAGTCAGCTGTCTTGCTGCCAGCAACTACAGCTTAATGGCAATATACACTTATAATTCAAGTTTTGTGTGCAGCAATAAAATATTTTTCACATTTATTGCTTATAATATATTAGTAAACTACTTAGAAGCATATAATTTGCATGCAATGCAATATATCTAAAGTTTCTTCCTTGTACTCTGCAGTTCAACTTTCTTAAAGAAGCATTTTGTATGTCTGTACAAACTTCAGCATTTTGGAATAAAGAAAAACTGGGAGATCAAAATTACAGTTAATACTGTATGATAAAATTTGTACTTAAAACACAGCTTTAAATGTTTGGTTATTGGATGCAGGAAAATTACAAAAACTTTTAAAATAATATTTTTTACTAGAACAAAGCGGATAACAAAGAGAGACAGACACTTTCTCCTGCCTAGAAGACAATTTAGAGGAAGAGCTCACCTGAAAAAAACTGTAAGCCTTTCTGGGTGAAAAGCAGGAAAATTACGAGCATTCCCCTAGGATAACACTAAGTCTACAGAAAATACTCAAGGGAGCTGTGCAGCTTCACATAAAGCTGCAAATAATTTTAGCAGTCTGTTAAAGACAGTAAGAAAGAAATTAGGAATTCATTTACAGCTTATGACAAGAAAACTGTACATTTGAAATCTAAGGAAAAGCTTAAGGAGGAGACCTTTGGTGTGAGGCTCAGCAGTGTACTCTGGCAGATATTCTGCATTCAGCACCTGTGAAGCAACAAATGCAGGCAGGAAGTACTAAATGATGGAGAAAAATTAAAGCAGGGAGTTAAAAGGGCAGTGAAAAGCAGTTCAGGTAAGACTGATGACAGGGGGGAAGAAACCAACAGAGTCAAAACCAAAAATACAAGTGATTGAGTAAGATAATTTCTCTAAAATATTATCTTCAGAGGAAAGCATTTCAGGAGAAACAAGAGAACATTTTCAACTCTCAGCAAGATTTGTAGAGATGGGGGAACTGGGATTAAATAGATACCTGGTGTAGCCAGCAGTTCAATTCCAGTGCCACTTGGACTCTTACCTGCATGCTCCCTTTGGAGAGGAGCTAGCACAAGTGAGTAGGATACATTCTCTGAGCTTTCACAGTCCTAGATGTAAACTGAACAGAAATAAAAAATTATGAAGGTGATATAGCAGTAGCTCATCTAGTCTGAGAGACAGAGCGAAGTCACAGTCCTTCAGAACTTTGACCAGTAGAACTTATGAACGGTGAATAGTGGGATGGGAGGCTGGCATCCTAGAAATCCCAGAAGACATGTCTCTTAACAGGATATTATGCCAATATCTATGAATTTCTTCTATCACACGGTATCTAAGCATCTTTTAATGGTAGTATGGATACAGGAAATAATAGACCTGACTCCAATTGACTCAGAAAGTACTGACTAACATTGATAAACTCCAAAACTTAGTGTTTTTTCTTAGAGTAGCTGCCCAAATGGGGACTGGGTAGCGTTTAGCAATACTGAAGCCACTGCAAATTTAAAGATATTGTAGTTATCTCACTGTGATATTTAATAATTTGTGATTGAACCACTAATTCACTCTCACTCTACTGATCTGTCTATCTCATGGACACATTCATGCTGTTAAATTGGTCTCAGGGAGAAACATTTGCACCACTAGTTGATCACTCATCCATTGATAGTGTATGAAAACGTAGGTCACCCTCTGGTCTCCTTTCTAGTAAAATGAAGTTAGCTTCCTTGCAGCAGCTGTGGCGAGCCATACCCTTCAACGTTCACAGAGCTTCATGGGCTTTGTCCATCTCCTCTGAGCTTTCTTAATTTAGGGGTTTATTTGGCAGTCACAGACAAGAGTAAATCACAAGACAGAATATCTGTCTATATAGTGAATATAGTGAATAAAACAGTATTATTGCCTTATCTCAATCACCAATGGGACATCATCTTCTGAATCTATTCATTAGCAGGGAGCAGATAGTTCCAGACATGGAAACTTAGATGATCAATTCCTGTGCCATCTGTTGTTGTTGTGACAGTGAAGCCTACCAAATGTGCTTCATGCAGGTGGATAAATGAGTCTGTAATAACTAAAGCTTTCATATATTAAGACATGACATACAGATGCCATTGTTGCTGTTAATGAAGTGCACAGACCCAACATTAAAGAATCCTGCTTTTTCACATAGAAATTTAAGAATACGGTAGAGTGACAGTGACAAAATTTATGTTCAGTAAATAACTAACTGAAGTAGTGCTGTTGTGCTGGTATTGTTTTGGTTCATAATCAAAGACTGTGGCATTATTTTTGAAATATTTTTTGAGTTCCTAAATTAGGGGAGGTGCCCTTAACCTATTTTCTAATATATTCCCTTTTCAGATTTTATGTCAATTTTCTCACATTTTTGCAGTTCTGCTTCATCTTTGTTTCATAGTCTTTTGTTTCAATTATGTTTCCCCCTCAAAAATCTGCTTAGTGTCTTATAGTTCACAATGTATGGGTAGATATAACAAGCGCTGTAACATCTGGCATCTGGTATGTTTCTGAGTGACTCAGTCCAGACTTTTCTTAAGAGAACACTCACTTTCATCATTGCTTCTGCAGCTATGTCCTCATCATTTGTAGTTACACACATACACACATTATTTCTCATCAAACCAATTTTTTGTCTTTTTATTAGATCTACATTTTTATTCAACTTGACACTCCCTTCATTTTAGGAAAGCAGTGCACCATACCACTAATGTTTTCTCTAAAGATATGTCCACTTACATATAATCTGAAATTCTGAAATTATGGTTTTGCTGAATTTCAAGGCAACCATCAGGTTAACTTCTGTAATTTAATTCCTTTCTTCACCAAAAGAACAGATGTTTTCCATGCTTTCTTAAATTATGCATCCCTCCTTCATACCCGCATTAGAAACCCAACTGTTAGATAAAAGGTTACTCTATTTTTGGTTTGCCACAAAAATACTGAATGAGTGTGACTGAAACGGACTTCACTGGTCTGCTTCTATTTTATGAAAATTAAATTATGTTTTAGAAATAATAAGAGCAACATTCCTATATTTAGGTTGACTTGCTTATGACTTAAAATTCATTATTTCATATGCTCTATATAATAACAGAACCTAAACAAAATGGTGATTTTAGAACTAACTCTATAACTAGTTATAAATAAAAATCAGCTCCAGACCCATCACACCTAGCACTCTATTTTGTTATTTAATGCTATCCTAGTATTTTTATTGCAGTTCAAATTAACCCTATTAAATAGTCAGATTAATCTAGCTCAGCATCAGAGTATTAATTTGTTTTTCCAAAGGCCATTATTATTGCATGTGCTAAGAGAGTATTGTAATTTTGCAAGAGTAAACTCCGTGTGACCTTATCATAGACATGGTCAAAATAGTAAAAAATTAAATACTAAAAACAAAGTAATTTTAACATGCAGCTATTTCTATTCAGTCTTTTCATTCAGTAAATCCTCTCCCCAATTTATAATATGTTAAATCTTATTAATAAAGCAGAAGTATAATGTTAACTTGGCATCCTTATCTCCTGTAGAAATCTTGAAAAATATGGAAAAAAAAGCTACAGAGTAAAGCAAAACCTTTTCAATTGGCATACTAAGAAGACATGCCAATTTCTATGCAGAGCTGCAAATTCTCACATCTTTTGGGAATATTTCTGACATCACTCCACCTTAAATATGTAGCTATAAGATTTTGGGATTTTTTTATTGCATTCTTAAATACAATGTTTTAAACAAGTGTATGATTTTAAAATACATCTTCTTCCAGCTGATTTTTTAAAAAATTGTTTCAGGAGACTATTAGAATATATACCAAAAAGTGAAGTATCATGGAGTGCAAATAAGTTGCCTGCTTAGAAGGGAAGGTAATATGTTATTAGCGGACTATATGATCAATAAAATATATATGTCTGAGATAAAAAAACTCTCCCAAGAGTACCAAAATATATGCAGTTGTATTTTAAAGATTTATTAACAGTCTATTGGGTAAGTGAATCTGTAGAGCTGTAGCTTCAGTTGCAAGAATACAGACATTGACTGGCCTTTAAAATAACACCATCAAATTGCCCTTTTGCAGGAACTTCTTTTCTTGACTTAGCAAGCAATTTATTATGTATAATTCCTTATCTGTGCTGCAGTGTCACCATTATTCAAAAACATAAAGAAAATAAAGCACACTGGTATTGTCAACATTTCAGGAAATACAATGTTGAGAAAAAAATATTAAGGTTATATATTGAGATAGAACCTAGATAAGAAGTGAAAAAGACCTAGGATGGATTTGAAATCAGGGACTAGTTTTTCTTTAAAATGTGTCAAGAAAACTATAGATTTATGTAACATAGTTCATCCTGCCCCAAGGTATACAATTAAGGTACTTCCAAAAGTGTTTCTTCCTGTTGATTATAAATGGGAACTTTGTGGATTAATTTACATGCATAAAGCTATTAAAAGCTTAAAGTCATGTGAAATTAATTACAGACCTCCCATCTAGATACATCATAAAAGATATGGAAAACAGAATTATTAAAACTTGTGTTTAACAATTCAGCATACAGAATATGCACTTTGTGCCTGAACAAGTTCTTGATTTCTTGCTAGGTGGCTATAGGAATCAGAGCTGTTAATCAAAAATAATCTTTGCTTCAGCTGTGTACTGAAAGCAATCAGGGCACATTTCAGCAAATTACCCTGGAGAGTAGTAGGAATAGAAAAAAAGAAGTTAAGTCTGGTATGTGGATAAAGACAGTGGACTACAAGTAAATTGTACTCTCACTGAGTACCCATATGACCTCAGTGAGAAGTTGCACGAAGTCAAAAAAATCAACATCAGTGATTCTATGAAGCATTCTGATAATCAGCATCTATACCTGTTAAATTCCATTTATTAATCTTTTATGATAATCAGATTAAAATCCAAGAATAAATGTCAGAATTTACAAGAACAGATTGTTCTTTGAGTCATCTTATATAATTTTCTATTAGAAACACATTTTTAGTGGAAATCACAAATCTGCCCTGAAAATAAATAGCTAACTGTAATTTGGGTGTTAAACCATGGAAAAATACACAACTAGTGTATAGGGCTAAAAAACTTAAATCAGAAGTACATGTGCTGCTGCTCAAATAGAAAGTGCCAGGTTGATGGAAGTTTTACGGGGTGATGTTCTGTGACCTACATTAATCAAGAGGTAAGATTAGATGATTGTCTCACTCTGCTCTGAAATCACTTGAATCAAACTCTCATCAGTAAACCTTTCATAGATAGTCATAAAATACAGTGTTACATTTTTCTTTACTAGAACTCCAGATAAAGTCCATTAGTACTTACACTGTCTTTTTATTTTCAAGTGTACTCTGATTCTTTCCCAGACATGAATGTATACACAAAGCATTATATAACACTTTCTTAACACAGATAGTGTGACAAGATGATTCATTATAGTTTATACTTGTAGTTGTTGCACAATAGCATTGTGGGTATGTTGTCGTAACTACACTGTTGTACTACAGTGTTTTCATTCAGACATATAAGTGTTAGTCATTTTATTATGAATACATGCAAACGATTAAGCACTGGAAAGCATGACCATAAATAAAGTTTTGCTAAAAAGGGGTTTATAATTTTATTTTCAGAGTGCTGTGGAACTTGTCTATTATGGAATCATAGAATGGTTTGGGCAAGAAGGAACTATAAAAATCACCTGGTCCAACCTCCCTGCCATGGGCATCTCCCACTAGACCAGTTTGCTCAAAATTCCATCTGGAATTGCCTTGATGGCAATCATCCACAACTTCACTGAGTAATCTTTTCCACCGCCTCACCAACCTCAGAGCAAAAAATTTCTCAATACCTAGTCCAAATCTGCCCTCTTTCAGTTTAAAACCATTTTCCACCAGATTAATGCTGTTATTGTGCTAAGCACTCCAGAGTACTCCACCTGAGCTCTCACGAGAGCAAAGCAGAGGCTGAGAATCACCTCCCTTGACAGGCAAGCCACTCTTCTTTTCATGTATCCCAGGATACAGTAGGCTTTCTGGGTTGCAAGCACAGGTTGCTGCCTCATATTGGTCTTTTCATGAACTACAGCCTTCATGAGGTTTGCACAGACATACCTATCAAGCATTCCAAGTCTATGTCAATTCAAAATATTGGTAACTTTGATAACTTCTATATCATTCCCAAGTTGATCCATTGGAATCTATTTTGAAGTCTTTGGGAATGGGGAAAAGAACTAGGTATGTTCCTAAAATGCAGAATGTCTGTGCTGACCACTGCAAAGAAAAACAAACTGACTTTAGTAGTTCAGTATGAAATTGAAATTGCTATCACATGTGTGAGAATGAGATTTGCAAGTGGCTTTCTTGCTTATCATGTGTTCCTTGATGTACACTCTACTGCAAACAAAACTCTGTGCTTGATATGGGCCCAGGTGAAACCTGATCCTTCCCAGCTTAAAATTGTTCAGTACATTGAAGATAATCCAAACAGGTATACCAGCTAAAACAATAAAATAGTTCATTTCCAGCCTAAATCAAGTTGTTTCCCAAAGATTAAAGCAAGCTTAACATTGTCTTTTCTTTTATATAAAGTGTTTTTTAAAGCTGAGACTGATAATGAAGTTCTGTCTCACTGATTTCTTTGTTTCTAATGGAAATAAATTCAGGGGAAAAGGAAAGCCTCTTTACAAAGGAAAAAAAGCTTGTGTTGGTTATAAAAGTATCTGATAACCACTCGTCACATTGAAAATATTCTGAAATGTTTTTTGAGATTAATTTCTTTTTACTGACTAATGGTAGCTGAAAAATTGCACATATGAAATAGCTCTAATCTTTTATTAAAAGAGATAAAAGTATTTGTATACTAATTTGTATATCAATGTGCCTTTTGTTGTAAAGCAGAAAGACAATTCTAATTTCTTCACATCTGGTTATGGTATTTAATTTTTTTTGCTTTTTTTCACTTTTCTTCTTTCTATTAATTCTTTCAAGATTAAGTTCAACCTGAATGGCAACAAATCAGTGATAATCTTTTTCCTAATTTTATTTATGTCAAAATATTAGGTCATATCAGTTTAACAAAGGCCAGCAGACTACTCTATCCACATTTATTTTTGAAAGGTCTAAAAATTTGAACTATGATTTGTTCTTTGTCAGATAATGACTGCCTCTGAAAGCATTATCAGCATGAAGATTCTAGATACCACAGAGTACATTAACAGTTTCCTAATGTTTATCTCTTGGGTTATTCAAGCAGATTAGGCAGCCAGCCTTCCCAATAGACATGTAGATGCTTTTGCTTTTGTAAAATCTGCTATATATATCAATATCCTCGATCACCTAAATTTCATTAAAACACAAACTTCTGTAATTTAGGAAAAATTTTGTTGTTTGTACTCCAAAATTTTGGGTCCTGAAGACTGGAAAAGTCTGATATATTCCACAAGAACTATGCTCAAAGTTCATTCAAAATTCTTTTATTTAAATATTAATTCAAATGCACATTTACATAGATGCTGCTTCAGCACAGTATTTTTATTTTGAAAATGCAGTAATCATGAGATGCTTTGAGATATTTGCCAAGAAAATTGGGGTGATAGACTTGAATACATTTTTAAGTGGGAAAAACATTAAGGAAAAAACTATCTTAAGCTATTGCAATGTGCCAGTTATTATGAAATTTCTGCCACAGGATGCCCAATTTTAGGACTAAAAAAGTCAGAAATGACATAAGCTCAGTTGACTTTCAGGTAGGAAAATTATATCAGTGACCTTTTAAAGTCACTTCTGTATCTATAATTCTGCCTTAGTCTGACTAAAAATAAAATTCTCACATGGTTTGAGATGACATTGTTTTTTAAGTGACTTATGCTTTTAGGCACCGCTGACTTCAGAATGATATTTCAACTCCTGTTTCATTTTGCCTTCTCAGAAAATTTGCCCTTGATGCTAATCACATTGTCACTGTTCAGAAATACCTGATGTATTCCTCTCACCTATTGAATTGATAGAAGCATCAGATAGACCATGTATTGCTTATATTTAGTTCAAGAAGATTAACATTTAACTTCTTTTCTTCATGAGATATTAGTTACACATGTGTCAACTTCCATGTATTTTTAGTGCTGCAAGGAGTAATAGTTGTTGTGACTACCAGTTTACTACATTTTGGTGAAAAATATGTATCTTTCTAAGGAAGCAATAGCTTGAGGAGTTCTATACTGAATTCTTCATAATGTATGACCAAATTATGCTATATACTAATTAATGTAATATATTTAAGTTGGAGAGCAGAGCACAAATTAAGATATTAGAAAAATGTTTTAGCGATTCATAAAAAGTTTGAGTCTAGTCTGTAAAATGCTGCATTAAGAATACTGTTCATTCAGGTCCATGTTCATTTCTAAAGTAAAATGGACATAACACAGATAAAGAATGCTTTTGCTAAGATTTTAGTTAATTGCAGATACCAGTCAACTAATTTTTTTATTAAATTATCTTCTCTGGCTGTCATTTTTCTGTATATAGGTAGACGCAAAGTCATTAATAAAAGTTTTGTATTTAATTTGATGGTTTGTATAGTTTTCCTAGTGTGAAATACAAATATGAAATGTAATGAGACCCCTGATCCATTGTTCTTCAGGAATAAGTTTTTCAAACATTCTGATTTGAATATGAAAATCTATGAAGGTCATGGGCTTGTTGGACTAAGTAGCACCATGATCATCAGAGGGCTGGAGCACTGCTATAAGACAGGCTAAGTGAATTGGGGTTTTTCAGCCTGGAGAGTCTAGGGAGCCCTTCCAGTACCTAAAGGGACTCTATAGGAAAGATGGGAAGAGAAGATTTATTAGGGAGTGTAGCAAAAGGATGAGAGGTAAGAGTTTTAAACTGAAGGAGATTAAGAAATATTCTTTATTTTGAGTGTTTTGAGACACAGGAACATGTTACACTGAAAAGCTATGAAAGCCCCATCCCTGGAAGCCTTGAGCCAGGCTGGACCTGAGCAACTTCATTTAGTGAAAGTTGTTCTTGCCCAAGGCATGGAACTTAGAACCAGATGATCTTTAAAGCTCCTTCCAACACACACCATTCTATGATATTATAATAACTATTATTTAATGCACAAATACTTCAAACAAGTTTTAATCAATAGGTCCTCCATACTACTGAATTCACTTTACTTCATTTCTCTCACAGAACATGGTGCATATTTCTAGCATGATCTCAACTGTTCATACTTTCTTCGTTTAGCTATAGTTAGGTAAACCTATTAACATAAATTCAAAGGAGTAAATTTCTACCGTAAGAGTATACACATACCTTCAACAAACTGGTAAGATACTTGCAGTGCTCAGTGTTAAATGAGAGAATTAATATAGACATTTTCTAGATAACATTTCCATTGAAACAGCTTCACAGCTTTTTCCAAGAAATTTTCCATGATTTTATTTTCTATATCTAAGAACTCCAGTGCAATGAAAAAAACAAATCACCTTGATTTCATTCACATTCTGTGAAGAATGTCCTTTCTGTAGCCTGTCTCAAAAGCATAACATCAGGTAATTGATTTAGTTGTAAAAAATAGGAATTAAAGACTTGCCACTGTTTGGGGGGTAAAAAGAAAAAGAAATATTCTTCCTCCTACTTATATACCCAAAAAGCTGTATATTCTATGAAAAAAAAGTTTCTGTCATTTATTATAGCCTCTTTTTTCCAGATAAAGTGTAGATCCAAGTAATATCACATCACTTCTGTTTACTGTCTCTCATCTACCTGTTGTTGTCCAAACCACAGTGCTGGTAAAGCAAAGGGTAAAACAAAAATCCCATCCGATAGAATAAATACCATAGGATCTGAATTCCAACTACAGCTTGATTCAGTGAAAAGTACTGAAATCTTTCCTTCAGTAATTTCTTGAATATTACCCTATTTTAGTTTATTACAATCAATAACAGAGTATCTGATTAGAATTAATAGCTTATCACTCAGATGCAAAATATATTATAGCAGAATGTACTGTGGTATAGAAAATATTTTTTATAAGGTATTCCTTTTAATTCTCTTAAGCCTTAGTCTGAAGCCTTCTTTGACTTTAATGGATTGAATCAGCTTCTTCCTGTTCAGGTGTCATCTTGTCTCTGTTTTCCCCACAGTTTCCTGGATTCTTACATACTGTCTTTTGGCACCTATATCACATTCATTGCACTCTAAATTACAAAAAAAAAAATAAAAATTGCCTCATCTGTAAGAACTGTGAGATTTGTTTTACAACTAGTTGTTGAAATAATGATTATATGGAGCTTTGGATATTTCAACACCTTTTTTTCTGGTGTCACTATTTTAGATAATTCCAGAATTCATCTTACCTGCACTAGGACTCATAGAAAAAATTCTTAGGATTGCACCCTTAGATACTTTAGATGGCAAGTTTTATACTCTATAAGGCATAGAACCTTAATTATTAAGACAGGAGTCTGACAATATTCCCACATTCCTCCACTGGAGCTTTGGCACAGAGGCAATTAAATGAGTCAGACAGGGCTCTCGCTGTACTCTCTCCAGCTTGGCTCAATCATGCATGCACTTTTTTTCTTGTGACTTAAGAGAAAACCTCAAAAAGTCTTCAAGCTGTTAGGAAATCCGAGATAAGCCTTGTATTTTTCTCCTCTGTCTGCTGTACAAGGACTTGTTGTCTGAATAAGATTCAGAATGTTCTGAAACTCTCATGTCAGGCTTACCTGTTGCTAGGACATGACTCACTTTCACTATGTGAGAAATTTATGTCTCACAATATATATAAACCTAGTAGCAGTTACTTTTGTCAAGCTATCTTAAAGTAAAGCAATGTGATATGTATGAACAGCAATAATTAGCAAGCAAAAACGTAAAAAAACCCCTACCTTAAAAATAATTATTTACTTGAGATATTGAATGTATGTGGACACAGACACAACTTTGTGTGGATAGATTCAATAAGATAAAAAGGATATCCCTGGTGAGGCTGTATGCTTTACAAAAAACTGCTTGGTTCCTCAGAAACATTTTCAGAATTAAGTTATTCAAAAGGTTATGACTACTCGAAATTCCTTTCTTCAGTTCTATATCTAAAATGTAATATTCATTGAATTGTGGATGTGTTAGCATAAGTCTAGTATCTACAAAAGGCTTAAAAAGTAGAAAATATCTGGCAAGGATAGAAAAAATAATCAAAGAGTAACCATGAGGAATATTGTTTTGATATATATTCTGATATATGTTCTTTAAATTCTCAGTTTTAGAGATTGTAGAGCATGTAATGTCACAGAAAGAAATATAACTCTTTCTTTATTATGACTGAAGCGGGTCCAGAGGAGGGCCATGAGGATGATCAAAGGGCTAGAGCAACTCCCTTATGAAGACAGGTTGAAGGAGTTGGAGTGGTTCAGCCTGAAGAAGAGAAGGCTCAGGGGGGACCTCATAGTAGTTTATCAATACCTGAAGTGGGGCCTCAGAAAGGCAGGGGTAGGACTTTTCAATAGGATATGTGATGGCAAGTCTAGGAATAACAGATGTAAATTGGAAGAGGGTAGATTCAGGCTAGATATAAGAAAGAAATTCTTTATGGTGAGTTTGGTGAAACACTGAAACAGGTTGCCCAGAGAGGTTGTGGATGCCCCCACAGGGGAGGTGGTGGCAAGGGGGTTTGTAATGAAATGATCTTTAATGCCCCCTCCAACTCAAACTATTCTATGATTCCAATTATTTCATTAAGGTCCCTTTAGGGTTGCAATGTCTGGGACTGTCATTAAAAAAAAAAACAAGGTGCAATTTTTTTGTAGATGTTGGAATTATAATTTTATTTCAGTAGTATTTCTATAAACTGAAGAGTTTTCCCACAAAATAGCACCTCTACATTCAGAAGGAAATATTTTTTGGAAAACACACACATAGTACGTTTACTAGATCACTAATTACATGCAATATTTGATATTATGTCTCTTCAAGACAATTTTGTCATGTTTAGTACTGTAAAAGCATAAATGACCTGAGGAGAAAGCAATTTTTTAAGGTGCTATCCATTCCCCATTGAAGCTTAATATCTTTGGCTTCTGCTGGACAGGCCTTCTTCAGCTAAATGAGGATCACATGAAGCCAGGTCGACTGGCTCATATGAATAGCAAGGTGTTTTGTACCAATCCGGTTGGTAAAGCAACAAAGCACTCACATTCAGAAAACATAGAAATGAGTGGCAAAATGAAACTATTTGGATAATATATACCCTGGAGATATTGTGGTTTGCTGTGTAATAAATAAAGCAGTTCACATTACCTCTCCTGTGTTCCCGCAACATAGTACATTTTATGATGTACTACTGATTGAATTTCTAACAACAATATTAACAATATTTTTTATTGATCCTTTCACCCCTAAGTATGGAAGTCTTGTTGTTGGCAGTGTTGCACTCACACTCTCTAACCAGTTTACATCTTGTTTCTATATTTTGGTAATATACCCTTAATTGGTTCTTCACTCCTGTTTGCTAACAATTTTTCTCAATGTATTCAATTAAAAGGGCGCGATATTATGTGGTGAATGTTTCGTACCCCAATTTTACATGTCTTAAAGCTCAGTAAGCATCCTGTGGCAAAGGATACAAAAATCCACTTCTCTTTCTCATGCTTAGTTCACTAGAACCATCATAGTCATCATATCTTGAAGTGGTTTTCTGTATCTCCACAGACACCATTAACAATAACTTTGACTTTTACTCAGATTCAAAATCTGCTATCAGGAAATTTTTATTTTAGCACTCATCATGGTGAGAATTGCTTTGCAGGCATTCTAGGGGGCATCACTGCTTAAGTGGGGAGACTATGCCACAAGAAGGCAGGGCTAGGGGAAGCTGCATGAAGTACATACTCACAAGGAAAGTACACAGCAGTCTCAAAGCACAGTCATTAGAATTCAACTGGTTTTTTCAGCCCCAAATCCCACTGACATTCAGTTTGAGTTGAAAGCAAGGAGAGTTGTGAGAAAACTATTACCATTTTATGAAAGAAACTTCAGTGGACTCTCAAGTGCCTTTTTCTGGAATGGAAATAAGAGATGTACAACTAGGAGAAAATTTAATTTTCTTTTGAATGAGTTTATGAGCAACGTCATTGAAATTTGCTTTGAAATTTTTAAAATATGTAACTATGTTACTACAATATGCAATAATCTGTATAGATGCTTCCCTAAACTTGGATAAATGTAAAAGTGTGTGAATGTGAAACAAATGTCTCAAATGTAAAAATTTTGTTAGTTACTCCTGAGGAAAACATTTATCTTTCTACTAATATGGCCATTCACAGGAAACTAATAAATTCAACCCTATCCTGAAGCTCCAAAAACAAAACAAAGCTAACAAAGAAATAAACCAACAAAACAAACAAAAAAACCCCAAAGAAACAAAAAAAGAAAACAAAAGCAAACCAAATAAGCCTTAAATTAGAAAATTCCTCAAAATATTAATGCTATGAGTAAAAAAGTGTATTGAACAATTATAGATAGGAGCCCAGGCCAGTGATAATGAAAAGGAATTTCAGCGTTCTCTATTTTGTCATTATATGCTTCAGTCACAAAAAGACCTTCAAGTCTTTTAGACAATTGGATTCACAATGATGTTCTTGCAAACTGATCAGTTTTTTTCAAGCAATCCAATTTATGTTCCAAACTCAACAACTGGTTATGGATTTCAGTTGAGCCATGCTATTGCCTTACACAGAAAAAAACAGAAGGTACAAAGCTGTCTTTATTTTCACCCACTGCTCATTTGAAGGAATACCAAAACATGATTTACTTCTTACAAATGTCACTTTAGGATGCTATGTTGAAGAAATTGATAGAGCAGTGGAAAAACATTGCAAGGGGATTTTCATTGAAATTATGAGAAATGCATTCATTTATGTTTAGTGAACAGCCTAGTTCTTTACCATTTCATGTTACCTAACAAACACAGACTCACCAGATGGTGAATCAGAAAATCAAATAGATTGTATTCAAACAAATGTAAAAGCACATTGAACAGTCATGTCTAGAAGAACCACAATCTTAACTTTGCCAAACTGAAAATAAATCCAAGAAAAAAATCTCAAGATGCACTGAGCATCTATGAGAGATGAAGGCAAAAATTAGAATGGAAGATGAGCTGCAGAGTGGAATTCAAACTTCAATAATTCAAGCCTTAGACAAGGAAGCTAGCCAAAGAGCACTAGAAAAGCAAATTAAGAAGAAATTAAAAATGGAAAGAGAGAAAGAATTAAAAAATTGAGGGAGGCAAAGAAATCCATCAAGAAAGGAAAGTGAGTAGGATGGTTGAGTCAGGCAGGACCTGCAGGACAAAATAGAAAGCAAGAAGGAACAGTACAGGCAGTCCAAGCAGTGTCAGGTTTCCTGCGAAGAGTACAGAGATGTGTAGGGAGGAGGTCAGGAAAGATTAAGTGTAGCTGGAGCTCAGTTTGGCAAAGAATGTCAAAAACAACAACAAAGGAAGGTTAAAGAAATCATAACCCCACTGATGAGTAAGAATGGTGAATTCAAAAGAACTCATCAACACAATAGAGAAGAAACAGATTTTTTTTAATTTGCAAAATTGAGGGTTCAAAATTATGACAAAGCTTTGGAACTTTAAAAGAAGAAAATGTTGAATACTGTGGAACAGCTGAAGAATTTTAATAGAATTTTAATTATGCGTGGAAGCCTCATAAATGCAGTAATATCAAAGGGAGAACAAGTACAGACTGTATATGCTTAGCTTAATAGTGAATAGACTCAGCCAACACTGAGAAATTTCAACTCAAATATGTTGTCACTGTGAGCCTAAAAGTGTTTTGTAGAACAAAAGATCCCTTAAATCAATAACTGAGATACACTTTGCTTGCTTGGCTGAAGCATCTGTAGAAAAAACACAAGTGGATTCCCTTGGGCTTCCTGAGAGGTGCATTACCCTTATACACAGAACAATAACTAAGACAGCTTCATGTAGCTTTACTCTAGGTAACTGAAGTTAGTTTTGATTACTATATAAAGTTCATGTGACTAGGTGCATATTTTGAATTTACTGTGACAGTGAGAATTTTGCCCATTGCTCTGCTATACAGTAAGCTAATTTTACACTATGATATATATTACAGAAATTATTAAGTAAAAGGTAGATCTAAAAGATATTGCCCACATCAATCCCCAGATTTTGGGGCATAGATAGCCAATATTCCTTATTCTGAAAACAATATATTGAAAAGTCTATGTAAAATTTTCTCACTATCAAACCAGGTACAAAAGTAAGAAAAGAAACCAAAATGGGCAATCAAAAGAAAAACAATTTTTTTCTGGAAATCAGCCAGGGTAATAGTCCAGCTATGGAATATTCACATTCTGATCTTCACAAAGACTTTTCAAAGCTTTTAAGACTACATTACATGAATGATACAGAACTGTTATAGCTGAATACTGGTTTTATAGGGACTACTTGTTGAAGCTCATGAAAATATTTGATCCACTAGTTAAAAATTAATAATTTGAGATGAATGTTCAGTCAATTACTGTATTATCAGTATCAATTACAATGTTATCAGTATAATGATTCTGTTCATTACTGTGAGTTTTCTTTCTTTCACTAACTTCCTATGATAGGGGTACTAATCAAGAAACTGTGTAGCCCTGAAATCATAAACATCTGTTACTCCCAATGAATTCAGAAGATGCCACTTACAGTGTTTCTACTTAATTTTCTTTGTATTTCTCAGACTGTATATTTTCATATAGATATGAAAATATGGAGAATCTATCAAGAGATACTATAACAAATATTTTAAAATTGATTTCTGCTTCTGTCTAATGTACCTTAATCTACAGTGCTTTTTCAAATGTCACTGTGTTATAACTGCAGTCCATAATACTTTCCCAAGTAACTGGGAAGACACTGCAAGTTATAGCTTATCAGGCTGCAGAGACAAAATGTTCACTCTGCTGTATGCAAAACAGAGACAGTGAAAGTAAGAAAAAAAGAAAAATAATTACTCAGGCAAACCTGCATTTTACAATTTAGGCACAGAAAATTGAAGCGTACGTATTTTGCAATAAACTATTTTCCTATACCAGAAGCTTCAGCTCTTTTTTCTTTGATAGTCTGCACTATTTTTTATTCATTCCACCAAGCCTCGTGCTGAGTTTTCCTCTTATCCACTCCAGATTGTTGGTATTGTTGCAACCTGTTCACAGTAGATACATCGGATTATCTTTCACAATTTGCTCAAGCTCTTCCACCTCCACAAAGCCGTCAAAGCACTATTTGAAACACACACACGTACACAAGCAAAAAAATACCATCTTGGCAGAGAGTTTTCTTTCTTCATTTACACATGGACTTGACATTTCACTTATAAACATCAGGCTCATCTTATAAATCAAATCTTTAAGATAGTATAAAATACACTGGTTTTTAATGCCTAGTCAATCTATACTTTCCAGAAGATGGACCAGGGTTGACATATGGGCAGCAAATGAAGAAGCTGATGTTTATTAAAGCATAAGCAAAAAAGTTATCTCAGGTTTTTGCAAAAAATCAGATGTTTCTTGTTTTCTTTTGTTGATTTTTTTTCAGAGGAAAATGAGGATCAAACACGTTGACTTCAATTACAAATGGCACAGAATTTCTCAATAAACTTGAAAAGGAGAAAGAAGATTCTGAAGCTAGATTTCATTCTCATGTTAGGTGGATGAAATTAGAGAGGTAAAAAGAGAAGAGAAACATAAGAAAAATTCATACAAAATCTACATTTTTTGTCATCCACCAACCCAATTAATGTTTTTTTAATGCTTGTCCTTCAAGATTGTGTCAAAAAATATTAGACTTCAGTTCTTTCTTTGTTTTTTTTCCAGTTCTTTCTTTCTTTGTTTTTTTTTTCCATTCTGGGACAAAAAATGCATATAGGTAGTTTGGAAGATGGCTAATTAAGTTATGTCTAGGAAATCAGGTTGCATGCTCCAGCTCTTAATGTATGTTTAAATTTCAGACTTGAAAACTTCCCATTTGTTTCTTCATTCTTAATTTCTACTTATGGCAGCTTTGCTTTAAAAATAATCCTAATGATATCTGTTCACTTACTGCTGAAAAGGCCCTAGGTCTCCATGGCTATTTGTCTCAGTCCCATAAGGAACTGCATTCCCTTTGACTAAATTCTCCTGCTGTTCCAATTTGCTCTACCATTACCTAACAGTTGCTGCCTTTCACTGTAATGACGATTGCATTTCCGTACTTGATAAATTGATCCATATTTATACAATTTTAAAAGCATTAAAATGGCATTTTATTAAAAGCTATTCTAAAATGTTCTGTTAATAATTCCACATGCATAGAGCAAGAAGAAGCTATCATTTCATGTTACCAGCACACAGCAGTGTTGCTTAGACTGTGTGTTCTGTATGTTTAACACTTCAATTGTTGGTCCTCCTATCTAATCTGCTAGATTTTTAAAGGGCTCACACATCGTTTCTACAAAGAGGGTTTTATCTTCCAGCTGGCTTATCCTCCCAGTACTTATCCTCCAGTTAGCTCTTCCTCTTTTCTCAGTCTCTATCCCTTTGAAAGGTTTAGAGAAAACACTTCAAAGTGTTGTTTTTCAAAGATGTGGTACTTAAGATAAACTCCCCTCCAATCTGACCCTCTCTTCATTTTTTCTGTCTTACAAAAATTCACATTCAGCTTTTTCTTCTCCAATTTGCTATTGTCACAACCAGTGGCCAAGCCTTGTGTTCAGTTCCCATATGCAATCAAAATATATTTGAAAAAAAACCAAACAAAAACCAAATAAACTTTCTTTCAACACCTTCCATTGAACAGTTTTACAGTAGCTTGGTTTTACCAGACTGCTTGTGAATAAGCAGATTAAACATCATAAATGAAATGTTAGTGTACTTAATCCATACAATAATTGACATATTTTTTAAAGGACTCTTCAAATAGCTAAATGTTTACTGGTAAACAAGTTTCAAAAGGAACTAAAGGAAGAGAAATATCAAGAAATATTCTGGTCATAGCCCCGTTTGTCATCTGATCTGTAATTTTTTATTCTGTGCATGTACAACACAGATTTTTCTAGCTCTTCCCCTAGGTTAAAAGAATTCTTTGGAAAAAATATTTCCAGCTAAAAAGTACACAAGTTGAGTAAAAATTATCCACTAATAGTCATTTAGTTACTATGAAAGCAAAATACACACTGAGTATATCAAGTGGAACTGCATCAGTTCATGTTAAGTGCCTTATGGTTTACTATTCAGCACTATTTTCAGAGTCCATAACTGCAAGGTTTCTTTTTTAAATCTCAACAACAACAGAAACAAACTTCCTTGAAAACAGAGTTACCAAGCATTCTAGCCAATGAATGATGCAATGCAAAAAATTGTTCTTCACCCTCGGACTTCTTATTTTCTCTTTGGTTTCTTAACCAATTGCACCAGATGGTATATGTTGCAGGATTTTTGTCAGCCAGGGCAGATGATTGAGACTCACAAACTATTCAGTAAAATGCCTGATTAGGTGTCTTAGCTTCTGTAGATACTTGGTGCTATGTAAAACAAATAGGTCATGTTGCGCCTAGCTCTCTCCTTAGCATGCACTCAAAATTGGCACCATGTAATCACTGCCACCTGCTCATTCACTGGCAACATAGAACAAAATGATGTGTTCTGGCAAATGGATATCCAACAGCTAAATCGCTGACGCAGTAACAAAGGCAAAAGAGAACAAAATGCACACAACAACCCAGAGGAGAGTATATTCTGTGACTGCCCGCACTGCTAACCAGTCATTCTATCCCACATCCTTCTCTATCTACAGAGTTTTGATAATGAGTACCTCTGGTTGGCTTTCTGAACTTTTATGGATGATATATCTGAAAACTTGTCTAATCTCAGAATAGTAGTTCTGGAATGTGCTAATTTTTACTGCTCACTGGCGAAATTCCAGGACACACTTCTAAAGATGGTGATATCCTGACTTAGAAGTCACATGGGACATTTAAAGAAGGGTACACAGTGATGTCAGCAAAACCACAGCCATTTTAGTAGAATTTGTGACCTAGTATCATTTACATTGTGTCCTCTTGCATATACTTACTCAGGCCAGAATATAAAAATGGACAGAAGTAAACTTTATCAGAGAGATAAGATTCCAAGAAAGAAGTTATGCCTCTTAAAAATGTCATTCCTTCTGGTTTTTGTTTTCCTTTAAGGAATTACATTATGACCTAAATAAATAGCTACAATTATGGCTCTAATACAGAAAAACACTCTAGCACATTTTTAACTTAAGCATGAACTTGGCTTGCATAATTCTGAATGCTGGCTTGTGATTATATTGCTGTTACTGCAGGTAGAAACTCTACACCTTTTACTCATACACAGCAAAAGTAAAGGTTTCATATGATAGCTTAACAAAATACATCATATTTTGGCAAGTATATGCTCAGGATCGTAAAGCCTACTGTTCAACTGAGCTCACACTACTGTTTTTCCCAGCTTTGTATTTGTTTCTGATTTACCATGAAATTGCCCTGTTGCATGGATGACTAGAGGCTAGTTATGTTATATGAGCACTAGCTATTACAAGTGTCCTTGAAAGAAAAAAAGTACAGAATCACTGAATCATAGAATAGTCCAGGTTAGAAGGGACCTTAAAGGTCACCAAGTTCCAACCCCCCTGCCATGGGCAGGGACACCTCCCAATAGACCAGGTTGATCAGTGCCTCATCCAGCCTGACCTTAAACAATTGCAGGGAGGGGGCATGCACAACTTCTATTGGCAACAATCCCTTATTTTTGCTTCATATACCTTCTCTTGTTTTGTTTTGTTGTTTTTTGGGGGTTTTTTTCCACACTGAAGTTCCCCTCTAATCCCTTCTCCCGAGTAGTGGGATAAAGTGATCTGCAGCATCATGCATAAAGGTGCCTTTAAATTGAGACCAAGTCAGCTCTGGAAGGGAAGGAGCAGGAGGTAAGAGCATCCCTGAGGAAACAAAGCTTCTCTGGCAGAGCTGCTGCAGCAGCAAAGCTATTAATAAATGTTTGCAATCTTTTAATCATTCTGCTAAATATAAATCCATTTGTTCTATTAAATAATGTATTTCAAACTTATCAAAGACTGAAAGTATTTTTTAGAAGGAAATTGGCCAAGAGCATTAAATATGGCCAGGAGAGAATTGTGTGAAAGATTTAATTTTTCATCAAACATGAAAAAAAAGAAACCACCAAAATTCACCAGTCTCATCACTAAGCCATTGTCTTGGGCTTCTTCCTACTGCCAATGTTCAGTCCAGCAAGAAATACTGTATAGAAGAGGAAATGGAGAAAGCTCATGCATGTTTCCCTTCTCATGAATTTAATAATTTTTTCTCACACCACAGAACCAGCTGTATTTTGAGAACCAGCTGTGTTCTTTCAATAACAGAAATGAAAGTAAGATCAAGCTTGATTTACTTGATTTTATAAATCTGGAGGGAAGGAAGGCCTTCCCACAGCAAAATCAGCAAACTAAACATCCTTCTTACCTGTCTTACTATTTCTTTATGTATATTTTTCTTGTCTTGCATATTTGAAACAGACAATGATAAACAGGATGGTATTCCTTAGTTTGTAAAAAAAATACAAAAGAGGAATGACTTAGTGAGGAGATGTGTAATTTAGTACAGGTTTAAAGGCACAGTTAATGTCCATAACAGAAATAATGCAAAAAATTGAGAGACGAGTGTCCAAATATGTGTCTGCTTTTGGCTGAATCCCTTAAAATTCCTCTCAATGATAACTTTCTTTTTATTACAGAATGTTATTTCCCCAATCCGACTTTTAAACTTTTGGATTTTGAGTAGCACTGTGAGGTAAAGGTCTACTCTGACTTAATAACTTCTGATGTTTCATAGTTTCTTCAAAAATTTGTGTTCTAATAACAGCCCAATGATTTATAACTAAAGACTACTCAATAACTTCACATTTAAGTATGCATTGACTTTTGTAAGAATCTTTATAAAAAAATACTAAAAAACAGAGTGAGTCCAAAGCTAGAAAAAACACTGAGAGTAAGAACATAAATATTTTACAATGCCATGTACAAGGAACAATATTATGTAAGCAGAATTCTAAATCAGAGTCTGATTTCAGCTGCAAAGCTGTATATTTCATTTAATCCAATTTTTTTTTTTTTAACAGAAGTCAACTTCTTGGGTACCTCATGCAGGAAATAAATTTGATGCAAAAGTCATGTCTGGTATTGTATCATTTCCTGTTCCTTTGCCAAAAATAGAAAATGTTGTAACTAATGTAGCATGAATGCTGTAACTGCTTGCAGTAAAGGTCTAACTAGACCTGTCATCTGTCACTTCTTTACCTTTTACATGAGATAATCAATAAATCTTGTCATGTTGTTCCTTCATTTGGCTCATTGAGCTCTTATCAAACACTCAGTGATCTGTTGATTTATGGACAAACTGGAGAGAATCAGCTTTTACTCACCTTGAAATACTTTCTGTGAACAGCAACCCTTTAAAATACAACTTTGCAGAGGTTTAATTGTTGATTGTGAATCATGCATGGTATTTCAGATATTTCTCAGCACCATCTCAGAATGTTCTAGGCCATAAAATCTGCACTTAAAACCAAATGCTAAATCGAATTCTTGTGCTTTTATATGGTAAGACAGATTTTTTTTATTCAACTGGGATCTATCAAAATATGAATTTTATTTGTCTATAAAGATCATATGTTGCTAATTGAGTGATAAAATGTTATTTTTTGCATCTGGTTGCAAATTAAACAAAGTTACTTTTGTCTACCCTGAACTGAAATTCGTTTCATAATCATAATTTTCTTTTACTAGTACTTTTCACCCCTCAACTCTTCTAGACTCCTGCAGTTTTCATTAACCTCCAAATTTATATTCCCAGCAAAAGTTGCAACATTTTTTTTTGCAACATTTTCCCTGTAGATACTGCTGAAGATAAATTCCAACAGTAAGGGAGGTTATATATTTATATATGTGTAAAGGAGAGATTATTATTCTTCGCAGAACTTAAAAAAAAACTCAGGCTTTTTTTTTTTTACCATTGTTTTATCAGTGCATCATTTTTACCATCTCTTTTTATTGGAATCAATAGTAAATAAGCACATTTTGGTTCTGTACACGTGTCTATTATTGTACCCAAAAGCTCATAAAACAGCTCTTTACAATGTATTCACTGTTGTTTTTCAGTTATTTTTTTCCCCTCTAGTGTATTGTAATGTCATCATAAGTTTTAATCTGTCAATTTATTATTTTTTTTAAATAGCCCCACATTTTTATGCAATTAGTCTGCTTCCTCATTATTTTTCAGTAAAGCTGCAGTATAGAGACACCTGCTGGGAAATAAATGAACAGAAATAAATGCAAATATCCATTATAATAATATTTTAAACATGGCAATAATAACACCATTCTATTTTACAACCTTCAAGAGGGTAAAGTATAAGCTAAACTTATTTTTATTTGGCATTTCTCATATCTGTAGAAATCCTATTAACTTGATCCGGAAACATTCTAGACAAGTATGTTCATTCTGAATTATTATAGCAGAAATGAATTTTTCCAAGGAGTTGACATCTTTCCACATATTCTCCCCTTTTGATATCAGTCAGAGGAAAGTTTAATAATTTATAAAAATCCACTGCTATCGCTAATAATTCTATATGGCAAAAAAATATATAAGACAGAGGATATGACAAAAGAGAAAGTAGGGAAAACATTACTGAAACCCATACTGTGTCAAATGTGTTCACACACATGGTTAGTTAAAAGTTAATGCTTCATTTCAATCTTATACTGAAATTTTACTCATACTAGACTATAATCCCCTATTAGTCATATTATTAAATATGTTCTTAATTAGTCAGAGAAGCTAGGCTAATATACTAATCTATTAAGTATTTTACTTTTTATAATAATTTTTTGAATAAAACATAAATAATCTAACGAATATCTTATTTAGGCATCTAATGGTAGAGGATTTGTTTACTCCTTTCCAAAATTTCTATCATAATTCACAAGAATGTAGTTTCCTACACTGATTCTGAAGTCTCCTGAGAATAAATACTGTAGCACACGTTCCAAAACATGATAGCTCCATGTGCTTATGAGTTAATACTTTCCTTGAAAAAAATCATTCTAGTTATTAATATTTTATGAACAGTTTCCTCAAAAAATAAATCTTATAAAGAAGTTAATATAAAAACTATCAGGTTTTTTTCTGTCTTCTCACCAATGGGAACAAATAACATTTTCCCAATGACTGCACTCAGGAATAAATTCACAAAAGTACTTTTGTGGTGCAATGTTTTGTACTACAGTTCTTGGCTTGAGGCATCTTGCTACTGGTGGAAATGACAGCACTGAATTATGCATTTTCTTATGAACAACAGCTGAGGGAGATTCACCATTTACTTGAAGGAATTCAATTATGTTTCATCCAACCACTCCCCAATCCCCACAGACTGCAGGACAATCTGGCAAACTGGCCTCATATATCCTAAGCTTAAATCTAGGTAACAGGACTATTGTATGAGGGAAAACTCCACTTCAGTCTCATCTCCAGTTAATGTGCCAGATTTAGCTATGTGGGAATTTATTACAACATGTGGAGCAGCTTCCACAGGAAAGGCTGTTTTGCAAACTTGACATAGCAACACATTTATTCAGGGGTTCTTTATCCCAGTAAGAATACTAAGAAAAGAAAATTTTCAATTGCAAATAAACAAAACTATTTCTAACAGCAGTTACATGAAATATTGTTATTTTGCTGATGAACGCAGTAATCAAGCTAAATAATTAGTTCCATAGTACTTAGATTCTCAAATGAAACTCCACTATGTACTAGTCATGAAGTTCCTGACAGTCTTTCACTGTCAGTCACCTTAATAGAAGAGTTCAGATATTTTGTGAACCCTTTAATCATATAGTTTACAACTTCCTTCTAAGCTTATACCTTATTATGCCCTGGGTATAATGCATCCAAGGCTGGACCCTCCAGGTGTGGTTTCACAAGCATGGAGTAGAGGGCTAGAATCACTTCCTTCAGCTGGCCAGACTTATTTTACTGCAGTTCATGATAGGGTTGGTTTTCATGATAGGGTTGCTGGCTTGTGTGGAGCTTCTGATCTCCCAGCACTCCCAAGTCCTTCTCCTCAGTCCTGGTCTCATTAAATTCTCTGGACAGTCTGTATTTTTGCTTGGGATGGCGATGACTCACATGAAGGACCATGTGCTTGGCAGGGTTGAATTTCATGAGGTGCACCCCTTGCAGTTCTGTCCAGGTTAGTTTCCTTTACCTCCAGCATGCTGATCATGACACATAGCTTGGTACTATCAGCAGACTTGAGGGTACACTCAGTTTCACTTCCCATTTCACCAAAAAAGATGTTTTGGTGTCTTTATGTATGTAGCTGAGCTGAACCAATTCCATATCTTACTTTGGCTTACCTGTTTCATTTACTAGCAGAAAAGATTTGTTACTTATTCATCAAAAATATTATTAAAACAGAATATCTCTTGTGCCTGTGCAGCTGGATTGTGAGTTATTCTTACTTTGAAGTAAAAAGAATCAAGGCATTAACTTTTCAGCAAAAAGAACAAGCAGGAAATGAATGATAGTATAGATCAAGGATTTGGGGCTGTCATTGGAGGAGAAACACAATGTGAGCTGGCAGTGTGAGCCTGCAACCCAGGCAGCCAACCAAATCCTGGTCTGCATCAAGAGAAATGTGGCCAGCAGATAGAAAGAAGTGATTTTGTCCCTCAGGTTAGCTCTGGTGAGATCCCAATTGGAGTTCTGTGTTCAGTTCTGGAGGTCTCAACATAAGGACATTGAGCTGCTGGAGTGGGTTGAGAGGAGGGCCATGAAGATGATCAGAAGGCTAGAGCACCTCCCTTATGAGGACAGACTGAAGGAGCTTAGTCTGGAGAAGAGAAGGATTGGGGGGGGGGACCTACAAGTGGGCCTGCAGAAAGCCTGGGGTAAGACTTTTCCATAGGGCTTATGATGGCAGGAATAGAAGTGATGGAAGCAAACTGGTAGAGGGTAGAGATAAGAAAGAATTTTTTACCATGAGGGTGGTGAGATACTGGAACAGGTTGACCAGAGTGTGGATGCCCCCTCCCTGCAATTGTATAAGGCCAGACTAGATGAGGCATTGAGCAACCTGATCTAGTGGGAGACGTCCCTACTGATGGCATGGGGTTGGAACTAGATGATCTTTAATCCCCCTTTCAAGGTTCCCAAACCATCTATGAATCTTTGATCAAATGAATTCAACACTAATTTTATCTTTTTGATTCTTGTAGCAAGTGATGCTGCACTGCAGAATTTTAACATGACTTTAAGCCTGTCCTGGATCACAATGGTGGAGGAGATTAGCTTTATCCTGTAAATACATACACAGGTATTTTTTGTTTTTAATTAGTTTATCAGGATCATTATTTTTGCAACACTTTCCATCTCTACTAAGTTTAGTAGCAGGAAACAAATTTTCTGGCACAGAACAAATTTGTTTCCTAATCTAATATATTGGAAAATAACAGCTTACGCTTTCGTGTTGGATTGGCCATGAGCTAATGAGTTGGTTATAACACATTAGCACATATGCATAGATCATCTGTAGAATATGTAATGTAAGTTGTTTGCACTTAGCTCAGATATTTATGAAAGAACTTCTCAGAAGAGGAGAAAACCCAAAATTTTTCATTCTTACTAATTGTTCCTTGCTCTAATATCACAATTAGAAGTCCCAGGACATCTGAAATGAAATATTTCAAGGTTTTAAAAGAAAAGTTGAGCTGGAAGTGAGTTATAGAAGAAATTCTGGGTTTTGGACATATTTTATTGAAAAGATTTGACTGTACCAAAACAATTGATGTTTATACATGCAATTCCAAATGGGAGTGTAGGACACACTGACATATTTCACTAACAATCCTAGCTCAGATAATTAAATCCCTAGCAGCAGATTTTCTTAAATACTCCAACCCTGTTCACTAGTAGAATTTATATTTTAGAGTTACATCTGCTTATTTCAGCCTAGAAAGAGCTGTTAGTCAAGCAATACAAATGTGTCTGTGGTTTCTTTTGGAATTTATAAATATACATAATTATCAAGCATAAATTAACGTATGCAACCATACTTATTATATTTGTATAAAATATGCATTTATGTATTTGGCATAGCCATTGCAATTAGAAGAATAGTTATATGCTCTCAAAGTAAATAATTACCATATCATAGAGGAGATAGACTTCCACCGTCACACTAGATATCTTGCCCTAGAGTTGACAGTCTTCAATAGTGGAAGATTTTTTGTCACTATTTGCACATATTAATTAATATTAATTACACACCCTCGAGTTCTTTAAGCTTCTGTATATCTGCATAAGAAAATATATTTAGGATAGTCATGGGCTGATTTTCTGTTCATCATAACTAACTTGAGATGTGACAGTTAAATATTAAAGCAATAAATTTTGGCATTTAGATTGCAAAAATTAATTAGCAAATGATAATGCTTCAAGGGACATATTTCTTCTGTCTATCTGCAGCTACACTGTTCCAAATGCCATTCCTGTACTCTTAGCAATGGTATTATTTAAGTAAAACAAAAGCTCACATAAATGAATATGGAAAATGGATTGTCATGGCATTTACATATTTTATTTATGTAAGATCTTCACCTTTTCAGGAGAAATGTAAGAAACCAATGGTTGAAATAACTAATGGCATAACAATTTACTGTGAAGATAAAGAACTGATATTCTTCAGTGATTTTCTGTCCCATCAGGACTTCCCAGACAGTCAGACTAAAGAGTTTTAACAAGAGACATAGTAAGGTCCAATGAAGAAGTACTCGTTAGCATCTAATGCTAAATTAGCTACCAAAGAAAGGATAGTCTTATTAGCACACTCCTTTATCTGGTACCAGTGCTTCCCAACAGAACAAATTAATTCCTCTGGGGCACTTGGCTGGCATACCTTTAGTGGTTTAATTCCTGAAATAGCTCATTTGCTGTCAGTTAGTTCTTTGCAACTCTTCATTGTACCACATTAGAATATACAACAAAATCTGAAAAAATACCAGGATTAGATGTCGTAGAGGGAAATGTAAAAATAACAAAATGTCCTACCTATAGTGAGGCTGTGATTAAGCTGGATAGTATTTCAGAATTTAAGATTGTCAGAACTAGATGAGAAACCTACAGAAATTGTGTCAGAACGGTGTGATTTTTTGGGGGGCAAAACCAGGTTCTTTTCAACCCTTTTGATTCACTGTAGCTGTAACTCTAACACTTCAATGGCTACAATGGAAATTAACTGTAGTCAAACAAATGTAATGAAAGAGAAGACTAGTCAAAAACAAAAAAAACTACAAGGAGGACTGCCACTCAGCCTCTGAGGCTCCACTTTTTGTGATTTTTCTGCTGAATTGACTATGTCAGGAATTTTGTGGTCAATTACAGAAGTTCATCAGCAGTAGGGCACTTTGATTCCAGAAAGAATATAGATGTTTGAAGAAATCAAATTCTGTTAGAACTGTGTGATCAAAGAGTGATTCACATTTTCTAATCTAAATAAGCCCTTTTTGCAGATTTAATTTTGCCTTAGCTTGAAAAGAAAATTGTGTTTCTTGCCTCAATTTCTTGCAGTAATGAAGGACAAGAGAGTTGGAACACTTTTCCTCAGTTCTATTATTAAACAGTAGACTATAGAAATAAGTATGTGCAGAAAATCATCCTACAAGCTCAGTGATATGGACATAACATATTATGGGAGATGTGATATACAAGAACAACCATTCTTTCTGTAAATATATCTGGAATGAATTATGTAACAAAATCTCTCTCTATGAAATTCTACAACAATGTAATCTTTGTACTTCTGCAACTTTTTAAAGATTTATTAATAATGATAAGCAATTTGTAATGGTAATCAAAGCAAAGAAAATATGTGAGATGGATATTTAATAACATCTTGTCTAGTTAGAAGTAAACAGCTAATGACTTATAATACTTTCCCAGATTACCTCAAGGTTTAGAGCAGGCTGAATAATATAAAAAACTATCCCTTAAAATAAGAAAAATCTAAACCTTCAAACACTTAAATTCTTTTTTAAATATGCAATTAACAGTATAGAGCTTACAGTTTTCACTCATCTTCTGTAGCTGTTTGTATACCATAGAGAATGAAACCTCTGTTCTTCCATTCTTCATTTGACTGGTCTATTTAGGCAATCTTCATCTATTTTTAGAAAACATGGTGGAAGAAAACTATTGCTCTGTATTCTTCTAAGGAGCTTTTCTGTGGCCAAAGGCCAAAGATTATCTATGTGGATGAGAATTAAGGACAGCTATGTCAGATTACAAAGTCTCTGAGGCAGCCATTTTTTTTGGTAACTGACAGCATGAGGTCCAGTGACAGTGTTTTACACATAATTTCTACCTTAATTCCGTATCTCCCATTTCACTTCAATTTACCAGGAAGGATAAGATGCATTTCATCTATTTTTTTGGCATTTTAATGTACATAGTAGCAACAATGATAAACAAATAATGCCACAGTAGTTTCATATAATGAGTATTTAGTCATAATTGTAGAACAGCCTGGATCTGTGGCCCATGGAGAGGTTGTCACTTCCATGGAGCAATTCCTACAATTCTAAAATATGCATGAGATTTGCTGGGATATATAATACTTTGTAATATCATGTAATTGTCCTTTGATTAAGAAGTGCCTGTATGACTAGCTTCTAATGTACGTCTCATTTATAAAATGGCTAAAGACAATTGAGGTAAATCATATTATCATACAATTTTTATGCATATCGGGCCCCCTTTGAAACAGGAATATGAGATTTAGAGCTGTAAGAAGAGATTTTGGAAACTAATGTCTAAGTAGGTATTCCTAAATAAAGTAGATAGAAATCAAAATCTAAGATTTCACAAATACTGTCCTGGCCCTACTCAGGACTGACAGAAAATACCTTAATACACTAATACAAATATTAGTATCAACTATTAGCCCTTAAAAAGTATTGCAACTATTTAAATCTATCTCTACATTTAATGGAAAATAATCAAATGGATTTTTTCTTTTCTTGCAAGTATTTAATTAATAGAGACTAATTTGGAATACAAGTAGTTTAAAATCTGGTATAATTCAATCAGAATTTTGTCAGAATTACAGATGAAGGTTTCTCATTTAAAAGGGAATTTCAAGGAGTGAGAAATGCTTAGAGCTTTAATTAAAGGGACAGCCAAGTTATAATTCTTAAACAGAAGTAGCAAAAATTAATTTTTTTAGTCATACATGACAATAGCATGAAATTCTGACAACTTATTCTCCAAATTACTGTACTACTCTAATTTTTACAAACTCACACAAATACATTCAGATTATTAGTCTGCAGAGGATCTACATGCAAACTACTGAATACCTTACACAGAACAGAAATAGAGAAGTTTGTTGGATGAATATAAGCAATAAAATCTATAAAGAGATCAGGAGGACTACAGAAAGTCACTGGAGCTTTCAGAAACCATCAACACCAGAAGAAAAGCTTGATTTGTTTCTTCTTTCCTTCCTCTTTGTAAAACCTCTTACAGTGCACTATTTAGTCCATTCAGAATCTCTCTGAATATAACGCTAGATTCTGTGCCAAACAAAGTAAGAACGTTTCAAGGTCTGTTTTTTTGGGTTTTTTTCAAGTTATTTCTAAAAAATAGGAGGGGAAGATAAAAGCAATGTATTATACATTCCATAACCATGCATTTAATTATGTATTACTTTTTAATCTAAGAATTCATTGGCTAACAGCCAGTGTTTGGGTAAATTTTGCAGCAACAAAACACCTTAAAAAGATGGAGATTTTGATAAGCAAAAACAAGAATAAGAAAAAACAAAAGGTATTCTAAGTTACTGTTGCGTGTGTCATTAAATTTCATATTATGTGTGGAATCTGAATACATCACTTTGTTCTGCATGACAAGCAGAAGTGAGCATTCATACATTACTCAGCCACTTAATTAAAAGCCTGGGATATTTGCAGTTAGCACAAACTAAGAAGAGAATCACATTTAAATTCAAATCACTCTTCAGGGTAGCTGTCTGCAACATAAGCAGAGCTTACTGTGTAGATGTTCTACTAAATGCCCAGCTAAGAGCTTAATTTTTACTGTATTTGTGAGTAAAGAATAATTCCATATCTGACTAAAGGTGAGAGCAAAATAAACAAATCTGGTTTGCATTTTCAAGTTATGCTTTGTCTCAGCTATTCTTAAATTTCTGTATGCCTGTTACTTTGTATAATAAGAGTGTTTTTTAGGGCTTTACTAGCAGAAAAAACAATTCTATAACATGGTCAGCTGTGCTCACCTTACACATGATATTTCAAGACATTTTGCAGGAATAAGATCTATTGTAGAGAGCAAGTAGCAACACTGGCAACCTTAAGGAAGCAAAAGCCCTGTACATGAGCCATGACAATTCCAAAACATATTAAGTAAAAAAAAAATGTACTGTACTACCAATTTTAGAATTATAGAATGGTTTGGGTTGGAAGGGAGCTTAAAGACCATCTAGTTCCAACTCCCTGCCATGGGCGAGAACTTCCTACACTGGATCATTCAGCCTGGCCTTAGATGTCTCCAGGAATGGTTCCTCCACCTCCTCTCTGGGCAACCTGATCCAGTGTCTCACCACCCTCATGGTGAACAATCAAGTCCTTCCATTTTTCCTCCCCAGTTTGCCTCTAGGGAGTTTCCACATACCTCTCTTTTCCCCCATCTCCTGCCTCTGTCCCATACCAACCCTTTTCCAGCCCATTTTCCACCAAATCCTACACACCTGGGTTCCACTGGAGACTCCTCCCCTCCCCAGTAGTTCCAAATCAGCCCACTCCACCCATTCTCCTCTTTAACACCAGTGGGATGCTCTCCCTGGTGTATCTGCTGCAGGATGTGCTATTGGTGTGTTGCATTTTCCAAGGGGACATGGTGGGAGGAGAAATGCTGGGGTGCTGCTGGCTCCCCACCTGGTTAGGCAAGAGGGAGGGATGGGTGGGAAGGAGGGTGATGGCCTTGTGTTTCCATTTCTTGCCTTTGTGGAGTTCACCTGTCTGGTGACAAGCTGTGGGAATCAAAGTTAATATTTAATGAGTCTTTAAGTGACACTCATCAAGTCTTTCCCTGTCAAAATGAACATGTTTTCATCAAGTTGTTCACTACTGAGCAGTTAATTTTGCTTTTTATATGGGAAATCTAACTCTTGCATGATTTCAGATTTTTTTCTAGAATTAACCAAAAGTGAAGTAGTAGAGTTAGTAAGTATACATGAAATATGATTAGCCACAAATATTGTCATTGGTGATAATATGCACCATCTTCAGATCACAGCTGGGATTATCTCACCAGTTCTAATCCTTTCTCTCACTTTCCTTTCAACGACTTCTACTAGTCAGATCAATGTATCTGAAACCTTTACAACTCCAGCTAATTTTCTGTAATTTGAGTCGAAAATATGCAACTAAAATTGTCCAGTTTCATTACTTGAAAATGAGGCCTGCTTATATTTCACAAATACTTGTAGTGAATTTTATATTAACAGTAGTCATGCCATTTAAAAAATATTAAGATAGTGACTGCTTCATAAAGAACTCACCAAATCCTTAAATTTCATGGCAGAAAAATATAATATTAATATCTGAAAACTAACAGAAGAAATATTTTATGAATTAGTTTTCTCCTTTAAAGTTCCAAGCAGAGAAAAAAAGAATGGCAATAACATTTTCATTAATAATAAAGCATTTTGAACTTGAAAATACATTTCAAATTTTTCATAATGATTTTCAGAACAAGAAAAATTGTTACATTGTGAATGTGGATATTTAATGTTTATGACAATGGTAGAGTGGATCTATATCTCAATGGGTGCATTCTTGCACGGCATGCAGGTAAGTTTAAGATAGCTCTGAGTTATTCAGCAAAATAACCTGAATGTTCCAGTGACAGACAAGCAGGGTTTCTCACTTACAAGTGAATCACTGCTGCAAGACATCACTTATTTAACTCCTTGCTGCTTATCCACAAAGAATCTGTTCCCTGCTGGCCAGCTCTTCCATACTTGGCGTATGTATAACTGATAATATCAAACATCTTTTCTTCTGTAACCTTTTAATACTTTCACAAAGTATAAGGTGGTTTTATTCTTCTGTTGTGAAGTTATTTTCCCAAGGCTCATTCAACTGATCTGGAAGCACAGCAGTTCTGAGACTCTCAGCTTCTATATTTGAAGTACTTAGTTTAAAGTACTTAGATTTTGGGTAATTCTTAAATGCCTTGGTACTTCTGCAGCCTATTTGCTGTTTTGACACTTTACTGTGCTGTCCTCAAGAATCATATTATCATAGTTCATTTTTGTATGTATTTATCACATTTCTGGGGATGTCTGTGCTTGGTTATACATCCATTCAGTGAAATGGAATAGTGGAGGGAACTGAGCATTGTTAATCAAGCCTCCTCCAAAATTAGAAGTTGTTTTAAGAGCATCAGCATGATTATGTGCATTCAGCAGTTATCAGTGGCCTGACGCATTTCTGCAAGTGCAGCATCACTCCAGCACTGAGCTGCTGCTCTCAGATCTGAGCTTTTATAGATCACGTTATAGATCCCTTGTGTTCTTCTCTTTACAGAATTGGTTGAATCCACAGATTTCTGTATCCTACCAAAACGCACAGAAGAAAGCAAGCCTTCAGAGGACAGGGATGTATTCTTATTCCTCCTCACAAAGAAACAGAAAAACAGATAAATTAGCTTCAAAGAGCTATTTCAAATGACACTGTTTCTTAGACAGCTACTCTTCTATATTGTAACTGAAAGAGATTAAAATGTTTGAAGTCAACTGAGGAAAAAATATTCAAGTAAAAGTATCTCATCACTAAATTAGGAGGCATCCTGTAATCTCCTAACAGTGCAACTGCGTAAGTAGACTCAGAATTTAGCACTTTGAATTATTCAAATAAGATATATTTTTAACTATTTAGCTATTTGGGTTTTTTGTGACAATACACAAAATATATTTTAACACATCTTGAAGTCTTAGAGCACATGGTCTGGAAGTAATTTTTCACATATAATGCCAAATGCAAACAAAATTACTAGAGATACTCCATTGTTAGGACTTCTTCACTTTCTTTTTGTCTCCTTCTACTTCAAAATAAGTTCAGAAAGTTCAGAAAATGCATAGTGTTAAGCATTTTCAACACTTTATGACATTTGTCTTTTCTCTAGTGCAATATAAAATAAAGAGCAAGAGTTGTTCAAGCAGCCTGAGATCTGAAGTCTAGGACTTGGCAAAGGAAAGAGAAGTATGAAAAAAGAGGAGGGTGTCTGCCTTCTCTTTCTCAAGATTAAAAGAACGATATGAGGGATAATACAGTACGTACAACTGAGAGCTTAAAAAGTGCTTTTTTTAATTTTCAGTTCCTTGCTTTTATTTGGGATGTCATACAAGCATGTGATTTAGAAGGAGAAGTGTGAAGACTTCAGAAATAATTGGGAGAAGGTAGATGATGCTTGCTGCTGACTGTGAATTTCAGCCTTGTATTTTTTCACAACCAAACTTACATGCAAATGGACATTGTGTGTTTTCACTAGTATATAAAAATAGCAGTTCTTTGTATGAAGATGCTTATTTTCTTCTATAGTAGGATATGTGTATGGAAAGAATACTGCTTGAGAAAAAAACTACTTCATGCATTAAGTAGTCACAGAACCCAAAATGAAGAAGCCTAAACAAGTAGTTTTTCTCTATCCAGAGCACAACCAAGGTTCAGACAATATAGAATAATTTTATCTGCCTTAGTTTGCTCCCAAACACCTCTCTTGGGACAAAAGTCACCACAGTTTTTCCCCAGTATTTTGCTTACTGTAATTCAACTTGTTTTCAGCTGCGATCCTCTCCAAGGAGCAGAGATGACTTTACCTATGCTAACTGGAAAAACACTGTGTGATGTGCACTAGCTCTGTAGAAGACAGACCATAGCATGTTTTCTCCCCTAGCTCTAGCATGAGCTCTATGACCTGTCAAGCCACATAGACTGAGTAAAAGCCATAAGCACAGTTCATCATTATTCTGAGATTAAATAAATACCTCAGCTTTAGACAAATACTACCAAATAGCATGCTCATTCACACAGATCGGGACCAATGGACTTACCATTACAAATGTCAATTTATTTGCATGCAATTTTGGCTTTATATACCAATTTGCATCCCAAATAAAAATCTCTGCCAAAATAAAGTCTGGTGTTTTTTATTCTGAGATTTTATGTGCTTCTGCTGTTTGCATTGTATAGTTAAAAGAAATACATTCCTCCATAAAGACATATTTTACAGAACTCCAGAGCAGGTTGATTTTAACTTGTGTGGAATGACTACATTTCAATGAGTGAAAGTGTGCATGTGCAGCAGAAACTGTCCATAGTCCTCATGTTCGTTCAGGTTTCAGAGTAATTCACATAGTTTAGACTAGGTCTAAATTACGTAATTGCAGAGTAATCTTCATGTACTGTGTGAAAAAAAGATAAAATTAATTTCAAAGTGAGATTAATTAAAATATCTGAAAACCTATGTTACATATTGATGTGTAAAAAGGCATACTTTTCTAACAATTAGTGACTTGACATGAAAAAAAATAGAAAATATGAACTACTGTTAAATCCCTGACATACTTTGCTGCTCTAACACACCTTTCTGTCTGCGTATTTCAAAGGACATGAGCAGCACTTTGTTCATTTGCAGGTGGAAGAAGTGAACCATAGAAACTGGTGAGTGTTTAGTGGGTTAAAATGAAGATTCAGTACTACTTTTTTTCCTGAGGTTGCCCACATTTGCCTGTAGTGACTAATCATATTAGGATGATTCTATTAATCTAACAGAATGCCAACTGCAGGGTGCTGAGCATAAATCCCTTACAAGTAAAGGATGTAATTATGGCTACGAGTTCCACCAAGAAAACTTTCATGCATAAATTTAAGTGCAAACTGAAACATATGTAGACCCAGATCTTGATGAGTTGTGTTTTATTTTATTCAGAAATAGAAAAATATTATTGTATTTCTGAGATATCATGTAAGTCATTGGAACAGATTTTAATGGTGAATTAATTCTGTCTGGGATGAAATTCAGCCTGTACTGATCCCAGCCCTAGACAATTGCCCTTACCATTAATATATATGACCATTAAACAAATACAGGTTTCTTAAGCAGTTCCTTCTCTCTAATTTCAAATTTTAGTGTTTCATTATTTTCTGACTAATGATAAAATTGTGCTCTGGAAACTGTTGCAATTGAGAGATGGGACGCAGCTTGATGCAAGCAAACTGTCGCTTTGTTGTACCTTCCTATATGGAACATACTAGAATCTTGTGCTGATTGGTCGATACCTTACACAAGAAAATTACTGATTGGTTAAAGCAAATACCAGCACCTCCTCCAAGGCAGTCACAAGGCAAACAGGGCATCCTTGGTCATGCAAAGGACTCTGCAAAACAAGCACGCTGCTCCCTCTAGGCAGCAGCGCCATCTTGTTCTTCCAAGGCTCGCAACCGAGGAGCTCCAGCATGTCTGCTGCCATCAGCTATGTAACACTAGAGGTTTTGCCTAGGTCAGCTGTGTCATGTCCTTCAGGAAACCAGTAGACTTTTTAAATTAGTCTCATTATTATCAAATCAAAAGTCCCGAGCACATAGATGTAATATATATGTATTTATACCTTTCCTAGATGTTCATTTTATGGAATGAATTAATTAATCCCATATTTTTATATATCACCATGTCTTTTTACTGCATCACTTTTATATAACACTGCATTCATAAATTCCAGGTGCAGGTAGTATATAGTGAGTTGTGTCTGAAGACATGTTGAAGTATCATAGTCAAAATCAGTGTTATAGTATCTTTAGGATTAATTTCCATTTATTTAAATAATTAGCAGCAGTCATAAAAACAAATGATTTTCCAAAGTCTAGGCAAGCATGATGAACATTGCCCTCCTAAATCTGAATTACCAATTCTTATCAAACTCAATAGGATTATTTTTTCTCATTCACATTTAAGGGCAGTATTTGGTCCTCACTGTGGATAAGAATGTAAGTTGAACCAGTGTTTCAAATATGAACCTATTTAAAACAATGACTTATCTACAAGGCGAAATATCTAGTGGTTTTATGAAGGAGATAAAAAAATCTACAAGAATTAATCTATGATGAGAACCAAATCTGAAATAGCTGATGCCTCACCTTTCCTTAGCTGTACTTCCCTCTTTTCATCTGGGTTCAAATGAATTATGTCCTCTGCACTTATATTGACACTGCAAAACAGAGAAGCTTTTTCACAAAAGAGAAAGTTGGGGGGTTATTTCTGCAAATGGTCCTTTTAGGATGGGAGCTGAGAGAGATCTGTTCCATGCTTTAAAGCAATACTAATAAATGAGACATGGAATCTGGTGATGATTGATGTTAAAAGGATGAGGAATTCAACGGATTTATCTGAGAATTGTTCTTCACTCATATCTCTATTTCCTGAATAAGAAGACAAAATGAAATCTATCCCATTGCAGGAGAAGATTGGATTTGAGACCAGCTGAGGAACCTGATAATACACAAGTCCATGAGACATTATGAGATGGGTTCAGAAGTAACTGATAAATGTAGCTTCTAAGCCAGTCTCCATTATATCTGAAAATATATTTGATGTGTCCCATTAAATACATGGAGAGGTTTGGACTCCTGCTATCCATTTAAAACCTATTCTGTCAAGAAATTAAAAAAATTCCACCTAACAGGTTTTCTGTCCCTCAACTATTTCTAGTTTAGTCCCTGATTTATCATAGAAGAACAAGTTGCAGAGGATTTTCATACAGTTACAATCTCTATGAACAAAGGCATCCAAGTTCTCTGTAAAACAAGTAGTTGCCCAATTTCCCTGATAAATTAGTCTACCACAGGCACAGGAAGCAGTTTGCACATAGGCTACAGTTTTTTCATCCAATATAGTAGCTGTAACAGACATTACCAAGTGTAGTCATTTTCCTTCATTAGCATCTTTATATCATTAATGGTTTTTACACTGATAAATCAATTATGTATTCTAAAATAGGTCCATATATTGAATATCATATAAACATATTTAATATTCATTCCTTTTTGAGCATTTTTACAACTTCTGCAGAGTATCTGTGAATACAGTGCATAGAGACCCCCTCCTTTTTTTTCAGTGGAGAATATTAACATTGTTTTATTGCATTGCAGTGTTTCTTAAAATGCTTCTGGAGTGAATTCATGACTGCAGGCTATGTCTTCTGTTACTTCTTCAAATGAAAGCAACACAAAAATTTGCAGGTGACTCAAAACTGGAGCAGAAGTCCAGCAGAAGTCTGTGCTGCACACAGACATTCTTGGTTAACATTAGTCTGGTTCATCACAATACTTTGATGTACTGTGAAGCAAAACACATCTGATCAGAACCCTGCTGTTCTTACACCACAGGCACTTTTTCTATTCCTAATGACTGATAGACTCTCCACTGTTGCTGAAGCAAATCTTTTCTATATAGCCTCCTATTTCATTTCAGATATAGTAAATGCATGCAGGCATTTTGTAGTAGAGATTTTCAAGTTTTCACATAGTTAGACCTTAATTAGCTTGCTTTCATAAGAAGCAGCACGCTCTTCATTCCACCAGCTAATTTAGGGCAAACAATTCCCTTAGGTTTTTAATTGCTTGATAGACTTCTTTTGTTTAGCAAACCTGAATTCATTCCCTATATTTGCTATTAAACATGAGACCAGAAGAAAAGGAATATTTAAGCCTTGAAGCAGAAAGAAAAGTGGCACACTGTATCCAAAAGAGTGGGTGACATGAAACACAATTCAGTGTGCTATGGCTCCAAAAGATAAAGGGAAATAAAATGTGATTTTAAAATATTCTAGAAAGAAACATATCCCAAGTCTTGTGCTAATGATTTCCTCTATATTACAGTGTTAGTTTATAGGACAGATGAATCCTGCTATGATAGGTGAATATTTCTGTTTCCAAAGAAAGAGAGTAATAACCTGACTTCATAAAATAATAGAATCAAAGAACAGTTTTGTCTGGAAAGGACCTTCAAAGCTCATGGAACCCAACTTCCCCTGCAATCAGCGGGGATATCTTCAACTACATCAGGTTGCTTAGAGCCCTGTCTAGCCTGACATTCAGTGTTTCCAGGAATGGGATATGTACCTTCTCTCTGGACAAGATGTTCCAGTATTTCACCACCCTCATTGTAAAAAATTGTTTCTCATATCTAAACTAAGTTTTCTCACTTTTACTTTAAAGTAATTATACCTAGCCCTATCACAACAGGTCCTGCTAAAATAGTTGTCCCCGTACTCTTCTTCAGCCTCTTCTCCTGGCTGAATATCTCCAACTCATTTCCTCATTTTTTTGGCACTCCTATAAAACATCTGAGAAAATGTTCATTCACTTGCTAAAAGAAAAATGGGTACTCTCATTTGTCCTTTGTGTAAGGAATCCAAAGAAAATCATCGACTGATTTATAATAATGCTTCCCATTTGTGACTTGGGTTCCATAAGTGCTGTTTGAGCAAATCACAGGAAACGAAATACAAAACCTTTCCAAGCATGTATTTGTGCTAGTGGTACTGGTGAACAAGCAACAGTAGCAATCCCTAAGAACAAGCAGTAAAGCAAAATAACTGAGTATACAGCACTGACAATTTTCTTAGTGAGCCTTTCTTATGAAAAGGACTGCAAAGAGTTGAAAATAAGCATTTGGAGGAGTAAGCTTACTTTACAATGCTGTACTTCCTGGGCTTTGTCCTGTGGAATCGCCATGCAGAATCAGACTTTGAACCATGACCTTAATGTACAATTGATGCAGAAGTTTTTGATTACTATTTAGGCATCAGCCAGGAAAGTTCGTCTGATTGAAAAATGTTGTTCAGGCAAAAATGAACTCTACAGTGATGAAGTAGTGTTTTCCCAGATAGTACACATTAATTCTTCAGAGTCACAGGTTAGCTGGCACTTTCACTAAGAAGAAAAGTAGCTCCCTATTCTACATTAGAAATAGGAATGAAGGAATACAAATGACTAAGGGCAAGGAGGAGAAATCATTAAATCATAAGCTATTGTCTATTAATATGATATCACCTATACAGTAGGGGTTTTTTTGCTAGATTTTAAATTCATGTATTGTATTATTTGCTTATTAAAGTAAAAGAGTAGAAAAGTAAAGTGAAGATGAGAAATTAACCAGAAGTGATTTTTGAAAATAGATTCCAAAAAAATCAATTTACTGAATCATAGTCATTTAGATAAAAACAGACCATCTAGCCCCAACTCCCTGCTGGAGTGATGCAGGGTAAAGCAGCTTACCTAGGTTATTTTAAATACTCAAGATAGAAACACATGGAGATACTCTGGCTGTAGTTTGCTACATACCAAATTGCTGTGCAGGATAGGTGATTACTACACTTCCTGCTGTCATGAAAGTAGTCTAGTCACTAACAGCATAGAAGTGGTTTGTGGGTCAGGGGTAAATGGACCATGGTTAGGGCCTTGGGCCTGGATGCTGGCCTTCTGATTGAGCAAGCAGGAGTAAGGAAACTCGGCTGCCAGAACAAGATATGAATAAGATACAGAAGACACGGCATCCTGAGAGACAACAAAGTCTGTCTCCGGGACCCTGAGAAATAGTAACACAGACATCTCGGCTCCCTGATAATGTCAACAAGTATGTCCTGTACCAAAAACATTTTGCAAACGGCTGGTCAGGCATGCGACAGCTCATGGACATCGGTTGACTAAGAACTCTGCTGTGCGCATGTGTGGACATCGTCTGACATCGGCTGACTGAGGACTTTGCTGTGTGATTAGCCAATCAGTTTAAAACATGCTAGCTTAATAACCAATCAGTATAGGACACACTCATTTTGAAACCCTATAAATATTTGCTCTGAACATAATAAAGTTGACACTTTGCTTGCATCAAGCTGAGTCCCGTCTCTCGTTCGCGACAGTGGTTCATGCTTTCTATGTTTGCAGAAGACAGAGCACAACCAGGAAAACCATAAGCAGAATGTAGGTAGGTTGCTAATTTTGAAAGTGAAATACAGTTGAAATTAATAACACAAGGATGCAAGGAGAGTGACTGGAGTCAGTCAGAAAGGTCATAGCTGCAGAGATATTGGGGATGAATTTGTTGTGTGTGATACAAGATCTCAGATGGCTATGGAAGAAAGCAAACAGTAATGACAGAAATGAGTAGCCCCCTGCAACAACTGAGATATGAAGAGACTTCTACTAGTAGGAATTTTTACTATTAAAACAGTTAATACTGGGAAGGTCATAAAAGATGTAGTAGGCAGATTTAATGAAATAAAAAAGCTTTACTAAGAGAGAGCTAAAATAAAAACTAAAGTTGAAAGTCTGTCCATCTTCAAAGAAAATGGAAGTCTTAGTGGTCAGGAGAGAAAAATGGAGAAAATACTTCATTAGGGATTTTAAAAATTTGTTTTCTTTCAATATCCGAAACCTTCAGATCAAAAGACTTTGTATGTTAAAGAAGCAGGACTGACTTTGGAGAATTTGATCATCAGGATGGATGAAATTATTTAGATGAGAGAATTCTTATGAAGAAGGAAAGAGGTGTATAGTACACCAGCCATCAAAGTAAGTATGTACCACTTTGTGGCTTGAGTTCTGTCACCTCTATGTTTTGACCATAATAAAAAACAGTAACATGTCCTCTACTTCGGTGTAGTAATTTCTAGTTGATACAGTCTTGTTTTTTGCAATTCTCTACCATCATACAGAAGCCTGAAAAAGGAAGGAATATTAGTGGCTTTATGATAAAAGGTTTTAGCAGTGAAGACATAGATCACAGAGATCCATGGAAGATCTAAGAGGGAAAAAGTTTAAAAAAAGGAGAAAACAGTGTTTTTCATAAATAGCTTCAGACAAATCTGACAAACTTAAGGGGACTTGATGGATCTTATTCCTAAAAAAGATTAATCTATAAATCCTGAGAACAATACATCTAAAGAAATGTGTCTAAAGATAGAATCTCTGGATTCTGTGTGTTCATGAATAGATGAACAATTTGATTTCACAAGTTAAAAGCATTTTGTAAAAGGAATACTTGCTAATTGAAATCCTTTGGATTACTTTGGAATTCTTGCTAATGATCTGGAATAACATCTGCAGATTTTTCAAATTATTTGTCTATACTAAGATGACAGTTATGATCAAGTAAGCAAAGTGAAGGAGGAGCTTATGAAAAGTGAACTTCCATGTCCATGAGTACAAGGAACCATATATTAGAAAATATATTTTAACTGCTAACAGTAATTTAACTATAGAACTAAGGGAAGGAAGACACAAATAAAAAACTACTTGATTTTATCGACTAAGAAAATAGATGGTTACATATACATAAAAAAAATGGCTAAAAATAATAATAATGAGATTATATAATTCAACAATACAGTTTCACCCTGAATGTCCGTGATTTCTGATCACCCTATTAATAAATTTTATAACAACTGAAACATTCAAAAAAAAGAACAAAATGGATAAGCTCAAAATTGTTCCATACAACACACACTGAAAAAATGAGTAGCAATTAGTATGACAAAGGCAATGGAAAATCATGTTTCTTTTCACATGCTCTCAGAGAATAGCAAGATATCTGCTAAAATGTAATTGTTTTTTTAAGATGAAGTTTGCATGGGGTGAGATATTTCTCTATTCTTGAATGAAAGGATTAGAAAGGCTCCTTATCATGCAGGTTATGACATTATTTTATGGCATGAATTTTATAACAGCTTTTTCTGAAGCAGGTGACACAGGCCTCCAATACTTTTATAAACTTTTTTGAAATTATTATTCATTTTCATGTTCTGTTCAAATTCTCCTGCCTTCTGTTGTCTGAGTTTTCTTGGATCCTTCTGTGAATTCCTTGGTCATTGCAGCTTGATAAATGGAGTTGCTATTAGAAATCACTGTATACTTGTGCTTCTTTATGTATTCTAATTTGTCCCCAATGATCATTCAAGATATTATTTCAATAAGAGATGGGGAGGGAGGGAGAATAGGAGAAAAAGAGAAAGAAAAGGCAGAGAAAAAAAGAAGAAAATGGCTAGAGGATGAAAAGGATTATGTTATTCTAGATAAATCTGAATTTTAATTATGAACTGTTTAGGCTTTTAGGAACTCCTAAATTATTTTTGCTTTCTAGCAAATCCATACATGGAGGCAAAATCCAGTGAGATCAGTGCATTGATTTCCAGAGAGCCTCACACAAAGAAATTGGTATAAAAATGTTAGAACAAGGGATTAGACAGCTGTATGGGTTTTGCTTTGAGTAGGCTTTGGTTTTGTTTTATTTCAAAGCAATTCTCAATTCTAAAAACCAGCCTTAGAGAATAATTTATCAATACTTATCAGAATATAGCCAATCTCCAATTGTTAATTTCTATTGATTCCCTGATATTTCTGATTTTGAAAGTATCTCATTAGTAAAATAATACCATTTTACAGTCATTGTCTAGTCAAAGGTTTTGTTCTTTCTGTAATATTTTTTTTTCACTAGAATAATTCTTCAATATAAAGAATAGTCACGTCTTCAGTAAAAAGAATTAGTCACCAAAACTCAACAAAAAATTTTAATCCTGTGGTTTTGGCTATCTGCATATGAATTATTATATTTATTCCATTTTCAGGTCAAGTAAATTTGATCTTTTATAGAAGTCTTCACAATCTACAATACTGTATTTTATAAAATTGTACTTCTTCTGAAAACTCTAATTCTAGTCAAACATAAGCATATAGTACTTTAAGAGATATTAAGAGAAATTTGTTCTTTTAATCTCCATAAATTTAATACTTAAGTGTGTAAATTTATTTTAAAATAATTTTCTCTATTATTTATGCTATACCACACCTAGAAAATTTGGAAGAAACCAAAAATTAATAAAATAAAAAGTATACAAAATACTATATATGGTACTATACATTTAAATTAATATGTTCAGATGTTTTCCCTTGTTTTTACCTTTATACTTACCATACTTCTTCTCATCTACTGATTATGTCATCCATTCACACATCCATTCAGGTCTTACATGTGCCTAAATAATGTAGGACTGAGTAAAGAAGGATTTAGAATTTTATTTACTTAAGGATTTTCTAGGAACTACTTTTGCAAACTCCACTCTGAAAAAGTCAAACTGCTTTAATGCTATCTCAGAAAACAGAGAGAACAATATGTTTGCTGATATGTGAGGGACAATAAAATTCAGCTGTATGTAATATATAACCTGACAACTGAATTATTTCCAGTAATTTAGAAGAGTTTCATAGCAGTCATAGCAGAGTTTCATCCCTTTTTTCATTTTTTTATCCCTAGTATTCCAAAATAACCAAACTCACTAGATATATATCAGTGCTCTTCATAACTTTTTTGCAATGTCCTCATATGAACTTTGATTTGTGATGCTGATTTACACCAGATGAGCAGACACCTTATAACTCTTACATTTTGTCTCACCACTATGGTCTATAATGCTGCTATGTTAAATGGGCAAAATGTCACAGCTGTTAGTAATATATGCTAATAGCATTAGTCCCTATGTCATACTGAATGTCTGTCATAAGATGATCCTTGACTGTCCAACTTGCTTTTAGCATTAGAAATTAAAACTATTACCATTAGAAATAAAAACTAAGGGGATGTCAGCCACATTCTACTGCCTCATACATCAGCAGCAAAATTTTCAGATTTCAGTGACAATTATTGCATGAGTAGCATGGTTCTTTGAAGATATTGATTGCTAATGAAAGGTTAATCAACAGCGTTTTGAAATTATGTAGACAAATTTATTGTTCAAATTCTCCTATACAATTGTGAAAGTGTTTCAAAATTGTCCAACTGGCCTGCTGCAAAGCTTATTGGAAGCCCCATTTGAAAAGACTTTCCATTCCAAGTTCTGGATTCAGAACCACAAGAATGTTGGTAGAAGTAGTGGGCTAACCTTCTCTTTTCCACTTCAGCAATTGAGCTGTATCAGTCAACTTGAAGTACTGAAACAGCATAAATTCTTGGTGTAAATCAATCAGTGTTTAAGAGAGAACATGCTGTTGTTTTCATGTGCAATACCATATGTGCTTATAGAAAATGGTCAAGTATTAAATTTATAAATATTGTACCGAAAGCAATGTTTGCTATTAACCTGAATTCAGTCAAGATTTAATGTATGCTGAAAAGACCATTGAAACTTAATAGCGTAGCTATTCCTTAGATGACTTTCTAAATATTATAACAGTTTATCAACAGAAATATGGCTGGTACAATAATCATAACTTAAAATAGCAATATTTTATATTTGACATAAATAAAAGCATATTACTTTGCAAAGTATTCACTGTTTTATTTAATTAATGATCCAAGTATTTAAAATTTTGCATAGTTTAGGAAGTGCTTCTTGTGTATTTCCCCTTGCACTTGAGAGCTACATTCAGGGTTTGACTCCTAGAGATGCAAGCTTTAACCAATCTTTCTATGCTCCAGTAGCCCTTAAAAACATATGAGGTTTAGAAGTTGAAATTACCATGGATATCTTTCAACATCTACAGCTTGGGAATAATCACATCACATGGGTGAGATACAGCTTCCTGTGTTTTGGACACCAATAGAAAATTTTTAACAATGAGAATAATAAGCCATTGGAATAATCTCCTCAAGAAGGTTACGGATTCTCCAACATTGGAAGGTCTCCAGACTTCTCTGGACGGGATGCTGAGCCATCTTATCTAGACTGTCCTTTTGCCAAGAAAGATTGGACCAGATGATCCTTGGGCTCCCTCTCAGTAGTCTATGGTTCTAAGATTCTATTAAGCAGAAATTTAATAGAAAGTATAAAATTTATTCAACATAGTAACTAAGTTGTAAATATTTTTTCTTAATTTTTTCTTTTATCTAAAATTTTTAGTTTTACTTATACCCATCAAATCTACATCTCTCCAACTTACAGAGAGGGATGCTGTGCAGGATGTGTCAAAGGCCCTGGAGAAATACAGATAGATGATATCCACTGGTCTTCCCATGTCCACTAATGTAGTCATCCCATTGTAGAAGGCCACTAGTTTGGTCAAAAGAGTGCTTTCACTCAGAGGAGTGATTTCAAAATTTTATTTGGAGTCTTGGCCACAAGGATAACTTAACAGCAATTTGCCTTAGACTGTGCTAGCCGTCTAACTCGTATACTTATTGACACTAAAACTAGGTGTATTAGGGATATTATACATGCTTCCAGATGAAGATACACAGCAGCAGTACAAAATATAGTCTTGGCTGACACACAACAAACATAATTAGAAGGCAGCATTCTCATTTTTAAACTCTTAACTCCTCACAGCTCTTGTCTCCACTCTGACGTAATACAGATTCTCTGAGCTGCAGAGGATACTGCAGTATTATCTTCAATATTGTATATTTCAGTAGTATAGTAATGATTTTTATTGTTCCCTTTGCCCAATAGCTGAGGAAGTCAAACAAAAATGGTGGACTGCTAAAAACTATCTTAGGTTAGCCAACATGAAATGAGACTTCTGTAGTCTTATTAACACAAATCAATAAGAAATCATAATTCTAATACCCTGAAATCATGACACTAGCCTAAAAATCCTGAGGACTTATAAGCATCTCTTACAGATCACCTGTGTTCCACAGTATATTATTGAAAATTTAGCACTAAATGAGCAGCAATATAAATATATCTTTTTTCTTTTCTGTTGCCTTCCTGTAATCTCTCCCATATACTTAACCTGCAGCTGGCTGCCACAGTCCCCTGTGCTCTTTGTCCTCTTATACTGTTCTCTCCTGACATATTTTTATTCTTCATTTTCAACTGTCTTGAACCTTTCAGCAGGAGTGTACAAAGAACACTGATTTCTATAAGTAAAATTATCATATTGTTTCAAATAGATTTAAGATGGACATGGCAAATATATATATATATGTTTAAATAAACAGAGCAGGTTCACCTTAGCAGAGATATTTTTTTTCTGTAAATCTTTATAAAAAAAGTAAAGTATGAAAGCAAGAAATAAAACAAGGTAATGTCTATTGGAGTATTCTATGAAATAGATAGTAAATTAACTTTGATTTCACCTGTAAGAAGTTTGCATGAATATAAATGATATAAGAACCAAGCTTAAAGTGCAACTGAGCTTGAAACGGTAAGGTCAAAGTATGCAAAAATGCTTGTAGAATACAGACATGTCAGTTTTATTGTGAGTTTGCAATACTTTTATTGAAGAAAAGATCCTAGCTTTTACTGAATTAAAGGTAGGATTTCGGTCTTCGTGGCAACAACAGGAGAAAAAAGCAGCTGTGGACAAAAGCCCACAGCAGTAGTAATTTGCATCAGCAGCTTTCAACTCCTTTCAAGAAGCATGGAATCTTAAATATCATGATAATGAATGCTTTGCAAAAGATCTTCACAAAATGCATCTAAGTTGAAAGAAATGGTAGTGGACTACAATATGAAGCCTGGCAACAGATGGATTAGTATAAAAGTCTCCTGTTTCAGTACTGAACCATCATTAAGTGGACATAGATGGTACTCCTATCCAAGCCCTAATGATGTGATTTCAGCCTAAACAGTCAATTACTATCTTTTTCCAAACTCCGCTTCTTCTGCATCCAGAATACATACATAAATTTAACATAGAAAATTACTGATTGTAATTGATTCTTTAGTTCTAATTTATTTGTCCTTCAATCGGTCTGCACAGCTGGTGAAGTCTGGACATGGGTTGTTCCAAAAACCTTAGCATACTTTCACTATTTACCAGGGGACTATATTTCAAAAGCCTCCCAGAATGAAAGAACTAATTGATTATTAGTTTTCTTGACGTAAAAATTTTAGGTTACATTTATGCATAACATTAATCATAATATGCAGTATTCATAAGCTGAGGTAAATGTAGTTAACCTGGATTTGATATTACTATCATATGCTTGCAGATATTCTTGGAATGGAGTTTCCAGTCTGTCGAGGACTCCTCCTCAGTGAAAAAGTAGCTTTAAAATCAGATGGTGATTGCTCACAGAAGTTGACTAATGATAACCAATAACTGCTATTTGGAGTCAAACATGCTCAAGTTAAATATAAAACATGTTGGTAAAAGAATGTGTTATTGGTTGCTACATTGCTGGTGCCTCCTAATCAAATTTGAACTTTTCTAGTGCATGTATCTCAGTTAAGCATATGACGCTGAGCTCAGGACAGAAGTGATATGTTGAGAATAATGAAAACTGTTTACAAAAATACAGCAAATATTTGATATTCAGATCTTAAACAATATAAAAAAATCTCACAGATGTCATGGAGACAATGCTCTCTTCAGAAAGTGCTTTACCAGTATGAACCAAAATCCGTCCACCTACCTCATTTGGGTAATCCAACTGTTTCCTTTTAAAGCTCTTTTTCATGCTTACACTTCATGCTTCTACAGAATAGTAAGTGTTATAACTACAATATTAAAGTAACTCATTTTTCTACAATCATTTTTCCACATTTCTCCTCAAATCATAACCATATGCTACAAGTTCAAAATAAAGCTCGTCTTCAGACATCTCTACTCCTGGAGAAACAGGAGCAGAGTATAGATGAACAGTCTCTGAAGAAATATTTAGCCATAATGTCTCCACTCACAGATTTTGCAAGTTGGTCAGCTGATCTTACCTTACAAATTCACAGTTGCTGTCATCTCTGGTGTTAATTTTCAGATTTAGGATGCTATCCTAATTGCATAAATGAATATCAATCATAGTGGTTGGCATTAAGTTTTAGAGAAAAGGGATAGTTTAAAAATGTAGAGAAAAAAAAAAAACAACAAAAGCAGAGAAATACTTTCATTACCTTGTCTAGATATAGATCCCCTTTAAACTATTTTAGAGTAGAAGCTAAATGTAGGAAAGGCGGCTCTAAAACACCCAAGTAGTAGAAATCTGCTGACACAGAATATGTGGAGACAATAAAGACATGGTGTGAAGGAGATCCTAAAGATCTTACCCTTGTCCCAGGAAAGAAGAGTCAGGAGCAAGCTCTTCAAAGAATAGGCTCCTTAGAATTTGACCCAGTGCTTCTGGGAAGTGAATTGTATTAGTTATCACAGATACAAGTGTTGCTTGCATAATTGCAATCTGAATCAGTCAGGAAATAAGACTAAAACCTTTATCCAGAATAGATTCCTCTACCTCCCAGACCACAGAATCATTGCTGTATCTGCAGCAGGACAAATCAAAAGTCATATCAAAAAAAGTAATATCAAAAGAGATTACTTATGGTAGCTCACAAGATAATTGTCCTCTTCACTCTTCATTCTTTTATGTATGTCCTCTATAAATTGTATGCACATTCCTCTAAAATTGAGCAGTCAAAACAAAGATAGACTAAGATTTTGTAAGTCAAGTGAATTATAAATAGTGGAAGTTATTGAAAAGTTTAAAAATGTTAATCCAATTCTAAATTTATCCTAGACTACTTAAAATTAGATTATTCTCAGGGAAAAGGTAATAGAGAGCACAAAATATCTGCCTTCTTTAGACTCACTAGGAGATATTTTGCATTCATAAGATAGCTGGTATATTGATTTCAAAAATTGCACAGATTTCTTTAAAATATACTTCATTAAATGTTTAGCTTGCAGTTAAAGGCATCCATTATATAGTCATTCATAAAGCAAATAAACATAGAAAAATCCTGTGTCCAGCTCTGGAGTTCTCAGCACAAGAAGGACATGGAACTATTGAGGAAGGTCCAGAGGAAGGCAATGAGGATGGTGCAACAGCTGGAGTACCTCTGTTCCAAGGACAGGCTGAGAGTTAGGGCTGCTCAGTCTGGAGAAGAGAAGGCTCCAGGGACACTGCTTAGTGGCCTCCCAGTACCTGAAGGAGCAACAGGAAAGCTGAGGAGGGATTATTTTCTAGGGCATGGAGTGATAGGACAAGGGGCAATGGTTTTAAAGTAGAGCAGGGGAGGTTCAGGTTAGAAATTATTTGCTAGAGCATTGTAATAAAAAATTGTACAAGAAAGCTAACGTTTATAGTTACTTTGCACAGTTGTGATATGGGATGTGCTATGGCTATGTGGCTTAAGCACATGTGGCTTAAGCACATGTGGCTTAAAGATATGGACTTCTACAGAGCATTTGTCTGTCAGAGCAAAGATATTATACGTGTCCATATGAGATAACCTGAAAAAAGCAAGACATTCTTTTACATGTACTTTTTCCTTTCCAAGTACACGGTCTGGTTTATTTTGCAATTTAAAAAAAAATTGGATGTTTTTTACTGAGTGATAACATACTTTAAGATCTCCAGGAGAAAGTAAGCCAACAAACAGGAAATAAAACAGAAACAGTTCAGTCTTTGGCAGTATAAAATAGTTTTGTGTTATTTTTCTGGATGTGATTTAACATTGTCACCATATCTGAGAAAGAATGAGCAGATTTTGTACAGTACTGAGTGCACTGCAGCAACAATGAAGTCTTAGTTGTATGATATCTCACTCTATTGTCTTTTCATGCTGTCTTTGCTAAAAAACAAACAGATTATTTGGTTTGTGCATGAAATATGAACTATTTTGGCATCACTGCAGTGGCGTTGGGTCAGGTCTTTTAGTGCTACAACTTGGCCACTTTACATAGACATTCTGAAAAGAGACTCAACACAAAATAAAGGTCCAGATTGGGCACCCCTGAGAAGAAGTCAGCAGGACAAAAAAGGCACCTGTGTGGAGGTTGAAGCCTGTGCATTGTATTCTCTGTCCTCACAGCAATCTTGCTGTAGAAACACAGCAGCCAGCAAAAGCAAATGGCACAATGTATATGCACTCTTTGGCCAGTGATACGCCAGACTGCTAGCCATAATCACTTACACAGTGGGAAGTAACATGTCTTTCTAGCTGACCTCCAAAAAAGCCATTGACCCAACTCCCACCCTCATAAATGGCAAGCATTGCTGAATTCCAGAATAATTTGTGCAGTGACCACGTGCAGCCGACTTCACTTTGTGTTGCAGAGCTGAATGCTACAGTGTTCATACATGGATTATCTCTCTGACATTGTAGACAATGATATTGAAACACTTGCCTTTCTTATAATGGAAGTCAAACTTGATTGAAGAAAATATCTTTTTATGCCCTAGTATACTATGGAATATAGTTTATCCCATCCAAGCCTGCAGTTTAAGGGTAAATGCAAAAGGGAGATAACTCTATCATCCCCACAGCAGAACATTTCCTCTAGATATCCCTGATAGGATTTAAATTCAGTTAATACACTTTTGTGTAAGCTTTGTCCTTCATCTCATATTCTTTGTGGTATGAATTATTACTGACATTTAAGAACCTCATTTTATAGCTGTGATCAAAATGGAATGCAGGTAAATAAAAAGTGACATAATGTATAACACAATATAGAAGGCTATAAAAAATTGCAAATTGTAATAGCTCATCCATGCTCATAGTTAAGGACAGTGAAAGTATTAGTATATCCCATGAACTAATGCTTACTTGCCTGTGGTAAGAAAGAATAGGAAAGAGAAAATAATTAAGTTATAAATCTTTGGACTCATCCTGAGTACTGGTCCCAGATCCTCTGTGTTGTATCTCCTCTTAAGCTGGTTCCAAGCCACATGTTAATAGAAATTCTGGAAAAAATAAAATGGATGAACATTTATGTCAGGAAAGAACTTATGGTATGACATAAAAATTATGTAAAACTTATTTTTTAAAATATTGTGTCAACCCAAATCCATATAAAATGTGAGATGATATGTAGTTTTAATTAATTTTCTTGATCTTTAATGTCTAAGAATCAAAGCACAACACAAAACCCTAAAGACTTACCTGGGACACTGCATGCAAATCCTATTACTGTACTGAAAGCTAGCATGAGCCTGACTGGTAATGGCTGACTTGCAGTCTTTACCTCTCTACATATATTTATTGATTCCATTGATTAAGGCATATGTTCTATGTAAAGCCATAATTAGTTCTAGGGAAACACAGGTTAGCAGCAGTTATAGTTGAGACAAGGAGTAGCAGGATAACAAACTAAGTATAAAATAAGTATATTAACACTTGGCCTGACAACAACAATATTGTTGAATCTCACTTTTAGAAAATTACTGAAGTATTTTAAAGTATTTTTACTCTCATGAAAGTGTGATTTGTCCTATATTTGGAAAAACAGTCTTGAAAAGGTAAAACAATTTTTAGATAGAGAGCTCTTTAGACTGATTTTTCTTTCACCCTTAATTTTTCAATTAAAAAATTACTTCCTATCAAAGTTATGACTTATTTTTACAGAAAAATTCCTCTAGATCATTGAAAATCAACACATCTACTCATTAAAATGGTAATATATCAAAGAAATATGGAGTTTTGTTTGCATGTTATTTTAAATTATATTTCAGGAATAAAGGCATGACACATATTTTCACTGAGTTGAGAAAATTTTCAGTCAATAAATTACCATGCATTTACAGAATGACTGATAAAACAACTGCTAGAATTATGAAATATTCAGCTTGTAGTCATTATCTGATTATTTTACTTGCATATAAAATGTATTCATACCTATATAGCAGAATATACTTAAGAAATGTTGTACATGAGGACATGTTACTTAAAATACTATGTACAGTAGGAGAAAATACAAGTTATATTAACTATTCAAATATCTTGATTATACTGCACTGCTGCAGTTCACTTCTCTGCTCACAATTTTTTCTGTCAATGTCAATGTGCTGCTTGAACAAACAAGATTTTTTTTTTTCGCCCATGACTGTTAGAAATTGTTGCTATCAAAGAATTACATTGTTTAAGATGGAGAAAAACACTGAGTGCTGCATATCATTCTTGCAGTGGCGAAACACTGCAGTAAAATCACAGTTAAAATACTGCATTCTCCTTTATGTTATTTCACTGAAGAGATTACAAAGCTTCAGTTTCTTCTATGACTTGTGCAATCTAAATCTCTCAGTTTTCATACAATCAAGAACGATAGATCTGGAAATAAAGCGGTTTGAACAACTTCCACTAGCTCCAAGCAGGTGCAGATTTACTACCTGCCAGCTGACCCTCACTTTGCATGTCAAACATTGTATTGAATTCAAGAAAGAAGAACTGACAGCAATCTCAGTTTCATTTAGTTTAGCTGCCTCTTGCTTTCCACTGCTTTGTGGTCTTTACTGCTGTTGAGGATGTCAAGAGGGTGTAGAAAAAGAAGGGAGAGCTTTCAAGTATTAATAATTTCAAAGAGATGAAACATTCACACATGACTGCAAAAAATGCACTCGAAACTTTTTTTCTCGTTTAAGGAATAGGAATGAAATCTTTTGTCAAGGAAACTTCTTAAAGCACCAGCTTCTACCAGTTTTATGTTTGTGCAATGATGTTTGATCCATGTAGCTGTGAAGGTTTACCACAGCAGGAAATAAAAATAATTTTGTGTGAGAATTAAAGGTATATTTACCTCCCAAAGCCACAGAAGGGCACTTCAGTGTCACACATATCTACTTGGTGACTTCTTGCTTCCTGCAGCAGATTGTTGGAGTAGTGATACTGGTACAAACCAAATTTCTCACCTTCTACACAGCTGGTAACTCAGCAGGAATTGTAAACCAGAGTCACCTTCTCCCATATATTTGCTGTCACCAAGTGCTGTAATCCATGTCCCCTCTCGGCTTTTCCCAGTCTAGTCTTTGTGACAAATGGACTGACTCTTTAATAACCTCCAGATCTTAAGAAATTAATGTGTTTATTGTGGGCAGAAACCTGTGCAATTTGACTCTCCAGAAAACTCAGTAAATACCAAACTGAAACTTTGGATAGATGCAAATATTACTACATTTTCAAGGTTTTAGACCTCAAATGAATAGATCCATTTTCTTTCCAAACTATCAAAATTCCATTACAATAACAGATTTCATATCCTTCTTAAACAGAAAAGTATTACTTCCCCCTATGGATGATGCAAATCCACAGACTGCTGTAGGCTCGTAGGCAGTACTAAGAGCATATCATCATATGTTGGTCATATAGTCTACCCCAGGTAAACACCACTCATGATTAGGACTCAGCTGCTGTGTTGGGTGGATGAGTATGGTCTTTCTTTTTAACAAATTTTGATGAAGAATTTGAAATTAAAGGAACTTATAATTAACATTATAGAAAAAACAAAAACCAAACAAAAATAGTAAAAAAAAGAAGTGTATTTTAACCTTGCAATGGAAAAGAAGCTAGAGACGCAAAATTGTCATCTTTCCTTCCATCTATTATTTTTAAATTTCTTTTTCACTTTTTATTAATCTGGAAGATTGTTCATGCACATTCATTCATTATTTTTTAGAAGACAAAGTAAAAGAGAATAGCATTTTTGATTTCCAGTCCCTGCTACTCCTGTTGTCTTAGACCTCATTCACATTATTCAATTCAAATAGCAGTAAAGTCTGGAGTCTATTGCAGCTTACTGGAAATATGTATTCATTTTCTCACTTGGAATTTCCAAAGTACTGATAATTCAAACTCTCAGCTGACCATTCTCATCCAGCGACTGATTTTGAAGTAAGGAGAGGTTGAGGATTTGAGACCAATGAATTGTGACAGATTCTTCAGGAGGTTCTCCATGGCTTGATGAAGCAGCAGCCACCTGTAATGGGAGCTCTGGAAACTGTATTTCAAGATGGATATCAGTTTTTATAACTTACTAAAAGGTAAGCAAAATAAGACACTGGGCACACTGCAATATCATCATCAGAGTTCGTACCTTCTGCTGTACTTTGATATAGATTCCTTAGATGAGAAACAGAAAGGCTGTTTTTTAAATAATTTAGAAAAGAAAAAAAAATGTGGCTGGGATTTAATGTGATATGTGATATTGAATAAATACAGATATTTCATTAAAATAGTTTCCACACTTTCAGCTTTCCCTCTGTCAGGATTCATAATTGTCTTGTGAATCTGTATCCATCAGTTATTTATATTCAATGTTAACAAGGTTTTTTTCAGTAAGACAGGAAGTTCTTCTAAATTCTTATTATACGGAAACCTCTTAGTAAAAAGCACAAAGTAGATTTTGAAAATGTACCTAAATTGTTGCTGCCACTCATCACCATGTCTACTAATCTTGGTAGCAAAAACATGGGAGAACACAAAACAACATAAAATGTCTTCCTGTCTTTGAAGTCGATCTCCTCTATGTTTCACTTTGTTCTCTAATGTAATATGCAATGTTACGTAGCACCAATGAAACCGAAGTACTGGAAAACCTGAAAAAGAGTAGCAATGCTTCATGACTATCTCCTATTTTCTTTATGCTGTATCAGATGAAATGTTTTCAGCAGCTGTCAGCACTGTGTGAAATTTTGGTCACTTAATTAAGAATGATTTAAGCACAGATAAGTACATGAAAACAAACATGATAAAGAAGAAACTCACTTTTCTTTTTTATCAATTATATTTTGGCAAATAAGCAACAGGAGTTGCCAGAGGAAAGAGTAGGAGTGTCACAAGTATGACTTTTTTGACATTTATTATATATTAGAAGAACAATCTCCAAATTTTTTTTTTCTCACCTATATTTCATCAGTAGCAGCCACTTAGAAAAACCAGTCCACCAATTTAAAATACAACAGATGTGACTATTTGTGCCACAGTGCTGGAAGTGTTAGTAGGTATTGATCACTGTGTTGAATTTTTTTGGTCACTCAGGTACTTGAACTATGTACACACAGTTTATAAATCTCCTGTTTAAATCTCTGTTTCTGGAAACAGATTTCAGAGCCCAAATATTTTTCCAATCTCATTCTGACTCCCTTGTTACATTTTGCAGACTCTGGCTATATAATCAAAATATTTCATACCTATGAGGAATTGTATTAAAGTTTTGGTGTTTTCTCCTGAATTTAAGTTCCTGAATCTGTTCTTAATCTCTTACTAGCTGCTGTTGGCAAGTATTAGCCAGGAAGATTAACTGTAATGTGCGTAGGCTTTCTTCAGTATCTGCAAATAACTGTGAGTAATCCTCATTTATGCATGGATCTCATTCACATGTACTTCTGTAACTGAAGAATTAGAATTAGCATTAGAATGAAAATGAGAATATTTCAGAGATTATTTAAATTAAAAAAATAGTTGAGAATTAGTATCATTATGTAACACTGTTTTTATTCATATTTTAATTTTTACAACAGTCAATAATACAACAAAGGCAGTCAGACAATTAAGCTCATACAATTTAATATTATGGATACATGTGTATATTACACACATGTAGAAGGAAGTTCTTATTTTTTGACTTAAGTAATAACCATAGAAAATGTTTTTGTCTCAATAATAAAGAAGTACAACTGCTTCAATTACTTCTGTGCTATCAGCAGTAATTATTATTATTATTTGCATTCTCTGATAGCTGCAATAAACTAGAAGTGGTTTAAGATTAATAATGAATAGCAATATATGAAAAAATAAGCAATTAAGTGCATGAATTATTATAGTTTACAGTTAAATTGCCCAATTCTTTCTTTAGGTTTGGATCCATATCACTACAACTCTTTATTACCTGTTCATACAGTATTAATTATTGATGGACTGTGGTTCTGAAATATACTGGAACAATTAAAAAACCAAACCAAACCAAAATTATTTATTTATTTCTCCACTGTGTTTGACTATGCCCCAAGGGATGCCAAAAACATTTCTGCTCTTTGTGATCAACGTTTTTCAAGAATAAAAGGTTTTTTCAGTACCTGAGCTAATGATTCCTACATTGCTCTGAAATTTATATGAGACTTACATCTAATCAAAATTCAAAATCTTAGTTCTTTTTGTTACAGAAAAGAATTTGCAATGACATTCAGTTTGTTTTGCTGAGGATATCAATTAAGCATTTCTTATAGGAGTCAAAACTCCTGTAATACCATATGGGAATTTGAAATTGAAATGAATACCAAGCAGTAGAGCAGTGTGACTGTGTGAGGCAGTATCTTTGCTGACTTACAGTTTGTGCAGTCATTTTTTGTCATGTAAAATAGATAGAGATTGCTACCAACCCCAGATTTTTCCACCAATGTTTCTGCAGACTAAGTACACAGGGTAAAAGTAACTCTATCAGGTGATAGGAGTGTTGCTAAGTGACCAGACAGAACATTTGCTGAGAGACATGGAAACTGAACTGAGCATTCAGTTCTGTTGTTCAGGCTCGACTGTGCACAGCTTGTTACTTTATAGTGAAGTATTCAAGCCAAACCCTGGAATTCCTGAGAGACGTACTGATATGACAAGATTCAGCCCACCACTTGGAGCAAATCCCTTTATTAGTTAATTAGAAGTAAGGATTTAAAAGGGGTTCACTTGCAGACTGTTTTTAAGCAAGAATGTGTGCATATATGCTTTGCAATCACTGTCTTGTAATTAATTGAATTATGTAGCTGTGGAAATCTAGATGAATATGGTTTATTATCTAGAATTTAACAGAAATTGGAGACGGTGACCTATTATTTATCTGCAATAAATAGGATTTTTATTTAGAATTTAAAGAATTTTGACACAGAGATATATTTAGTAGGTAAATAATAAAAAAATGTTCCCTCACTTTTCTTATTTTTTTCCTTGATTGATATTAAGTCTTTAGTTTTTAGGCATAATGGTTTCTACATAATAGAATCATATCCACTGTATTATTTTGAAAATTCAATATTCTCTCTTTCATATAAGGCTAAAATATGAAATTGAAACTAAATACTGTTTGTAGATAGTTATTTGTATTAATAAAAGATGTGATCAAGCATTTAAATAACTGCAGTGTGGGGAGAAGAGCAGCAAATTCTCCCTTCCTGTTCACAGCACTCGTGGATCCAGTTGTATATTTACATCATATCTTTGTGCAGTGCAGTATATGAAACCATTTTCAAAGCACCAATAGAAATACAGATCAAGACACTAATCAGGAAAATATAGTCTATACAGATGGGATGAAGTTCACAAGTATTAAGAATTATCTTTATTAAAAAACTTGAATATTTTAAAATATTGAGCAGAATACCTTCTTGTACAGTTTAGTAATGACACCAATACTATTTTTGCAGGAATACTGCTAGCAGAAACCTATTTCACTTTTAGCCACTAGGTGGTCATTTTCTGTCTATGCAGTATGTAGATCTAACACAATCAACATCTTACTTAATGTAATCAATCTTTTTCTTCAATTCACATTACATTGACAGAATATTTTTGTCAATAAATAGAATTTATCTTGATAAAATAGAAAAAATAATCTTATTCAAATTATGTATTTCAGTTTCCTCTCTTAAAATCTCCTCTGCTCCCATGGTATTACAATTACAAATCTAAATTACAATTATTACCTGCTTGTATGTTAATGCCAGCTTTTTGTACTGTTTTGTACCTAGAAATAAACATTTCCACTCTGCTACTCTCAGTCTCAAGAAAACAAAACGTATGTTTGAATAAGCAAATGATTTTAAGAACTAGTCACTTTCAATTATTTTATTAATTTGATGGGACTTTTCTATTTAGATCATTATGCTTACTATGTGCCAGTACAGGCCTGCTAATTGGAGTGTGACTCCTTGAAACAATAACTATTGAAGATATTCTACTATGCAAAAAAAAGATGCATATGGCTGTTTGTAGTTACTGCAAAAGCTTTAAATAATAACTCTGGAGTTCTGGCTGCACATCTCTTTATCATTTGTCGGTCTGTGCCTGCTCTTTTGCAGAGCATGGTCATAGTGATATCTCTAATAGTTCACTGTTATCTTACCAACCTAAAATTTCCTGTAATGTAACAAATCCTAACAAATTATATCTGGATGATATAAGTTTCCTTAGGAGAAGGACATAGTCATCCTAGTATGAACATTCATTGGTTCTTCTGTGCCTGAGTATTTTTAATAGATAACAGTTAAGGTTTCCCCTGCTGTAACAGGCTCAATTATATTGAGGCCTTGCTGCATGAGTATTAGCCTTTTCTAAATATATTTTACCAATAAATGTTATTGTCATAGTCTGATAAGTTGTGATAATAATCAAACAGCAGATGACAGTGATGTACCTTAATCCAAATTTAAACCTATTAAAAAGATTGCTATGAGACTTTATAGTTGTTTAAAAAATGCTTGTAATATGTATGTAGAAGGTAAAGCTAAAATACAGTTCGCAATCTCTAGCACTTATAGCCAGTGATACAGTATTTACCACTACATGTCAAGTCTAATTTTTTGAAAATCAAGTACCTTCTGATGACACAAAGTGTAGTAAATCAGCAAAGCCATTTCAGGCAGTTTTGGCTTTTTTATCATCATGTATGTTTATGCAACACTATTGGTTTGACTTCATTGGTATGCAGAGGGAGAAAGACCAGAAGAAAGCACCACCAGTGGCTGGGAAACCACAGGCATCCACAGATCACTCACAGGAAATCACAGTTTCCAAGCACAGGAGGCAGCAGATCACCCCAGGAAGGCATCCATTAAATATTTTGGATGACTTCGTTGTACTAAAGATTACAAGAATTATGACTAAATTCAAATCTACCATCTAATTACATTCCATTAAACAGTTTCAGCTAGCAATGATCAAATCTAGTTCCTTAGATTTTCCTGCACTTTTTGTCACTTCGATGACTGTATTTGGAAGTCCGTTTCTAGACATCAGTTCTAATGCTTCCCAGGTTAGTCCTGATCCAGTTTTCCCTTTTCATATCAGAATACATAAAATTTCTTAGTTCATAACTCATCAATTTATCTTCATTATTTTCTAAAAGACTGGTCCTTACTATGTATTTCTCAGCAATATTCACTGTGTATCTCATCTTTGTAAAGTAATTTTCTTAAAATCATCAGCCATATTTCAAAATCTGGCCTTAGTTTCCTGCCATTAAAAATGGTACGTACCTAAGATAAGTACCTATAAGATTATGCAGTCTCATAAAGAAATATATTTGATTTGTCTGTACATATGAATTAAAGAATGCTCTGCATATGAAGACTAATTAAAGATTTCTTCTTCATAATAAAAGAGGCGTGAATCACTGTCATTCTGTTTTCTTAAAAAGTCTGGTGCTATTTTTTTCTGCTAGCCTGTTTTTCCCCTTAATCATAAACGTGTTTCTAACACTTAGTCAAAGTTTTTTGCATATGAATCCTAAGAAGTATGTCCTTATGACTGACAATTGAATGGCTGAGAGCTGAAGAATGAGCACTGGGGCTAGGTTACAGGCATTATAGCTAGGAACCAGTCTCTTATTTTGTAGCTTTGCATTCAGTGTGCTTTATATAATGACAAGTATTCATCTGAATGCTCTTCAGTTCTCTCACTTTTCATTTATGCATCTTTATATAACTGTAGATGAATAGTAGCTAATCAGAAATATCTGTGTCTGCTTAGGTTTGCATCTAATGTCATGTTTTTTTCCTTTCTCACTTGTTAAAAAAGGATGAAACTTGTTGCAACCAATATCTCCATTTAAAAAACAAAAACTAACAAAACCCAATAAAAACAAAATTAAGAAATTTAAGGAATAATAAATGGAAAAATTAAATTATATATGTTTAAAGTTGAAATCTAGAAACCTTTGTCATCCATATCTTCATGCTTCTATCATTCTTTCCAAGAAAATATTTAGTATTCAGAGATGGTATATAAATGACAACCTATTTTATTAACTTCATCATGTTGCGCAGAGCCCTGTACAACCTGACATTCACTGTTCTCAGGGATAGGCATCTACCACCAACCTAGGAATAACAGATGTAAATTGGAAGCGAGGAGATTCAGGCTAGATATAAGAAAGAAATTCCCTATGGTGAGGGTCATGAGACACTGGAACAGGTTGCCCAGAGAGATTGCGGATGCTCCCTCTCTGGAGGTGTTTAAGGCGAGTCTGGACAAGGCACTGAGCAACCTGGTGTAGTGGGAAATGTCCCTGTCTAAGATGCCTCTCAACCCAAACAATTTTATAATTCTAATCAGGACAACACTTTCCTGTGTTTCACCACTCTCACTGAATAAAATTTCTTCCTTATATTTAGCCCAAATCTTCCTTATTTTAGCTTAAAGCCATTATACCTTGTCCTTCCACAACAAACCCTGCTAAAACATTTTCCCCTATCTTTCCTGTAAATCATGGAGGACTTTTTTTCAAACTAGGCCTTAGCCAAAAAAAATCAGATCAGTGTCAGAAACCTGTTTAGGCCAGATTTTTGTTTTCAGCTTCGATCTGCTTATGAAACAAGATTTCAGGTGAATATAAAGAATAAAAAATTACCAGAGTTTATTTTAGGACACAGTTGAAAAGAGCTCCACTATGAATTCAGAAATACAGATTAAACAGTTTTGAAACTAGCAATTTTGAGACCAAGTCTTCTCTTCTCCCCTCTTTCCTCATATGGAGATATTGCAAAAGAATATCTGTGGGTCTTTATATATTTGTTATATCAGATACTTAGATGATTTCCTTTTCATATTTGAAGCTAAACTTTCATTTTATGTTTTTAAAATGCATGCTTATAAAAAAAGGCACTACACAGCAATGTAACATACATCACTAACAAGATCAAACAGCATAAAAGACGAAATATGAGGAAATGATTTGGTGTGGATCATATTTGAGGTACAGAAGCTTTCTTTAGATAAAAAGCCTGCGTAGTTATCCAAGTTCTAAAGATTGGCAGTAGTATTTCAGTAAAGTTTATTGTTCATATTAGACCATCACAAAATATAGTAAGAGATAGAATAAATTTGATTTTAAAGCTGACTTTTTGTGCTTAAAGCATGTGATGAGGGACAATGTTCTGACAGCTCAAGCTTACTCAAGCTTAATGACTGATCTAAATTGGAGCTTGGAGATAAAAGAAATTCTTTAGTGATGCCTCAGTTGTCATTGATTGCTATGAGCAATTTTAAAGCTATTCAAGATGAGAATTGCCAGCTTGGTTCTGAAGGAGGAGAAAGTGGTATATACAGTTGGAAGATGACCTAAATAATTTTTTTAAAAAGCCAAAAAAACCAGATAAACACCAGAAAAAAATTTAAAAAGGAAAAGAAAAATTTTATATTACTTTTGTATGTTGTATATGTAGGTTATAATCACAGCTACAATTAGACATCATCAGAGAAAGACAGTGAATCTACAGGGTGCAATGTAAGTGGTAGCTGCGACAAGAAAGACAAAAATGAAATGCTGGGAACTTCACAAATACCAGCAGCATCAAGATGACTGAAAACAAAATGTCCTAGGCTAAGGACATTGAGAAAGTTAAGTGCAGAGCAGAAGTTACTCTTCTGAGTGTAGATCTCAGAAAGTATCTCTGAGAAAATTATATTGCTGCTACTATTAGAACACAAGCCTTTAAACTGTAATAGTGATAGGGCAAGCTAAAATTGTACACAGCCATGACTGCCTAGGTGAGGAGATGAAATCTTTTGCCAGTTTGCTTGGTACAGTGTCAGACCATCATAGAATCATAGAATTGTTATTGTTGGATGGGATCAATTACTTCCACGCTTCCCTGCAATGGATAAGGCCATGTCTTCCACTAGACCAAGTTACTCAAAGCCTCATCCAACCATGCCTTAAACACCTTCAGCTGGGCACACCCAGCTTCCCAGGGTAACCTGTTCCAATGTCTCCATCCTCACAGTGGAGAAATCTCTTCCTAATATTTAATCTAAATCTCCCCTCTTTCAGTTCAAAACCATTCCCCCTTCTCCTATTGCTATACACCCTTGAAATGAGTTTTTGTCTTTCATGTAGGTCCCCTACAAGTACTGAAAAACGGCTATAAGGTCTCCCTGCAGCCTTCTCTTCTGAAGCTGAACAACCTAAACTCTGTCTAACTAGGATGGATACTCCAGCTCTCTGATCATTTTTGTGGCCTTCCTCTGGCCCACTCCTGTACTGGCGGCTCCAGAAGTGGAGACGGTACTACAGGTGGTGTCACATAGGAGCAAAGTATAGGAGAAGAATCACTTCCCTTGATGTGCTTGGTTTGCTTCTTTTAATGAAGCCCAGGATGCATTAGCCTTTTGGGCTGGAAGTGCACATTACTGGGTTGTATTAAATTTTTCATCCACTCACATCCCCAAGTCTTTTTCAGCAGGACCATTCTCCACCTAACTTGAACTCGTGCTTAGAATTTCTCTATCCCAGGTGAAGGACCTTAAACTTGGCCTTGTTGAAATTCATGTGATTGGCATGAGCCCATCTCTCCAGCCTTTCAGGTTCCATCTGGATGATGTCCCTTCCCTCTGGTGTGTTGACCACTCCACACAGCCTAAACCTGGTGAGAGTACAGTCTTTCTCGCTTTCCATAACACCAACAAGGATGTT
>VZTY01011094.1:183009-193917 GCA_013400935.1 Turnix velox
CATGTGATGAGGGACAATGTTCTGACAGCTCAAGCTTACTCAAGCTTAATGACTGATCTAAATTGGAGCTTGGAGATAAAAGAAATTCTTTAGTGATGCCTCAGTTGTCATTGATTGCTATGAGCAATTTTAAAGCTATTCAAGATGAGAATTGCCAGCTTGGTTCTGAAGGAGGAGAAAGTGGTATATACAGTTGGAAGATGACCTAAATAAATTTTTAAAAAAGCCAAAAAACCCAGATAAACACCAGAAAAAAATTTAAAAAGGAAAAGAAAAATTTTATATTACTTTTGTATGTTGTATATGTAGGTTATAATCACAGCTACAATTAGACATCATCAGAGAAAGACGGTGAATCTACAGGGTGCAATGTAAGTGGTAGCTGCGACAAGAAAGACAAAAATGAAATGCTGGGAACTTCATAAATACCAGCAGCATCAAGATGACTGAAAACAAAATGTCCTAGGCTAAAGACATTGAGAAAGTTAAGTGCAGAGCAGAAGTTACTCTTCTGAGTGTAGATCTCAGAAAGTATCTCTGAGAAAATTATATTGCTGCTACTATTAGAACACAAGCCTTTAAACTGTAATAGTGATAGGGCGAGCTAAAATTGTACACAGCCATGACTGCCTAGGTGAGGAGATGAAATCTTTTGCCAGTTTGCTTGGTACAGTGTCAGACCATCATAGAATCATAGAATTGTTATTGTTGGATGGGATCAATTACTTCCACGCTTCCCTGCAATGGATAAGGCCATGTCTTCCACTAGACCAAGTTACTCAAAGCCTCATCCAACCATGCCTTAAACACCTTCAGCTGGGCACACCCAGCTTCCCAGGGTAACCTGTTCCAATGTCTCCATCCTCACAGTGGAGAAATCTCTTCCTAATATTTAATCTAAATCTCCCCTCTTTCAGTTCAAAACCATTCCCCCTTCTCCTATTGCTATACACCCTTGAAATGAGTTTTTGTCTTTCTTGTAGGTCCCCTACAAGTACTGAAAAACGGCTATAAGGTCTCCCTGCAGCCTTCTCTTCTGAAGCTGAACAACCTAAACTCTGTCTAACTAGGATGGATACTCCAGCTCTCTGATCATTTTTGTGGCCTTCCTCTGGCCCACTCCTGTACTGGCGGCTCCAGAAGTGGAGACGGTACTACAGGTGGTGTCACATAGGAGCAAAGTATAGGAGAAGAATCACTTCCCTTGATGTGCTTGGTTTGCTTCTTTTAATGAAGCCCAGGATGCATTAGCCTTTTGGGCTGGAAGTGCACATTACTGGGTTGTATTAAATTTTTCATCCACTCACATCCCCAAGTCTTTTTCAGCAGGACCATTCTCCACCTAACTTGAACTCGTGCTTAGAATTTCTCTATCCCAGGTGAAGGACCTTAAACTTGGCCTTGTTGAAATTCATGTGATTGGCATGAGCCCATCTCTCCAGCCTTTCAGGTTCCATCTGGATGATGTCCCTTCCCTCTGGTGTGTTGACCACCCCACACAGCCTAAACCTGGTGAGAGTACAGTCTTTCTCACTGTCCATAACACCAACAAGGATGTTAAACAGCACTGGTCCTTATATCTACCCCTAAGGGACTCCACTCATCACTGGTTGCCACTTGGACATATATCCATTTTCCACAACTCATCAAGTGAGACCATTTATTATCCAGCAAGTGATCCATTCAGTGAGATCATGATCTTCAAACTTTGAGATCAGGACGTCATGCAGGACTGTCAAAGGCTTTGCACAAGTCCAGATAGACTATGTCAGTTGGTCTTCATTTATCCACTAACACCGACACTGCATTTAATTTTGACCCATAATATCTCACTCAGCTCCTTATCCATCTCCAGCACAAGCTCCATGCACTATAGCTGGTCATAACAAGGAGAGGAGCTTGTGGTTGGATGAAAAAATGTTGAAAATGCTGTGATCTTTCAGAATTTTTGGAGTAGCTGTATATCTTCAGTATTGCTGTGTCTTCTGAAAACCTCTCCTTAAATCCAAAAAGCTGTCTCTAGCAGTGTATTCAGAGCTAACAAGCATATTTAAATGCTTGTGTTTCATGTAGCAAGGAACATCTTCCAGCAGCGAGTCTTACTGCCTGGTCCAGTTTTGCTCTTCAGAGTATATTCAGAGAAGCTACTTAAAAAGTGGCATTATTTTAGATGTGAGATAAAGTGTGCCAGTGCAGCCTTTGTTAATATTTACAGGCCTGAAAGGTAACACATCACAATTTAAAGGAATTTGAATCGCTGTAGTTTATATTAATGTTTATATTTATTCTCTTTTACATTCTTTGATTAATTCAGGCAACTAATGCTGTGTGTTCAGTAGAATAATCTGTGTCTGAAAACACCACTGTCATAGGCTTTGGCTTTGTTAAAAGAAAATTGCCATATTTATAGTATTTGGAGATTTATGCAGAAAGATTTTTTGTGTATGTTAAACGTTTTCTGAATAAACATCACAAAATTAGATGTGTTATTCAACAGATCTTTAGATGTTTAAAGACATTGCAGTCTGGAGACTAAGGAACTTACCTTGTCTTAGATAACTTGCATTTGACGCCATTTCAGTATCTTTATCTAAATAACAAAGACATAACAAGAGTTCAGACTGTACTTTGTCCCAGCTGGGCTCTTGCTGCTTGTTGACACCCACTTTTTTTCCTGCTAAGCTTTTCAGTTTTTTAAACAGGTACATTTTACACTCACAAGTGTACTAAGCACAATAAAAGTACAAGGAAAAGAACCTGCAACTATAGAATAACTCATAATAATTTTGCAAAAAGCATGTCCTACAATTATGGCTAAAAATCTGATGTGTAACCCAGATAAATTACTTCTAGTATAATTACCAGTGCATGGATTTTTTTTGTTTAGTCTTATGATGAATATAAATCACACTTTCCTAGAATCAGAGAATAGACATGTCCTTTAATAGTGACAGGTCAAAATATATAAAACCTCTTCAAAGTAATAAATCTTACAATGACTTGTATGTATGTATTTCACAAAGCACAGAATAGCAGATTGTGGTTATAGAGACAGAATAAGATAATATGCTTATCCAAATGTTTTTTATCTGTAAGAATTTCAATAGCAATAAGATATGTTCCTTTTCTGATATGAAGAACAAGAACAATGTTCACAAAATAGAATAAATACACTGTAAAAAGTGTTTGAAACAGTAATATATGTTCTTATCATGTCACAAGGCTAATGTAATTTGTTACGCTAAATTTGACTTGAATGTTTCTCATTTATTTTAATTAAATAACACTTGAATAAGTGTACACCAAATGACAAGTAATTTATGTAGTTTCAAAGGAAAAAGAAGATGTTTCTTGTATAATTGCCTATTTCTGCTGTCTTAATCTCAACATTACTTTCTCTCAATCCCTGTATTTTTGTTTGCTGGGAATAAACTGGGGTTTGCAATTTTGGAGAATTATAGTGCCTTAGGAAAAATCCCAACTTCAGATTTGATCCTAAAGCACGTGAAAGCTATTTCAACAGACTTCAGGAATATTTGCATAGATATACTGTTTTCTTACAATCAGAAAGTGATTTTAAACACATTTGCACAGTATTATTCAAGCTGTGTGATTTTCTGTGAGTTTGTTATTTATCAAAGAGCACAGTATGTTATGACTACTCTATTTTACACAGACATTTGCATATCAAAGAGATCACTGTAAGCTTCTTCCAGCAGAGTGGTAAGAAATAAGACTAGACACTTCTGCTTTTTCCCTTATTCATGGAAAATGTGCTTTATTTCTTTTTTATTTTCTTTATTTAAGTTACTTCACCTTTGTAGGGGAATAATGACTTCAGTTCATCTTCAATTTGAGGTAGGCTGTTAATGGTCTTTAACTCTCTGACTCATCTAGACCTGTCCCTCAGGGATGCACTTGACCAGTACCACAGACTAAGCATGTCACAGGGTGATTTTGAAAACTTCAAGCACTTTCTCATATTGGCCCTTGATTTTGTAATCTGTGTAAAATCAGGACTAAGAAAGAAGGTAGCTGTTGCAGTATGGACACAGGCCATAAAGGGTTAACAGCTGCTCAGCTCAGGGCCTGAGGCAAAGGCCTTGGAACTTGTTTGTACCTTCCATTGTTTTGGGGAAGAATAAGGAGTCAAGGATGAGCAAGATAACAACGACCTTGTGTGTTGGCAGAAGAACTCTAAGAGAAGGGTCTGACATTAATGCAAGAATGTAACTTGTAACCAATCAGTATGTTAGTAGCATTGGTAAGTAGCCATCACTGTATATAAGCTTGTCTCATGCTCTCAATAAACGGATTCTGGCAGATCATATTGATCGTGGAGGTCAGCCCCTTCTTACACCAATCGTCGTATTACTTTAGGTAGCCTTTCCTTGCATTTTCTAAACTGAGTTACACTGGAATGCCTCTTAGTCTAGCACAATACACACTGAATTATCTCAGTATCAGTAACATAAAAGGATGCTCGTCTTTTTTTCTTTTTCAATCACATTCTAAGGGAAAAGAAAATTCAAACATAGAGAAAATTATTTAATAAGTCAGCAACAGTTCTGGCAAAATTCTAAAGCAAACAAACCCAAAAAGTATTTGTTTTTGAATACACAATGTTCCCATTGTGTAGTCTGCATTATATCTGTAATCTTGCAGAAGCTGGCTCAATACAAAGTTCATAGAATCATAGAATTCATAGAATAGTTTGGGTTGGAAGGGACCTTAAAGATCATCGAGTTCCAACCCCCCTGCCATAGGCAGGGACACCTCCCACTAGACCAGGCTGCCCAGTGCCCTGTCCAGCCTAGTCTTGAACACCTTCAGAGAGGGGGCATCCACAACCTCCCTGGGCAACCTGTTCCAGTGCTTCACCACCCTCACTGTAAAGAATTTCTTTCTTATGTCAAGTCTAAATCTACCCCCCTCCAATTTACATCCATTGTTTTTAGTCCTCCCATCCGATATTATGTTAAAAATTCCTTCCCCTGCCTTTCTCTGGACCCCCTCAGGTACTGATAAGTTACTATGAGGTCCCCTCTGAGCCTTCTCTTCTCTAGGCTGAACAACCCCAACTCCTTCAGCCTGTCTTCATAGGGCAGTTGCTCCAACCCTTTGATCATCTTCGTGGCCCTTCTCTGGACCCTCTCCAATAGCTCAATATCCTTCCTGTGTTGAGGGCTCCAGAACTGGACGCAATACTCCAGGTGGGGTCTCACCAGTGCTGAGTAGAGTGGTAAAATCACCTCTCCTGTCAAGCTGGTTACACTCCTCTTGATGCAGTATAAGAAGAAAAGGTAGATCCCTCAGAGCTGTTATGTTTTCACTGCAAACTTGGTCACAGAAGAGGACTGACAGTAACAGACTCTAATCCTTTGAATGCTCCCCAAGACTCCTCAACAAACACTTGCTGTGCCATGAAAAATAAGGGTGTATCACACTACTTCCCTGTAGTTTGATGGGCAAATGAGGTACAGAGTTAGCAAAAAAATCCTGCATCTCATTTTCCCGTTATCCAATTTTTTTTCTTACAAGTTAAGTCTTGTCTTCCTGGACTCCTTATTTAGTCAATAGAAGAATATATGGTCATTCAGAGGGTTGTTCAGAGGATCTAAGTCAGAACTCGAGTATCTCACTGAGCCAGACGCTGTGAGCACCCTGCTGAGGAGCAATATTTTTGCCAGCAACAATATATCGTGTTGGTCTTTGCCCAGATTAGATTGATTGTGTGCTTCTAGCTGAGGGCCCCTTCGACATTGTTCCAGGCATTTTTTTTTCCCCAAGGAAAGTATCACATGTCACTGCCTAAGTTAAGAAAGTATGAGTGAAGTCATATTTCAAGGACTTATCAATTAGCTGATCCAACAGTCTATTATTGTCCTTCCATATTCTGCATACATATTTGTTCTATCTCATCTCTTACATCTCTTAACTGTCTTATTTCTAGTAAATCTTTTGCTCCTTAGACCGTCTACCAGTTAGTTGTGTAAGTTTATCAATGCACCCTGTTTAAACTTGTAGGAGAAAAAAGAAGGGAAGGTGGGGCTTCCAAACTTGATTTCTTTGCTTTCCCATACTTTCATAAAAGTATCTTACCGTAGGCTTCTTGAAGGAACATATCACAATGTCCATAACAATTGGTTCTGTGTTATAAAAGCTGTTTTATTTCTGGTTTTGAATGGCAAATACTTTTTCAGCTACTCTCTAAAGCATACACTTAACACTCATATTCAAAAGAATCGTGCATATCAGTCCTTATCATGTAATTTTCACAGATCAAAAAATTCCCATGCATATTAATGATTACTTTAGCTCCATGAGAAGTGAAGAGTTTGGTGTCTCAGGTAAATGAAATAAGCCTCACTTTTCTGCTATTTCATGAAGCTTTCAAGATTGTAGAAATACTACCATTTTAGGTTTCCATTACGGCAAAAACAGATTACTAGTAATCTACATTTTGCAAAATGTACAGTAAGGACTTTTTAAAGTGCAATTTGTTAAAGCCCTGTGTTTGAACTGAATACTATACATATATTGGTTTTCATTTAATGGAACCCTATGGAAGGGTTTAAAAGAAAACAAAGGGATCAGTTGTCTAAAAAACAAGACAGAATAAGAAATAGAAACCAAATAAGCACCTGAGGATGTGGACTCATGACTGTACTATGTCTGTACTTCCTTATTTCTGGTTGTGATTTAAAACTAAAACTAAAACTATAACTTGTAAAGAAAAGGAACATAATTGGTGGTAATAGATTCAGAATTGTTTTAACACAGATAAAACTACAGCCAACAAAACAATCTAGTCACAGATATACAGCAATTCAAGAATTAACATATACAAAAAATTCTAAGATATTATTAGTTCAAGATTATGTAATACTTAGGGTCCAAAATATAAATCTCACAACAGCTCTTAGTCTGGAAAAACTAAACTAACAGATAAGGCAAATTATAAGATAAAGATTGTAAGATTCAGTTAAGTAGATTAGCAGAAATTATAAGGGAAACAGTCTTAAAACATCATTTCTTCTTAAGCATAAACTGTTGTAAAAATCTGTAATTTGAGCTAAAAGTCAAAAGTATAGTGTGAAGCCAAACAGACGAAAGTTACAAAATAAATTCAGAATAAGGTAAGAAAAAAAACCTCCTGCACTCAGTAAAGCACTAATGTAAAATAAGAGATGCTCAGAAACTTTTCTTTTTTTGTTGAGAAAACTTGCACAGAGCATACATTTACATCAAAAAAATTGCCTGTTCGTAATATTTTTCAGACTCCTTCAACCCTCATCCATTAAAGTCAATAGGATATTTGCTTTTGAGGTTGAGAGAGGAAAGCTAAATTTTAATTTTACATCTGTATGTTGTAGCTTGTTTACTCTCTGTCTACCAGTAAAATCAACACTGACACTAGTAAGCATTCTTAAGTTAAATAGTTGCTTTCCATGGGAGAAACTTGTGTTTCCTAAAATCTGATGAGCATTTCTATGTTTTGTCACTTTGTCTTTACATATGAGATCCTAAGATGTCCTGAATGAAATTGAACAGTCTGGCAAACTGGAGTAGCTCAAAATATCTATTTTTGAGTAGCTTAGTATATATATTTTATTGTCAAAAATATCTATCAACACAATTTTTAGGGAATAGAGCATAAAAAAGTTTTATAGAATTTCATCTGATATTCTAGATATTGAAAAAATGCAAAATAATGTTTATATCTCTACTGTGTATTTGTGTGTGCATGTGCATCTCTAAAAAATATAGAAATGCCTGCAAATATGGGGTTTTTTTCTGTATGCAATGTAGATTTTTAAAAAAATAACACTTATAAAATGCATAGCATAGCAATGTTTCTCCATGTTTTTCAATCACACCTTGATGTCACTAACTTCTGCTCCTGCCCCGGGTTTATTAGCACCTCTTTCTCCCTTTATTTCTTTGCCTCACTCTGTTGCCAGTATCTGCAGTAATGTATTCTTAAATAACTCGGACACAGTAATCTCAGTACAAAGTTTAACTATATGCCAAGATGTTGCAAGCATCTTACTTTCACATTGAATAAAAACATTTGAATAAATATACTGTACATGTATTCTAGAGTCAGGCTTTTTCATAATTTCCTTAGCATTTCTATGTACTGAAAAACTGGACACTTTTAAAGAACGTAAATGTGACTTTCAGTGTAGTGGCACTTGGATTATTTAATAAATTTAGATTTGGTGCTATTGTAATAAAAGCATCTTACCTTTAACTCTGAATTTGCTTCTCTCAGTAAGCATGAAGCATTATTTTTGCTTAGTCCTTGTTATAGCACTCAGAAGTAGCTAAAAAGCAACCCTTACCTTAACCCTTACTTTAAAAATACTTTAAAAATACATTTCTTCCCTTCACTTTTAAGATCTTTTATAAATCCTCCAAGTACTGGTTCTGTGCTCCAAAAAAGAACATTCTAAAAGATACAGAATACAAAACACAAATGGCATCTCTAGCAATTGTGTCAAGGCCCTGCACACTGAAATTTTGTATTGTTAACAGTGACTACTATGAAACTTATCCTCTCTACTCATTCAAAGACCTGCAGAACCACACAGTCAGAGAGCCACTGATATGCAAGAATCTGTCTTTTTTGTAAGAACAAACTAAGTTAGAAATTGTCAAAAATATTTTTAAAATTTCAAACAAAGCCAGAGCAAAAAAAAAAAATCCATAAAGATTCTTGCATTGATTGTTTATTTACAATTACATTAAAGAAGAGGAAGGATTTAAGTATTGAAACATAAAAGCTCTTGACACATCTGCACATATAGTTTACCAGAGGGCAGGAGATTTGGATTCTTTCTTGGTGGAATCAAGTTGGTCTACACTTGATGAATTCCTTCTATCATGTTTTGGATCTCCTGGTTTGGATCTCAGTGGGTGCTCAGGAAATGTATTTTCACATGGGTTGTTAGATGGAGGGAGACTTGCCTTGTCTGTTCTCATCCATCCATGTTCTCTTGGTTTCCAGAACCACAAACTGTAAAGAAAAACTCCCCCCTTTCTTAAAGGCAGATGTGGTCCTAAGCTTCAGTTTATGTATATATAACAAAAGAGTACATTGCCCAAGAATAACCTTCCAAGTAGCAAAGTAAAGCAACAATTATACATAGCTACAGGAAGTTATAATCAAAGGACAGCAGTTTGTAGCAGTCCATGAAGCAGACTGGCTTTCCTGGGTCATTCTTTCTCTCCTTCCACTCCCTTCTTCAGTCAATTCAACTCCTATTCTTGCTGCTCTAAAACAATAACCTATTGAGAAATTTAAGTGCAACATTCACAATTTAGTGTTTTTAGTGACCTTGCTCTCTCATGCTCAACTCTGTGAAGCACTAAAAGGCAGGTGTCTTTTAATGCTGGGTCTCAAATGATGAAAGGTTTCTGAAAAGTAATCACTCATTCCTGTCTTATGTGTAGCACTGTAGAAGACAGTTGAACCTCAGCCTCAGACTGCTATTTCTTGAGATCTCTCCTCAGTGACCTCCAGGTGTAGGGGAGAGTAAGAAGTTGTAGAAAAGCTGTGTTCAACAGTAGCAGGGAATTGTGACAGGGACAATGAATGATTGAATCACTGCACAAGTATAGCGAAATAGCAGAGTGAAAGTGGTTTTGGTCATAAAAGGAGACTATTCTGAAAGGCAGGTGCATAGCCTGAGTTTAGGATAATTGAAACGCCACTAACATGATTTAAACTAACCTGTCTGCCTTTATCCTAAAATGGATTAAGTTTGTTCACACAATCTGCTAATGCTGTCCAACTACTAATCTACTTGAGCTGACAGGTTAGTATCAACCAATTTTGAACTGGACTTTATTAGAGGAGAATTCCAAATCCTTCTGATTATTGACTTAATTGGATAAAACCCACTATATCAGATGTTCTGAGAATGATTTCATAGACCTCAATTAATCACAAGGCACAGACTAACATGGCAAAAGCAGCTATGAAATTGAGGAACTCTACGTACCCATTTAAAACAATTTGTTTACACAGTATCACTGAAAGATACTCCTTTTTGTGTCTGGTACTTGAAATGGGTTGTATGTTTGAGTTTTTTTAGTGATTAGGCATAAATACTATTTATTTCAAGGAACTCCTTTAGCAAATTATTAAAGATAAAACAACATCTACATAATAAATTAGTTCCTTATCAATAAATCAATGGAAGGGAGAAAAGTTATAATAGGAGATCTATCTACATAAGGACTACATAAGAATTGCAAAGCATTTACAGGTCAAAAAAGGGAACAGGATTTTTTTCTTTTCATCTGTGACACAATATTTGTAAACTCATTAATTCAAAGTTAATCAATCACATGCAGAGAGTCAAACTACATAGCAATTATTTTAAATTTTCATCAAAAATTGTGGAGGTTATATTTTTAAATACAAGCAGCAATGAATATGTGAACTAACCTACTGTACATAAATTCACCTATACATCATTTACAGGCTTAGACAAGGTTTTCAGTTGAAAGTATTTATGCACATACTGTAAATGTCATTTTATATGAGGGAACAAAGAAGGAATAAGGACCAATGCACTCCTACAGTCACAGCACTGAGGACACTCACAGCCCTGCTTGTCCCCTCAGGATCCATGAGGGAGTTCAGGGTGGCACTTCCCTCAACTTGCCCACAGTGAAGCATCCCATGGCAGTCCCTGGGTCTCCTCCAACCCTGTCTAAAAACCAGGATCCCATGACAGCTCCCTAGTGCCCCTGCCAGGAATTCTTTCAGCCAGGCTGCTCCCCACAGATCGGCCTGGTCAGGTCTGGTCCTGGGATCTCCTGAGCCAGGTCTCTCATTGGGTCCATATAGAATCATAGAATAGTTTGGGTTGGAAGGGACCTTAAAAGATCATC
>VZTY01011095.1:752-18801 GCA_013400935.1 Turnix velox
AAAAAAGGAAAGCAAAAAAAAATTAAAAATAAAAAATAAAAAATAAAAATGAAAGAAAATTGAAAAAGAAAAATTAAAAAATAAAAAAAGAAAAAAGAAAATTAAAAAAGGAAGAAAATACAAAAAATAAAAAAAAACTCAGGGAGATACTGATTTTTCACAGGCATAAGGAGATTTCTCCACCTTGCTCTCTCCCTTGGGGTTATTTCATGACATGTGGAAACACTCCAAATTCTGAAATAAAAATGATAGTTCAGAATTATACCATAGAAAAATGGGTAGAGGGGAGCATGATTTGAGTTGGGACTAGTCTGGTTTTGATCCATGCCACAACCAGCAGCACTGTAAGTAGTGAAAAACCCATCATTTATTGGAATGTACACACTGATTGAGAGTGAAACTGATCAGAGACTAAATCAGGCTGAAAGTGAGTTATGGTGGGATTTCTGGTAACCAGGACTGTTTGAGATTGTTCAAGGGCACCTCTTCCTGCAAGTTGATCCACATGGCAAGACTATTGCATTCATCAGGAACTCCAGAAGGAGCTTTGTACAAGCTTTCAAATATCTCAGACTGAAAGTCTGACACCTCCACACTGGATTTTCAATGCCTTGAGAACAGAGACAGAAACTGCAGCAGCAGATTAGTAATTTAAAGGTCATAACCAAATTCAGACTTGAGCAAATCTGGGAGCTGCACTTTCTGAAGGAGGGACAATTTGTGCTGTTCCACTGCAGAAAATACATGAGTTTAGCATCTTCCAGTGAAATGGACTTTTAAAATGTCATTTGTTGTAATTATAACCTGTGATTTTGCCTTTTAATTCTATCAGTTAATTTTTTTTAATGATAATATATCTCAGGAGCATATTTTAAACCTTCATTTCCATTTGTTTCCACTCTAGCCCTCAAGAAGGCCTTTGCTGAACACAAAGATATACAGAAATTGGCTGAAAAATTCATCCTCCTGAACCTGGTGGTAAGTTTCCCAGATACATTTCATTAAGTGAAAGCAATTCTACTCTTAATTACAGCTTTTCTAGCTATAATTAGTTTAATAGCTCATGTTGGCTAGGAAAATGGTCATTGTGAAAGCAGAATAGATTTAGTAAATCAGTCTCTTTCAACTGCAGCTATCAGACTCAAAATATGAGGGAATTCAAAGTTTAATAACCTGCTATCAATTTTCAACTCCAGAGGTTAAAAGGCTGAATCCCAGACAGTCAATCTCTTAAACTGCAAAATGTATTATTTAATCTCTTTCTCATAATGCAATGAAGAGAAGAAATATTAATGCAGCCTGCCCTCAGCAATCTTAACTGGGAACCTTCTCTCTTTTCTTCTAGTATGAAACCACAGACAAGAATCTTTCTCCTGATGGCCAGTATGTTCCTCGGATTTTGTTCATAGGTAAGCACCTCCAGCATCAAAGCTGGCCTCAGGCTGAAGCCCCTGCTGTGCTGTGCAGGCTTAGTACAGGAATTTATTCCATGAGAATCAGAAGGTTTCTAGTTGGTGGTGTTGGATAAAACTTCAAAGCAAACCCAGACAAGTCAGTAGCATCACAGGTCCAGCTTTCCCTCCTTCAATTATTCCATGAATATTGTGTCATTTAAACAACACAGGAATGTCTAGGTCCTGGCTCAGCCTTGCTCACCCTCCTGTCTCTAGAAATATCATTAACCAGTCAGATTTCTGTTTGCAATACAATTTTAGGCAGTGTAGGAACCACAGTAGCCCTGGTGTGTTTCAGGGGCTGATTTTCAAAGCTGTGTACTCAGTTCCCTGCTCCAATAACCCACACAAGCTTCTCCAAAGCATTTGGAGATGAATTAGTAGCCATGTCAGCATCCAGGTACAACACAGAACCATGGTATTTCCTCTCCCAAACCAGACACCATGCACTGTGTCATTAACACAGATCATGATGACCACTTTCATCAGTGATATTTGTTGCCTGAAGGCAACCTCAGCTTAAAGCATTAATTCAGGCACTCCATAGCAATGGTATTAAGACAGAGAATAGAGATGATCATCATTAATCAGAATCAAACTTATCCCCTTCTTAGTAAAACTTGATAAATACAACACTTAAAATGGAAATGGTGCTGACTGTCTAGAAGAACATCTGCTGCTGGCAGCAGCTTATCTTGCAGAAATACTCAAGAAGGAAGCAGAAATGCAGAATGGTTTGTTTCTTTCTGCTTGAAGCTTGGTCCTCTCCTCTGCAGCTTCCCCCCTTCTATTTTTTTTTTCCAGATCCTTCTCTGACTGTGAGAGCAGATATTACTGGAAGATACTCCAATCGTCTCTACGCCTATGAGCCCTCTGACATTTCATTGTGTAAGTAGCACAGCCTGAAATATTCTGGAAGCTGTCACATTTTTCATGCCACAAGGAGTAACACCAGGCATGAACAGATTCTCACACTCAGTGTTTGGTGAAAGACAGCAAAACCAAGATTAAAATTAAAGGGAATGCTAAAGCTTTAGGTGAAGCTTTAGGTGAAGGGAATGATGGCAGAGCCCTGGAGCCTTTAAAATCCATCTGTTTGAAACAAAAGCACTCATCAGTGAGAAGATGCATAATCCAGCAGTGGTGAGAACTCCTGCACTCAAGGTTTGCTGGGCCAGGTCAGGGAATTTTCTGGAAGCAGGGAAGGGGGGGGTGAGCCACAAGCCTCATCCTGGCACAGCCCTGCAAGCACCCCAGGTTTGCAATAACCAAGATATTAAAATTACGATCAAAATTAAACAGAAACATTCATAAAATGCTTGGAAGAAGCTGCAGAGCACTGCATATCACAATCACAGACCAATAAGCATGAGAGCAGAAACTTTAACACTAATATTTTCTCTATGCTATTTGTAGCCACAGAGAGAGGAGTTGCAACAAAAATAACTTGTATGAATATTTCATTTCCAGTGTATTCAAATATGCAGAAAGCGCTGAAACTCCTGAAGACTGAACTGTAAAGGGAAGAAAGAAGCCCTTGAATGCTATGAAGTCTGATCTTCCAGCTCTTTTCCACTCACTGAAACTGGTGAAGAGACTATTTAGGGTGGTATTTAGTAATGTATAGTGCTGGTTTATATACATGAACTCTACAGTTTTACATTAGCACTTTTGTACTGAGCAGCATTTTTGAAAGCTGAAGGCTTTTAATTTAAGGCATACAGAACAATACTGTATGATCAACTGTAAAAATGACTTTTTAAAAAAATAAATCTATTTCAAGTGTTTCCATACAGGACATTGATGTGCTGGTTTCTTTTTCTTTATTGTTTGCTAGTATTAGAGTAAAATCCCAGTCTTACTTGAGCCACAGCTTGCACCTTGAACACAAAGGGCTGCTGTGAGTTAACCCCAAACAGAAGCTTGTCCCCACACAGTTCTGCTCCCTCCTCTCCAGAGGAGTGTGGGAGAGAACTGGAATGGTAAAAGCAAAAGAGCTCATGGGCTGAGATAAAGATAGTTTAACAGGTAAAGCAAAAGCAAGTTTGCAGTTGACACCAAGCTGTGTGGTGCAGTTGATACACCTGAAGGAAGGGATGGCATCCAGAGGGACCTTGACAGGCTTGAGAGGTGGGCCCAAGCCAACCTCAGCAAGTTCAACAAGGCCAAGTGCAAGGTCCTGCACCTGGGTGGAAGCAATCCCAAGCACAGATACAGGCTGGGTGGAGAGTGGCTTGAGTGCAGCTCCGTAGAGAAAGACTTGGGGGTGTCAGTTGATGACAAACTCAACATGAGCCAGCAGTGTGCACTCGCAGCCAAGAAGGCACCAACCAAATCCTGGGTTGCATCAAGAGGAGTGTGACCAGCAGGTCAAGAGAGGTGATTTTACCCCTCTACTCGGCACTGGTGAGACCCCACCTGGAGTATTGCGTCCAGTTCTGGAGCCCTCAACACAGGAGGGATATTGAGCTATTGGAGANTGGATATAAATTAGAGGGGGATAGATTTAGACTAGACCTAAGAAAGAAATTCTTTACAGTGAGGGTGGTGAAACACTGGAACAGGTTGCCCAGGGAGGTTGTGGATGCCCCCTCTCTGGAGGTGTTCAAGACCAGGCTGGACAGGGCACTGGGCAGCCTGGTCTAGTGGGAGGTGTCCCTGCCTATGGCAGGGGGGTTGGAACTCAATGATCTTTAAGGTTCCTTCCAACCCAAACTATTCTATGATTCTATGATTCCCTGCTTCCTAAGGGCAGGAACCTACCTGCAGTCCCCAGGAACACATCACATGCAAGGGTTACTTGGGAAGACAAACACCATCACTCCATTCTTTTTGCCCCAGCTGTTATGGCTGAAACCAATCCATGGTCTAGGATATTCCTTTGGTCAGCTGCAGTCAGCATTCCCAATTCCTTGTGCCACCCCGCCACCCCTGCCTCTTTTTTCAGTTTGACTCTACAGGAGCTGACTCTTGTGAGTGTCCACAACAATTTAAACACCCCTGAACTGTCAACACTGCTTGGTCACATAGGAAAGCTATCTACTATCTGCTATAAATTTTAAGGTAGATTTTTACAGACAACAAAATATGCAAGCTCTTCCTCTCTCTAATAAGTACTCATTTTCATGTGAGAGGAGTCAGATTCTATGCAGTGGTATCAGCAGATTAGATAAGAACTGGATTCATTTTCTTACCAAATGAAGAAAAACTACATTTTATTATTCAATAGCCAGTTTTTTTTCAATGTGGCAAAACCATATCTTGAAAGAAGCCAAGATAGATTGCTACATTTTCCAAAATAACCATCATTGAGAAAGCATGTCAATGAAACTAAGTTGCAAAGACCTAAGAGAGCATTAAGAATTCTCCAAGTCAAGTTACTTTGTTGTATTGCTACACTGCTGATGCAAATAACTCCTAGAAAATCTGGTTACAATTAAACCCAAATCTCAAGCAATCAGGTAAAAATTAAGATGCCTCTCTAGAAACCACAGAGAAACCGTCTTTATACAACCAAAAATAGTTTCTCAAGAGGGAAAACTTGGTTCTGCAATGAACAAAGTGAACTTCAAAGACAAAATCCACCAGGAAGATATAAACAAAAACCCCCAAACAAATAAAAAACACTCTATTTCATCATATCAGAACATTTCTTGTACACTGCAATGTGAGTCAGATCTCCCCTGAGAGAGCCAATTCTCTTCCCCAAAAAACCATAAACAAAGTTAGACTCAGGTATTTTTGACCTTTTTAAGAATATAGTTCTGAAAGTAACTTTCTGATGTGGATTTTGGTTTGTGGGGTTTTTTTTAATTATTTTAGTTTTAAGCCATAATAAAGAGCACAGTATAATTAATATGTGATAGAAAAGCTTCAATCAAACCACAAGAAGCACTGAGCCTTCTTTTGACTACTAAAACAGATTTACACTAATTTTTCCAAGAGTTTCTCAAGCATTATCATCCTTGGTCTTTTTCCAGTGATGCACATTTCCACTCCAATACCACCTGCCCTATTTATGAAACTAGAATCCACACAACACTAAGCTCCACAATTTAAAAAAAAAAAAAAACCAAGTTAAAAGCATAACAGCAGCACAATATTACTTAAAATCACAAGCTCCTTCTCTGCAAGTCTTCTCCTTGAATTTATTACAGTGATGTGTGAAATACAGAGGAAAATTAACTGGTGCTTAGAGACAGCCATGAGATGATGACTGTTCTCTTGCCGTGTACTGAGGATAGCTGCTTAATTACTTAAACAGGCCAGCACTGGATTAAAAAAAAATAATTAAAAACCCACAAAACAACAACAAAAAACCTCACAAAACCCCAAAATTGTACAAGATGTGCCCATTTGCGTTATGCTTCAGCAACAGACTGAAAGCTCTTCAGGACTTTGAGGACATGAGTGAGCTCTCAACACCAAGTGTGAAAGCACGTGTTTGAAAGAGACAATACTTCTGAACAGCAGTAATTTCCAGACCAAACACCAGGAGATGGCACTGTTATTAAACTTTCCCCAGATTCTAAAGCCTCTTTTGATCACCTTAGGCCTCCGAGTTACCATCTTCTCTCCACTTACCTGGAAAATAAGCAGTGGGACGACTGGAAGGTTCCTTAACCCGGGCTCCAGGGTGGCGAAGACTTCCCTGTGAGTGGGCTCTGCCCGGCACATCCCGCCTTCCCTTCCCCTTAAGGGGGAAGACTTTCTTCTTCTTGCGGTTTTTATTGAAGCAATGGCCTCCCCAGCTGCAGAGACGTTGGTGGTGAGGAATGCTCGTCCCTCACATCTTCATTTGTTGGGCATTCAACATCCAGAACCTTCTATCTGTTGCTCAAAGGAACTGGAGGCGCTGAGCGGGGAGGGAGCTGCCCCAAACTCCAGCTCCAGGTCACTTACTTCTTTCTTTCAGGACTCTGCCTGACCAGGAGCATCATGATCCTGGCTCCTGTTTGACAGAGGCTCCGATTTTTGATTTAAGGTGCGCAACGCCTTGCTCCAAAAGTCTATTTCTGCTTCAGCTTCTCTGATGGAGCAGAGCCTTTCCACTTAGGCTGGAGCTGAGCCTTCCACTTCGCACGGAGCTCCCTCCGCCACCGCGCTCATCCCTCCGCCACTACACCGAGCACATGTTTCGCCTCCTCACTGCAGCCCCTCGGCACCAGCGATGGGCTTCGGGAGTAACCAGAGGCTCCGGCACCAGCGAGGAGGCTCCGGCACCAGCGAGGAGGCTCCGGCACCAGCGAGGAGGCTCCGGCACCAGCGAGGAGGCTCCGGCACCAGCGAGGAGGCTCCGGCACCAGCGAGGAGGCTCCGGCACCAGCGAGGAGGCTCCGGCACCAGCGAGGAGGCTCCGGCACCAGCGAGGAGGCTCCGGCACCAGCGAGGAGGCTCCGGCACCAGCGAGGAGGCTCGGGCACCAGCGAGGAGGCGCCGGCTCCGCCCGGGACACGGTCCCTCTCTGGGCCAGCGCTCTCGGAACTCACACGTTGGAGCGCGGCCTCCAACATGAGGAGGCTGTTGGTAACTCCTCGTTAACAACCCTTGTTAATGCCAATCAACGCCTCTTTCCGCCCTGGAAAATTCCCTTCCACGTGTGTGAGGTTGTGCCGCGGCCGTTGGTGAGTTCTCGGCCCGGTTGAAGCTGCCGCCGGGGGCAGCGGCTCCGCCCCGCGCTCCCTCCCTGGGCATCGGCCTCGCAGCTTTCTTCGCCTTCCAAAAGCCCCAAAATCGAGCTTTTTACCGGCTCTTTTTTTGCCGATATTCCCTTCCCCAGCACGGACCGGCCTCCACGGGAGCTGGTCCCCATAGTCTAGTAAACGGTGACTGAATGAGAACCCACTCGCTGTTTTCTCAACTCACCCAGCTGCTCTTAAATCTCACCCTTCCTGCAAAGCTTCAACTTTCAGGCTACACCAGCTGCTACCAAACCAGGAGCTGAATGAAGAAAAAGTGCACAGCAAGTCTGAATTCAGTGTGATTAGAAACAAATGGAACATTAAGCACCTTGGATGTTCAGGTGTCTCATATTCCCCCTGATGTAACACTTGTGAGGCTGAAAAAGCATCCAAGCTTCCCTTTAGTTTAGATAACACATTATGGATGATACACTGCTTTAAATTTAATTCTTTTTAGAAAAATCCAAAAATTAACCCAAACTACTGGCAACCATCATTTTTTTATTTTTACTTTTTTTTCCTTTTTCTACACATCATTCAGTATCTTATGAAATCACGACTGTTAGTTGAACAGAGGAATACACACTGCTGAGTTACAGCAACAATAACTTTACACCATCTGAAAAATATAGCTGTACAACAGCTTTTAGTCAGCAAGTTTCTTACATTAAAGATGACAGACCACAATTGATTCTGATTTTGTGCAAATACTAAACGTCATTCACTTGTAAAAGAAAAAAAAAAAAGAAGTTTCAAGTTAATCAGCTGCAGATTACATTCTCTTGGTTTCCTTCATTCATTTTCTTATTGTGAAGATACCCATCAAAAAGTAAAGAATTACTTTTATTCTCAACAAAATGCTAAAGCTACCAAAACAAACAGGGAAGGGGAGAGGTGAACACTACAGTAGTCATTAACATACACTTTACGTGCACTACAGAAAATAACATCTTCTATTTTTACCTTTTCAGCAAAGTGGGAGACTGTTAATAGGACAAAAAGTTTAGTCTAGTTCATCCTAAAGCCTAGTCAAATCATACAATCCAACCACCCAGAGTGTATTCTTACCATTTTAATGAGAAATCATGTGAATTTTTGTGATCAGCAAATCAATTAATACAGCAGAAAATACTTTCAAGGTTTTTTTGGACACCAGAGAAGCCAGTAGTGCTGTGTAACTCACTCTACAGAGCTCACCACATGAATTTTTAAGTTATTTAACCATCTCAGAGCAGCAGTCTGACTCTGCCCAGCCACCAAATACACCAGTCTACTTCAAGATAGAGATTCTTAGAAGAGAAATAGTGTGAAATTAAATATGAAAAGTACAAATTTCTTCTGGAAAATAAAAGTTCTCCTTTGGTTATATACAGAATACCCAGTAGGGAGAAATACCAAACTATAAAGAATCAGTAATTTGAAGTAGACAGTGCAGAAAGAAGATTCAGTCCTTTAGAAACTTATCAAAGAAATGCACTAGGGTTTGCACGGGGATCCTTTTGGTTCCTGTATCTATATGTCAGCCAGACTCCCAGAATCTGAAAATAAAAACCCAAAGATATTGTTAAGCAGAGGGTCTCCACCCCATCTTCCATTAGTTCTACAGAATTTGTTTTAAACATAAAATCCTGACAATAAATTTTCAGTATACAAGAATATTTTACTGTTGCTAAAATCGCACAAGCATTCACCTGCTTTCTTAATTAGGAAAAAGAAATGCACCCTCTCAGAAAAAAATTGAGAGAAGAAAACACAGCAAAAAAGCCAAGACTGTATCTGCAAGGCAATGTGAAATATTCCTCATTAGTTTGTCCAACATTAAGTTATTCTTCCCTTCCTCAAATGACAAATATTCATCAACCTGGTTTTAGTGTAATGATAAACAAATCCTTCAAATTGTTCACTACACAGTCACCTACTTTCAAATCCTGTCTTTCACCACTTTCAAATCCTGTCTTTCCCTCCAACTACTCTCCCCCCTCCCAGCAGCATCATATTTTTAGTAAAGAAATCAAGGGCAGATGTCTCTCTTGTTACTGTAATATGTACAAACCTTCTGAAAACTGCACCAAGCAGCAAGACAAGTATCTCCACATTCACTGCTGTGGATTATGAAAGACCTGCTCTGTCTATTTTTTATTTGCCAACCAATAAAGCAAGTCCAAATATCTCCCAGATACTAAGAGTCAAAGACCACCTAAATTTGATGTTTAAAATACAATTCACTCCTTATGAAAATGCCTCTTTGATCTCCAGGAACTTCCCAAAAAACTGCAAAAACTATGTGTGGATGCAGGTGTGGGGAGGCAGGAAGAACAAGGGAACAAGGCAAAGCCATAAATACTCCATAATTGCTTTTGGAGAACGGTAAAGCTTTTGGAGAATAGTTAACTTGCTGAAAAACTTAAACTTTCTAGCACCATATTTTAATGTGATCTCTATGTGCAGTTTGCAGTTTAAATAATGAAGTTGCAACAACTCCCAGTATTAACTAATGACAAGTCCTACTCATGGCAGACTTAAGCAAAACTCAGTGTTTGGAAAAATTTGATGCATCACTTGACTCCTGAGATAGTAATGAAAGTTTCTGTATAAATCACCTAAAATCAATTGTTTCAGAAAATAAAGCCTTAGACATGGGTAGAAAATAATAATTTTCTAACCTCCTACTCACCTCTGTGAAACTGAAGAAGAGTCCTATGCCTCCAACATATCTCAGCACTTTTTCAGAATATTCTTCTATTATTGGTGCACATGGTTGACAGTGGTGATATCTAAAACAATCCTGTAGACACACAATTGCACTCCACTTTAGAATGACTTTTCATTGATGGAAAACATCTAGTTAGCTTGATAAAAGACTGCCTGCCGTGGACAAGGTTTTAAAAGACTCAAAAAAAAAAAAAAATAGAAAGCAACCTTTGCAAGGCTTGCAACTGCATTGCACATTTCTTTAAAAACCTCTCTTTTCTGCAACTATAAAAACAGTTGTACATACTTGGAACAAGCACAATAGAATTGTAAGCTTTTACATAATTTGAAGAACTTACAGAGGAGCAAGTTTCATTTGGATCAAAGACTCTGAATCCACAGCAATTCAGATTTCTCTCAATGTCTGCTCTCGCACTGTTAGTGTTGTTCCATCCCACTTCTAGAAGTTGACTCTGGAAGGCATGAGCAAATACATTTCACTGGAAAATAATAAATTAGGCCAAGGTAGTAACCTCCTAACTAAAATCTTCAGATCTTCAAGTATAATATGTTAAAGGATGACTTGACTGTTCACACAACTTGTGCAGCTAATGAAATCAAAATAACTAACAGCAGCACATTGATGGTTATAATTAATCTTTTTCCTTTTTGTTTTGGTTTTTTCTTTTTTCCTAAACTTGAAAGAGCACTAGTTAACAGGACAAGCCACTAAACTAACTGTGACTGCACAGACTTTAAACAAAAGTTGTGTTTACATGTAGGAAGATGATTATTCTGCCACTTGCTTGCTTCTTATAAAGCCAATATTATCCTCCATACCACATAGAATCTGGTTTTACTTTCATACTTAGTGATCACTTCTGCTTTTAATGTACCCGTGACATTTTCACAAGAGCAATCTGGAGGCTTTATCATCTTTACATTATGATTACTGTACATTTCATCCTAGAATAGTTTGGGTTGGATCATCTAGTTCCAACCCCCTGCCACAGGCAGGGAAACCTCCCAGCTTATCTGTAATTACTGAGCACATGAGATAGTCAAAATATCATGCTACTACACTTGTGACTGTGAAATTACACAGAAAGTTTAAAAACAAAACAAATTGGGAAAAAAAAAGGAGAGCTGAAAGTAATTTTAGAATGCAAATGCAATTCTTCTTAGCTACCACAGCCCAGCACTGACTAAGTTCTAGTCCTTATTTAAAAGAATAATGCTGGTTGTCTTAAAATATGCCCTTCTGGTTTTTTGGAAGATTATACATATGTTTTTTTTAAAAAACCACATATATTTATTGGATTATGCTACAGATCAACTGAGAAGAAATTTTTCTTACCTGCTGTTCCTTGTTGAGTGCCAAGCAGGCACAGGAGACAGAAAACTGGACAATAAAGACCAGCAAAAGAATAATCATGTACTGGAAATAGTAGTTAAGGATACACTCACAATGTAATCTTGCTTTTGGAGCACATTCCTAATTTCATTGATAACAATAGGTACTTTAAAACAAAATAACTATATAAGTAAATTCTGAAGAAAAGATGATCCAAATATAATGCTCCCAGAACTCAATCACTGTATATTTGGGCTGTTATGATATAAAACTGGTTTCTGAGTTCAGTGTTTCTTTCCTTGCAAGACACTGTAAGTAGAGAGGTTAATAAAAAGAGCTTTGGGAGAGAAATCTCTACAGCCAACTTATTACTTCATGATACATCATATTGTTACTTCATAATACTTCAGTTACATAAAGTAGTAAATAAATTTCTGGGTATTACAAATTCAAGTTTCTTTTTTTTTCTTCAATGACTTAATCTTGTAAATCATTTCAAAAGGCAGCTTTAGCCTAGGGAGAGTCTAAAACCAGTCTGAAGCATCTAAAACCAGTCTGAAGCAAAAAGAACAGGAGCATGTTTTGAAAGCTGAGCACTGCCTTCATAATTTGGCTGCAGTGTTCAGAGGCAGACACTTCTCTCACACAATTAAACTGTTTGTAAAGCCGAGGTCACCACCTATTCACAGGCTGCAAAAAAAATCTAATTAATCTCTTTTCTCATACAGACAGATCAATTTTGTTATGCAAGGCAGCACCACAGGCTGCTTACAGGACATCAATAAGTTCAGAGAGGCAGCAAAGCACACTGAGGAGGCCTGTGCTCATTTCTAGTCAAGCTTCACAATAAAAAACTAGGTATAAAAAGAAAGTGTTTTTCTGACAGCCTGTATTTCCCACAATGCACTACCCTGCCAGCTACAACCACCTCATTATCTGGAAGTATCACCTTTCCCTGCTGTTAAACATTAATAGTTCACATATTCTAGATGGCTGCAGGGCTGAGCACAAAGTAAGAGACACCTGCAACACAGCAACCCACTATAAAAAGCTCACAAAAAAAGAAATTAATTTTTAAAAAGAGACTTTAATGCTTCTGTATCTAGAGCACAAACAAAGAAGGGAAAAAAAAAAAAGGAAGCTGGAATAAATTTAAAGGGGAAGTTTAATTTAGACTGCACTGGACCAAAATAAGACTGAATTTCTATTCTGTCTCTGAAGCTCTTTCCACATCAGTCTCAGCTGACAGAGCAGCTTGAATCAATAAGAAATCCATGTCATGCATCAGAAGGATACAAAGAATAGCAACACTTGATGATGTTTCACAGCACCAATCAATCCCACTAAGGCAATAAGGAAGAGGAAAATTCCTACTGCAATTGCCACTCCAACAACTCTGAAACTAGAGATGAGGCCAAAGCCGATTCCCCATGCTGCAATTCCAATCAGCAGCAGGCTCACCATCTAGAGGGAAGAAAAACCAAAAAGTTAAGTCTGCATACTAAAAGAGGCTCAAACTACACACAGCTACATTCTTTAATATAAAGTTATTATTGCAAAGGTACAATTTTTCTTCCCAGTGCAAAGATAACCACAACCCTAAACAAACCATCCCTCCACTTCAGCGCAGAGGTAAATTCTGTTCCAGAAGTCTTGAGGCACAAACATTAACAACATTAACAATGTGGAACTCTTACAACTAAATTTACCTACAAGTCAAGGCACATTAATCTGTGATTAACTGCAGAAATTGATCTGAGGTGTAGATTATAACACAATTGACTAATTAGTTAAAATCACTGGCTTGAATTCACAGAATCGAAGAATGAAAATTCCTTTTTTTTTTTTCCTGAAACACAGAGATTGTTTTTAAAGAAAATAGGATATGCAGTTCACAGCTCTGAATATGTAAAAAAATGCACTTTGCCAAAATTTATTGTAATAAGGACTACAGCTGTACTAATTATTGAAACTTCTGTGATGTAACAGTTAACAAGGTCACACAAAAATATTTTTGTGTGTGTGTCAAGGACTTCATGTAGTACAGTAATAAAGGTGCCCTGTCTCTGATACATATTTCTTAAAGATAATAGGACTACAACTACTCTTTTACACTGTTTCCTTCCTTCTAAAGATGGTATTCAAGGAAGGCAGGGAGAATCTGTCCCAGTAAGTTTACTGGGATTTATTGTTTATATGGGCAGGAAGCTCCAGCCTTTCCTGTTTCCATGACAAAAACACAGAACAATAAAAAAATCCCAACATGAAAAGCAGCAGAGAAATTTGCAGTGAGGTACAGCAGGAGGGAAGGAACAAAGTCAAGGCAGATAGCCAGTCCACAAGACAGATAACGTTTCAAACAAGTGTGTTGGGTAATACCTATGTGTGAGATACCACCTACTCTGCTGTCTGTTAAATAATATCAGCTCTACATTCAAGTTTTAACTTGCTGAGAATTAAAAAATTATCTCAAGAAAGACTATATTTTTCCTGCTTTTACAAGACAAAGTTGTTTAAAGGAACTAGACAATGGCCATACAGAAATTTGGTAGAATTACAGGTCCATACATTGGGAACTTTACAACTAAGATGAACACTTTATATAATATACTGTGCCATCCAAAGCTGAGAATCTCTGTACTTGTCTTTGTATACTTTCATAACACAAGGAAATTAATTTTGATAAAGAGCACACAAATGCAATAATTCCACTTTCATTAAATATTGCACCCACGAGAATAGGAAGTAATAGAAAAAAAACACAAACAGCTTTCAAATGCAATGCTTTGGAAAGTAATGCAAAAATCAGGACAGTCTAGAAAACAAGTTCAGAGAGGAAAGTATTATAAGAAATAAATGCTTTGATTAAAGTACTTCCTCGTGTTAAGAGAAAACATGGATGCTCTATGTGCTACAAAAAAAATACACATTTTTTATGGTAAACAAAATGGCCATTCAAGGTGTAAGGAAAACTGAAAGGCTGCTGAATAAAACAAAGGCAATATTTACACACTGATAACAAACAGTTCATGTTTGCTGTTGCAGCAATAATTAGGTAGCTTCTTGGGTCACAAACTAGAATGCAGCATTCAAATGAACTGTCAGTATTATTTTTTTTTAATGTAAATATTTAATCTTGTGGCCCAATTACCACTTCTGTATTCCACCACTTACCAGAGCTTAGGAATTTCCCTTTTCTTTTTTGAAAATGTGATTTGAAATAGGATAGCAAGTGTTCACACTTCAACTGAATTACTCAAGACTTCCACAGAAAGAACACTGTCTACCTCAGGAAATCCTTGTCTGGTTAAAGTGAGCAAATAATGGTGGAGCCAGTAACCAGGGTTGTCACACCTGGAAGATTAGAAGTCTTGGTTTACACACCTGAATCTGGCTGAGCTCTGGACAGTCTGGACAGGTTTCCATTTAATGGGAAATGTAAATTTGATGGAATAGAGACTAAATTAGTCAGATACCAAAAAACTAGTGTTTTAAAGGGCATTATATGCAGTTTCTCCATGTAAGATTTCATTCCAGCAATACACGTCATTATATACACACACTGAGTCAACAAATAATTTCAATTCTTTTTCTCTACTCCTCCATAAGGAACTACACTGAAGTCAGCAAGACTCAGCATAAGTGCCAGAATTACTCATATGAAATAAACTTTACAATAGAATCAGAGCCTAAGGATATTAAGTTTTGCCTAGAGAAGAATGAAAAATCATCAGCAAAACACCATCTGAAAGGAGAAATTTAAGCCAGCAATTAGGTTAGTGGATTTCTGGTTTCCTGCCTTAAACCAATAACTGATTTGTTACTGCCAGGACATATATTTTTCTTGGTGTACTACCACAAAGAGTAAAAAGAGACAGCATTTAAAAAAAAAAAACAAACCAACTCAAACCCAAAAACCCCACATGCTCCAATATACTGGTCTAGGAAGAGAGACAGAATGTAAACTGTAACCCTTAGTTCAGTTTGGAGGATTAGTTCATTCCAAGCATGTGATACAAACACATCAACACTAGCTAGAAAAACACTCCAGAAGTGTTACCTATTTGACCCTATATCCCTTCTTACACCAAGAATTCCCTTCCCACCAATTATTAGTGTGAATTAACATTGTTTAAAAAGATGATGATTGACTTCTTCCTCTGGTAGTCTTCTGTATTTTTTACAGATGGGAAAAAATAAGTCATCATTCATTGTGCTGTTGTAACCAAAGTATTTTATTTTCACATTTTTGCCTAACTAAGGAACAGGGAAGCCCACACAATTTTACTCCATCAGCTCCACCAGACAAAGTGAACACATGAAATGTCATTATTGCTTCTCAGAACTGAAAAACATCAGTACTATAACTTGTCTATGATTAATAACCAACAACAATCAGACATTCTAGTTAGTGTAACTTAAAAATGTGATGAATTCTCTTCTGCATCGGTCACATGAAAGAATATTGAGTGACACCCACAAAGTAAATTCTACTCAAAGCAAGATTAAGATCACAGGTACATTTTACAGGTATCACAAGCTGAACTACACATGTCCCAAAGATTAACCCACCCTCACTGAAGGCAAATACATGCAAAAGATGCATCCAGCCCCTTACCCTTGGTTAATACACTGCTGTAGGAATAAATAAAAGCATCTTTAGAAAAAACACCTGCTGTCCATGTGACATCAAAACAATATTTGTGGATGTACTATGTTAGAAAGATCAAAGATTTGTCTCACTACTCTGTCACTCAAGAAACAATAACAACAGCAACAAAGAGAAGCCTTGAATTGATCTCTAGTCTGCTGATGAAAAGAGAAAATGGGATGCAACAATCCACCTATAACCTGTGCCGGGACAATCCCATGAAAAGTTGGCTAAGTAAATCTTCCAATCTACTATGATTCTAATTTTACAGTCTGACAGTCTACGTACTCTAGATTTATAGAATCCTAGAATGGTTTGGGTTGATCAAGATCAGGCACAGAGGTGAGACTGACTGGCCTACAGTTCCCTGGATCTTTCTTTTTTTTCCCCTTTTTGAAAATGGGGGTTATGTTCCCCTTTTCCAATCAGTGGGAATTTCACCAGTCTGCCACAACCTTTCAAATATGATGGACAGTGGTTTGGCAACTTCATCTACCAGTTCCCTAAGGACCCACAGATGGATCTCATCAGGTCTCATGGACTTGTGCACCTTCAAGTTCCTCAGAAGGTCTCAAACCTCATCTTACCATGCATTGATCCTCATTCTCCCAGCTTATCCCCTTACTTTCCAAAACTTGGGTGGTGCAACCAGTGAAGACAGAGTTGAAGAACTTATTGAGCAGCTCAGCCTTCTCCAAATCCTCTGTGACCAGCTCTCTGGTCTCCTTCCCTACCCTTCCTTTGGTCACTGAAATATCTGCAGAAATTCTTCTTGTTCCCTTTTATGTCCCTGTCTGGCTTTAACTCTGCCTGGGTTTAGCTTTCTAAACCTGATCCCTCTTTGTATTCCTCCCAGTTCACCCTCTCTTGCTTCCACTCCCAATACACTCTCTTTTTGTGCCCAAGCAAGTCCAGGAGCTCCTCTTTAATCCACTACAGATGCTGAATGAAGCAATGCCTGCCCTCCTCTTTGCGTTCTGGCTGGGGGTAGCACAGGCAACCCACAGCATCACAGGGATCCCAGTGACTTTCACAGTGGATAGGGTGGGTTCCCTAACCATGCTTCAGAGACTTTTTCAGGGACATACTCTTCTCCACAAGCTCCTCCAAGGAAGCACACAGCACAGCTCCTCCTATTAAGGTGTTCGGGTTGGTGTTCTGTTCTTTTCTGAGGGAACAAGGGTAACCTCATATCAAATAACACAATAAGAAAGAACTCTGGCTTCAGCACACTCACTTCTGCCTCCAGCCATCCTCCATCCTGGTGATTACCATCAGGTCCAGTAAATGCCAGCCAGGAGAACTGCTTGTTCTAATGAACAGCACGAGACCCGTGTGTTCTGCTGTGTTGCCTTGAGCTGAGATCAGGCAGAAAAGCACCGATAACAGCTCTCTACAAACCCTGCTCAATCCTAATTTCAGTCTGAGGAAAGTCATCCCTAAGCACAGCTGTTAGCATGAAACATTAGAGGACGTACCTCTCCACATGAGCCACGAGAGGAAGCCATTACCCATTTTCTTGCTATTTTTGTGTCATTTTCAAACAGATAGTGAGGGCAAAAAAACAACCAAGCAAACAACAAACTGTGGCTACACCACAGCTGCAGATTTCATTGTTTCCCATTGCAAATAGGTCCTCCAACTCACCCAAACATAATCAGGCACCTGTCTGAAGCTTCTCAGCAAGTCAGTTTAACACAATAATAGGGTTTTTTCTTTATTTTTTTTAACTCCTCTTCCATCTTCTCACTTCCCTCACACATCCAAGCTTTCTAACTCGCTGCTCCAACCCAAGGGAGAGCTGGGGGGTCCTCCAGCATCCCCCCCATCCCTCTCCTGTGTGCTCCGGTCCACATCGACAGGGAAACTGTCTGTCACTCACCCAGCAGCTTGGTAGAAAAATAACGAAATTGGCCCTTCCCCGGTCACCGCCGGGTTAGCACAGAGACCTTTCCGGACAGCGAAAAGAGGAACGGGCGGGCTGGGCCTCCCTCAGCCACCGGATGACCCCGGAGGGAACGAGACACCGTCAGCCGAGACAGCCCCGCTCACCGCCCGGGACCGCCCTGGATTTTGATCCCGGGGAGCCACGTCTCCGCGGCGACAAAGCCCGGCCTGGCGGGTGCCATCTGTCCCCACAGGAGGCCCAGATCGAGCGGCTCGGACCCTCCCCCGGCCCCTCAGCCCGCAGGGGAGAGGCGGCCTCAGGCCGGAGCGA
>VZTY01011095.1:19124-69426 GCA_013400935.1 Turnix velox
TTGGCTGCTCCACAGAAATGTATGCAAATGAGCCGCGGGGGGGGTGCTGGGAGTGTTGGTTTTGTCTGCTCGTCCTCTTGCGCCTTGTGTTGGGCAGTGCCGGGCTGTGCTTTACCCATTCGGTGTGCGGACACGGGTGGTTTGTGTCAGGTTGCCGGTTGCTGTGCCCGGTCAGCCGGTGTGTGCCAGGTGCCGGTTGCCGTGCCCGTTGTACCGGGACCGGTGGAGGCCACGGGTGACCCCCTGGCTGCCTGTGAGAGGAGCCGCGGTAGAAGAGAACCTTTATTAAGCACAGTCGGGGGGCGTCTGGCGTCTCCTCGGCCATTTTGTTGCCAAGGGGAGGAGAAATTCCTTCCTTTTCCTTCCTTTGTTTTTCTTCCTTTTTTTTCTTTCCTTCCTTTTTTTTTTCCCTTCCTTTTTAAAACTTCCTTTATGGTTTTCCTTCCTTCCTTTTCTATTTTCCTTCCTTCCTTTTTTTCCCTTCCTTCCTTTATTTTTTTCCTTCCTTCCTTTTCTAGTTTCCTTCCTTCCTTTTTTTTTTCCTTCCGCGGTGGTTGAAGGTTTGTGATCAGTGACCCGGTGCCCTGTGGCATCAGGAGGATTTGCCTTTCCGGGGCATTAAGGTCTTTGGAGCACTGTTGGGTTCTGCTGGATGTTAATCTGCGGGTTTTATTTTTGGAAGCTTTTATCTAAAATGTAGATCACTGGTTCATGTTTCCCTTGAGCCTCTTTCTGACACGTTTACACCTGTACATTTCCTTAGTTTAGTCGCTGTATATTTTTTTGTTACCGAGGTAGGCAAACAAAACCCTCCAACTTCTATTACCTTTCTCTATTAGTTATCTCTTGTCACTGGTCTGAACTGGCTGGAGAGATGTCCCAGTTCACTCACACCCTTCTAAATCCTGTCTCTGCAGCCACACATTCTGTTGTGTGATGCTTTATAACAAATCCATCCCATTTAACAAGTCCCAGATAGTTCAGCACGCGTGTGTGATGCAGGATTATTGTCCAAGATACTTTTAATCTTTTTACTACTCACAAAGTGACAAGGAGGCAGCTGCTCCTCCCTTGGGCTGTCTATATGGGTCTGTGCTGCAGTTTTACTCACTGGGGTTTGAGAAGAACTTGTGCTGGTCAATTCCTTGCAAGCAGAGGAAGCTGAATCTACTTTCTGATGAGTTCACAACAGTTCTTCATGGGAGCTTGTCATCAAAACAATTTAAGGAAATTCCAAATGCATTTTGGCCTCTGTCTGCTGAGGAAAGCTGCAGCAGCCCAATAATCCTTGCCAGCAGTGAGACAGGAGCAGACTGAATCTGTCTTTGTCTCTGTCTTTCTTGGTCTGTCACTTATTTTTTTGTGCTTTTTTAACATTTTTTTTCTATGCTCTTTGATATTTTTGCAGACTTCTGTAATGAAATACAAAGCACGCTGCTTTCTCCTGCAATAGCAGAGTCTCGCTGCTTTTTTGTTGATGTACATCTACCTCTCAGCTTCCAGCCAGCAACAAATTAAAATTCTCCAATATTTGTGGCCACAAAAAAAATCGGAATCCTCAAAGGCTATCAAATCTTTATTTCTAAACTCAGCAGATTATTTCTTGTTGCTAGTGCTTTGTGAAGTGACAGAATGGGTGAAAAAAAATCTATTATTTTTTCCCCCTCACTAGTTAACTCACCTTGATGTTGTTAATTCAGCCTGTTAATGCAGATTTACTGACTCAGACAGCTTTAATTTTTGGGCTGTGCTTCTGAGCTTTTGGGCTCATCTCTGGCAAAGTGTAAGCCCAGTACAGCATCACTTGCTTCAAGGCAATGTTACCAGCTGGTTTTAATTTTGTTATAAAGACTGATATTCTATAGGAAAGAGTATCTTGAACCCATTCTCTTTACTAAAAACACAAGAAGGCATCATGGTATCAAATAATTTTTGTTGGATTTTGCTGCAAGTGCTCACATATAAAATTACTGTATTGTTCCTTTGATTATGGTGCTGAATTATTCAATACTATCATCCACTGCCCTTCTTAGAAGATATTACTACTAATTATTAAAGTGTGTACATCCACTTTCTTAATTAACACTGGTGTTTCTTGTTAAGGGACCCAGCTTCTACTGTCCTTTGTGGATGAGAAATTCCTATGATGGTTTTACAAGTTCAGGTTCAGGTAGGCATCTAACTATTATTAATGCTACTGGGTTTGTATCCACTGCTGACCATAAACTTCACAGCTCAGTAAACTAGTATAATCAGATACTTTGGTGAAACGAAGAGATATGACAAATTAATGTAACTGAAGTTTAGGGTTGGGGGTTTTGTCCGTCCTTATAGTTCACAAGTTATGTAGAAATATGGAATAATCTGGTTTGGATTTAGAATAAATACTTTAGAATAATACTTTTGCTATTCCAGCATTTGGTGATGTAATTTCTGGTAGTGATCTGGAGTATGTCTGTGCTCCTGTTCCCCAGCAGACTGCACAACTTCACTTTGTATTTTGGCTAGAAATTAATTGTCTAAATTCCTTTAAATGGATAATTACAAACTGCTAGTTTGTGAAAAGGCTTTCTTTGCAGAAAAAGTGTATGTAGTGTTTATCTGATTAGATTTTTCAAAAATTTAAACAGCTGGTCCAAGTGAGGCTCCTAAGTAATTGTCTCCTCCCTCACCTTTTGTCTCAGTAGGGACAAATTTTGCACTGCCATCTGTTACATGAATCCAGAGCTGCCAGATACAGCCAAAAGAACGTGCCTTTGCCTTTTCTTCCCTCTCCTCCCTTTTTCAGATGCTCATTGTCTGCTTCCTTGCACGGTCTTTGTTTTCCTGCCCTTCTTTGGCATCTTCCAATGGCCCTGCTGGCAACAGGAGGAGTTATGAACAGTGCAAATTAGTTGTTCTTTCATGGGAAACTGTGACAGGAGAGGAGGGGGAAGGAAAGTTCAGTGGGAACTTGCAATGCTGCTACTGTATACTCACAGACAGTATGGAAACCCTCCTGCAAGAAAAGAGGGCAGTAAAAAGCCAGAGTTACTGGAGCTGGATGCTTCTTAGTAGTTTATAAGGGAGTTGAGTAATTACTTGTCATTTCCCTGTTAAGCTCGCATCAACGTGGGTCACTTGGAAATTTTCCAAATGGGGTTTTATGCAATGCAAATTAAGTTTATAGGCTCATCCCAAGTTGTTGCTGCTGCTGATTTGTTATTTATGTGCCTAAAATCTAAAGATTTGTGTCATTTCTGAGGCAAAAGTCTGAAATTCACAGGCTCGAGTATATACAAAGTTTTCTTACAGCCTGGTCTAGTGGGAGGTGTCCCTGCCTATGGCAGGGGGTTGGAACTTGATGATCTTTAAGGTCCCTTCCAACCCAAACTATTCTATGATTCTATATACTGCTGTCTTAAAACTAAATTTGTGACCTTTTTGTCTTGCTCTCTACTATTATTGTCTAAAATGTTATGAGGGAAACACTGCAGAAATTGATTGTAATCATTGAATGTTCCCAGGTTTACAATGAGCCATTGATAGTGCTTTGAGTAGGTCATTTCACTCTTTGTCTTGTAATTTTTTTTCCCTGTTGTTTGTCTAAAGTCTCTCATGCACATCACAATTGGGGAGGGTTAAAAAACCAGATATTTCCAGGAATAGGAATGCTACTTTCAATCATTGTAATTATTACAGTTAGACTTTAATTTGGCTTATTCTTCTTAAACGTATAATCCAAAGATTTGTGATAGTAGAAAAAAACCCCAAAATTAATATAAATTGTATGAATTCCACTGTGAGACACTTACATATGCTAAAAGCATTGTGAATTCCATTAGGATTTTGAGGAAAATTTGAATGCACTTTGCAAAACTTTGTTCTCTGACAACATTTGTCTTGGTATTTCTGCTTGTGGTTATGTGTTTTTATTTTCAAGTTTAACATCAGTCTTTTCTCTGGCAACACTTGTCTTGGTATTTCTGCTTGTGGTTATGTGTTTTTATTTTCAAGTTTAACATCAGTCTTTTCTCTGGCAACACTTGTCTTGGTATTTCTGCTTGTGGTGGTGTGTTTTTATTTTCAACTTTAGCATCACTATTTTGCTTCCTTTAAGGAACTAGAGGAAAATTACAAATGGCAGTGCTAAAATAAACAATTTAGTACTTGCTGCTTGCTGATGCAGTATCTAGGAATCTTCTGATTTTCCTTTTATATATGAATAAGCGTCACATAGGATAGTATTTAAATCTCACTGCATCAGACCTAAAAAACAAGCCAGGCATCTTCTGTCTGTCTAAATACTATTCAAAATGTTTATTGTATGCATTTTTGAAATTGACATGTTTAGAAATTAGCACAGTGAATATGCACAAGATTTCAACTGGCCTAACTTGGATTAAATAAAGGGCTAGTCCTGCCTTGACACTTCAACATTGAACTATGTTCCTATGCTTGGACCAAGAAGTGTGTCTGAAGTTTGATGGCTGTGGAATCTATGTTAAAAGTCAACAAAATCTGTGAAGTAAAATGTTGTTTCTGATCAACTCTCTCCTCGTAAAGCAAAGGTTCCAATGTCCAGTTGTTTCTCATGTCACTGAGAAGGGAAATCTGAGTCATCTCAGTCACCTGAACTGCCAAAGTTATTCAGCCACACCAGTTAGTTATTAGTAAAATAAGGAGTTAAGATAATAAGTGTATGTTTTATTATCTGCAGCAACAATTGAGATTTTAATTTTTATTTAAAAGCTGGATTCAGTGCAAATGCCCTGTGGACGTGCCCTTGTTATTTACTGACTTTAGTAATAAATTAGCTGTTTCGTGGTGCATGCAGGCAATCAGTCATTTCTCTTCACTTCCTGGAGCAAAACCAGTTTCCCAGCAGTGCTCTTGTACTGGTGCCATCTCACCCCCAGCTTAAAGAAGCCCTTTCTGGAACCAACCTGAGTGGGTGTAGGTGTTGCATGGAGCTTTGATGGATTCTGGGTGGTGGTTCATGTTGATAAGAGTTACAAGCTAGAGAAGAGACAGATCTATCAGAGAATAAACTTTTCAGTGTTAATTGAACCAGGAGTTCTTCTCTGCCAAGGAGAAAAAGAAAATGTACAAAACTAGGAATTTTATCTTTTAGTGAAGCAGAGCATTGCAGCTTGAAAAAAAGGAAATTGGGTCAAGAAAATAGGCCGTTTAAGTAGAGTGGCTAGAGCTGCCCACAACTAGGTCAGAAATTAGCTCTTCCAAAAACCCTCCTGGGTTTGGCCAAGCTGAGGGGCTCTCAGGAGCTGAACACAGGTTTGGGGAGTTGTCTGACTGAAAATTGGACAGAACAAAATGCAACTTGTCACCCTGCTTTCAAACACAGCCATCTCTTAAAATCACCCATTTCTCTCTAATGCAGTTACTGTCAATGGAACCTGGGTCGACAGCATCAGCAAGGGGTGTTTGGCTTCTGGGTACCTACACTTCACTCAAGTGGACCCCCAAAAAGGGGGAGAGTGAGCTTTGCTGTGGGCACAAGAGGAATCCAGGAATCAGGAATCCCAAGGTTTGCTGCCTCCTGCCAAGTGCCTCTGGCTATTTTTTTTCTCTCCAGCAGATGGCACAGTCCCCCTTGTCTCACCATCCCCAGTGCCTGCATCCAAGGGATGTTTCACTGTGTCCTCTGCACCTTATTCTGAAATGGGTAGAAATATGGAAGTGTAGTTTGATGTGTGCCCAGTGCAATATTTCTTAGTACCTTAGAAACTGCAGTTTTGGGTTTTAAGATGTTTTTGGCAATAGTGGCTCCATATCAATAATGATTCAAATACCACCAATTGTGCAGAGGTTTCTGTGAAGAGTTGGTCCCAGGTCAGTGGTGCCTGGATAAATTATTTTATGTAATAAAAAAAGTGAAATGGAAAACATGCAGCCAGTGCATCAATACTACTTTTTAATATGACCATCTACTGGCTCCTGTGAGTTACTGGAAATATCCACATGACATATTTTCCCTTCCAAAGATCAATATCTGTTACAAAAATAAATGCTGTTGTAGATGGAAAGCTGGCATTCAACTTTCCCTTGCTATCTGCTGTTTCCAGGAAAGTCAGATACACGTTGAGACAAGATATTGACAACCATATGATCTATGGTTTATATGAACTGTTGATTTTTCCCATAGAACAATGTGTAGTGTGTGTTAGTTTACTGGCTTCTAATGACAAAATAGACTAGTTAGTTCTGCTCTTTCATGCTTTTCCCCCTGTAAGAATACTAGCCTGGCTAATCCAACTGCTCATACTCTGTGTGGATTTAACTAATTTTAAAGGGAAGGATGCAGTGTTTTCGGTAACATACCCTTCAAGAGAAGATGAACTGGAGCAGGGTGATGTAGTGACAGGTTGACTCATTGCCTTACCCTGGGCCACCAGTATGCTCTGAGGTGTGGAGAGCAAAGGGGAGAAAACGTAACTCCAAAGTAACCTGTGAGAAATAAAAAGGCAACAATTGTTACCTGATGAACTAGTGTGTGATACAAAGTGCAGCAGGGGAAGATGGGGCTGTGCTGTACCTTTGCTGCTGAGTTCACATCCACAATGCAGGAACTCTCAAGTGACGTTTAAGTATTCCCACAGCACTGGGTTTCTGGCTCCAGGCTTGGGAATTTATGTACGAGCCTCCACAATGGCTCTATTCCTTAGTATGACTGCGTCCCAGGCATTGGAATTGTAAATGGCATCACCTCAAGGCACAATTAAAGGAAGGGGTGTGGCTATTGAGAAGTTTATATATTTATGTATTTCAGCCAAATACCTAATTGTAACATCACACGGATGTAAATAAATTTCAGATTTCAGACTTTTAGTCATTCATTTCAGAATTGGCTTCTTGAAAACTTCATTCATGGCCACTGAGTATAGTCTGAACCAAGAGCAGCACATCATTTTACTTTCCATGTGCATCAATTTTGTACTTGCAAAACTGCATGTTTGTTCCTGTGCCTTTTCTTTGAATTAACATATTGAATGAATTAAAATTTACTACAGGATCTAGTTAATCTGCTCCAAGTTATATGGGAATAAGGGTTAGAAAGTGGTCCAAATGAGCTACAAATACTGATTTTGTGATTAAGTAAGAAATAAGAAACCAGACTCATGCCATTCTTCAGCTTTCACTTGAAGAATCGTAAAAACTCTGGCAAACAAAAATGTAGAAAAGTTACACACTAACATCATGAAACTAAGATATAAAAGCCATTTATTCAAAAAAATGTGGTGTCAAATCACATACACAAGCTGATATTGAGCTACAAACACAGACCAAACAGTTCTATAAACAGAAATTGGAGTGTTCATATACCATAGTACCTGAAAAAGACCATTAATAAAAAGGAGTCCATAAGTATTTCATGTCACCTTTGTCTATATGGCTCCTTGCTGAATGTCTCTGCCTAAGTTAGTGTACAATGAGCCAGAGGTAGAGTCCCAAGTAAAGCATCTAATGCCTCAGGGCTCCATTAAAAACCTTTATTCTTCTAAACAAAAGGAAAGCCTAGCCTATAGTTTTCTGTTTGACACTGAAGTAAAGCCTCTTTGCTTGAAGAGTAGGGCATTCCCAAGCGCATTTGGCATTAACCTAGATAGAGGCTGTGCTGGAACCGCCTCAGTTCTCCTCCCCTTCTGACTCCGACTCTGGAAGAGAAGCAGAACACAAGGTAACACAAGGTCACACAAGGACAGTGACATGATTAATTCAGTAAAAATAATAAGATAATTCTTTCAAAATTCACGTGAAAGTTTTCAGCAGATCTATGACAAATAAGATCATCAGTTAAAACAGTTTTAAGCTCCCCAAAAAAACCTCTCAGCTTCAGAAGATGATGATCTACTCTGCTCCCTTCCACTCATCCTTTACCATTGCTAGAATTTCAGGTAACTAGGAATTATTCTGGTCCTCAGAGCCACACAAGGCACATCTGAGCCAAGTTTAATAAAGCAAGAGTGTTATTTACTCTGTCTTGTGATGTCTGTGAGTGGGTTGTGCAGCCATCACACGCCCTGTAAACTATCTGCTCTGCAAATATCAGTCATCTCAGTCCTGTGTGGAGTCACCCTGCAGCAGGTACCAAACCTGCATCAACAACAGGGCTGATGAGCTGTGTAGTCTGAGATAAAAGCAAGTTAGAAATAACAGGTGGGGAAACAGAAGTAAGAAAAGCCAAAGTAATTTAAAGTAGGAACACACACACACAGAGGGTGTCTTTGTCACCTAATGCTACTTTGCATCCTGCTGACAGGAAAGGGCTCACTGCCAACAAACAGGAGACATTAGATCAGGTTTCTCAGAGCAAACACACTCTAAATGTTCTTACAGTTAATATGTGGTCTCTGTTCCTACTGGACTTTGTAATTAAGGACATCTGGCAGAGGGGACACGTAGGAATGGATGAAAATAAAGAGCAACAGAAAAGCATACAAGCAAGAAGATGAAAAGGGGGGGAAGGAGAGGGAGGAAATGCTTCATTACCCAAGGCTGCAAATTCAACATCTCAAGTGGGAGAGGAATTACCATTTTTATAAAGCTACCTGCACATGTGCATTGCTGCCCTCTTACCTGCTCCTTGGCACTACTACATCTTCTAAAACCAACTGTTGTAGATTCACAGAATGGTGAGAGTTGGTGTTACATTAATGACATTTACATTCAATAAACACATTAAATTACATGAAGTGAATGCAGATGACCAATAATAATTACACTGTTATCTATTACACATGGCTTTATCTTCCCAATTGAGATGGAATTCCTTTTCCTTGCAAAATAAAGTTAACTTATTTATTTAGTGCAAGCCAAAGTTGCAACTTCCCTGTACAGAAGGTGAGAAAAATCTTTAGGAAAAGAAGAAACTCTTAACTCCCCAATAACTGCTTTAATGCAGTAAATACTGACCACTGATCAATCAGCTAAAAGCAATCTCAAGTACAGCAGCACAAGCAGGTTTACACTGTGCTCACATCAGCAGGGAAAGCACTGCTACAACTGTTGGGTTGTGTGTGCTGACACCAAGGGACTTCCCACTGTCACCAGCACAGCCTCCCTCTCTCCCTCCCTGCAGAAGTTCCAGGAATTTATCTGCAGACAGCTGGCACCTGATGACTTAAGGACTTCACAAGGACACATCAAAAAGCAGCCAGTAGCATTAGGCTTGGCCACAACTGGAAACAATCTGGAGCAGCCATGCCTGCTCTTTTCTATTCTGAGGCTTCCTATGCCTGCTACAACTGAAACCTGGAAAAATAAGTTTTATTTGCCAAGAGGCTGTTTTTTTAATGAATCTGTACCTTCTTCAGCATTTTGCAGCCACTCCACAAATTTCTTCATCTGGTCAAGAAAAACGCTTTTGCCTTTAGCAACATGTGCTTCTTTATACCACTTGAGGATAGCTTCTTCACTCAGAACATCAGCTGAAACACAAAGCAGTGTTTTTTAGAAAAACTAATGCATTTTTTAGAGGGTAAAAGATTTTTTAATATGAGGACAGATCTACTATTTTTATGGGCAGCCTAAAAAAAAAATTAGTATGACTGCAGTGAAAAGAGCTTTGCTTTTGACTATATTAGGCCACAATGACAGAATATCTGATGCATAAAAGGGATTCCAGATGCAACAAAATGTGCAACAAATTTGGCTTAAAATAAAGTACAAAATGTTGAGCTTCTGTAAAGGATAGTTCTCTGCTCATCTCTGTAAAACACAACACCTAAGAACATTGGATAAAAAGTAACAGAGAGCACAATAAGAAATACCATGCTTTTCCTTCCTGTTTTATCTAGAAATCCACCCTGACAACTCGGATTGAGCAGTTAAAAGACAACCAGGAAGGATTTTGTTGCAATCACTTTCCCCTAAAGGCTTTATTTTGTTTTTAGCCAGTAAGTTCTAAGGCCACTATTCAGGCCACCCACTTGAAGGGCTTGGCTTGGCTGGACAGCACAGCTGACATTTTTCTGTCAGGCATCAAGCAGAAAATAGCTGTGAGTGAGGGAATGTGGGGCTGAGTTAGCTGAAGAATAAAGAAATCCCAACAAACAGCAAGGACACTCATTGTTTCCAACAGATGCAAATTTAGGTTTAGCAACAGACCTCTAGCCCCAGGAACAAAGCTCCTGCCACCCAGCCAAGCCAAATATCTGGGTAATTGATGGCTGCAGAGGCAAAATCTGGGATCCACAATGGTGTTTGGGCAGTTACATAATGCAAGAGCAAAAACAACAACAAAAAAGCAACTATATTTGTTCTATTAAAAGGCTAAAGACAGCTTTCTATATCTCATTAAAATTTCCATTCTTTCTGTCCTTGATCAAACTTCCTTCCCTTGCTCTGCAAAATCAACACGTTTATGTTGAGTTATTCCTTGAGCTTCTCAGCATCATCCCACCCATTTGGCACCCACTTTGATTGTCACCTTCTGCTTCAACCTAAAGGTGACAAGGGTGGACATGGTGGGGAAGGGAGTGCAGCAAACTCCAATAAACTACTCCAAAACCCCAGCCCATCTGATGCAATGAGAGGGAGCAGACAAATTTCACAGATGCTACTGGATAATAAACAGATGGAAGCAACCAGGGATATGTCTGAACTTAATCAAAACTATCCCCAGACATCCAACAGTAACCAAATAGGAAGTCTCCCTGAAAATGGGGAATTTAGTGTGTGACTGGAAGTTACCTTGTCTCCCTCAGACACTTTTCCAAAATAAAACCTCTTCTGCAGTTTGCTGCAACAGATAGAAAGCTAAAAGTGCAGGGGAAATGGGACTGTGCTGGCTATGGGCTCTTTTCAGTACTTGTTAAATATTTAGTGACCCCTACAAATGGCACAGAAAGCCATGAGTGGCTGGATGAGGCATTGAGCAACCTGATCTAGAGGGAGGTGTCCCTGCCATGGCAGAGGGGTTGGAACTAAATGGTCTTTAAGGTCACTTCCAACACAAACCATTCTATGATTTTTATATCTTCCTGAAATCACTACCTTTTTCTCAATGTAAGAGAAGCCACTGTGAACTCTAAAGATGTTTCAAACACACTGCATGAAGTACTTGGCAGTAGCATCTAACAAATCTGGATTTTCATTTATCAAACTTAGAAATATTTCACACAGACTCAGGAAACTGCAGTTTTGTCCTTGTATGTAATAAGCATGTTCAGAGAGTACTGAAGTTCACACAACTGCATCTCAAAACACATCTTATTATGATCCTGGGAGATGGGTAAAGAAAATCAGGAGGGATTTCGGGAAAAAGAAGAAGAAGAATAAAGCAGTCTCCTTTCTGGGACTCAAGCAAGCTCTTGGGTAACACGGACATTTAAAACCATGAAGGTGCTGTATAGAAGCAGCTCCAGAAGCTCATTGCCACTTTACAGCCCACATTACAATACTGTACCTCCAGGAAGGCACATGCATCAGTCTCAGAGTAATAGAATTTAAGTTATTTTTCTGATTTTCAGATTGTAAACTCAAGGGGTTGGCTACCAAAGCAGAATCTTCTTCCTCCAAGACCCCAAAGCTAAGAGCTGCCTGCAATCTCACTGCCTGCCTCCAAGATTAAAACATTCTCAAGTCAGGTGGATGAAAAATTTGCCTGTATGTAACTCCCTGGCAATAAGCCTCCCACACTCACAGCAAGAAGAAAATGCATTCAACTACAAAAAAAGGGCAACTGCAGCTCTTGTTTCTGGGCAATATGACTGGTAATACATTCATGCCTCCAGTGTTCAAAGAGATGATATTCTGTCAGCACAGAGATGCTCAATTAAACAATCATGTGGGACAGGCTGGAGTTAATCATACCTCTAGGTCTGCTTTGAAGCAATGGGAACACTGAGGAGGAAGGGAATGATTCATTTTGTACATGCATATATATATATATATAGTTATTCCTCATTAAAGTAGATTATAGATAGATTTTGATGGCTGAACCTGAACACTGTGGTTTGTGGGCACGGGCACATCAATTTCACTGCAGTCCCAAAGGATGTCAGCCCCAAAGAGATGCTTTTCCTGCAGGTGCAGCCAAGCACCATTCAAACCCCTCCACATCCAGAGCCAAGCAAATCCTGGGCTGCATCAAGAGGAGTGTGACCAGCAGGTCCAGAGAGGTGATTNAACCTAGATGACTATGACTATAAGAATGACATTGATCTGTTGGAGTAAGTCTAGAGGAGGGCCACAAAGATGATACAAGGGCTGGAGCACCTCCCTTATGAGGACAGGCTGAAAGAGTTGAGGTTGTTCATCCTGGAGAAGGCTCAGGGGAGACCTCATTGTAGCTTCTCAACACCTGAAGGGGGCAACAGAAAGGCTGGGGTAGGACTTTTTAATAGGATATGTGATGCCAGGACTAGGAGTAATGGATGCAAATTGGAAGAGGGGAGATTCAGGCTGGAGATATGAAAGAAATTCTTTCCTGTGAAGGTGGTGAGACACTGGAACAGGCTGCCCAGAGAGGCTTTGAATTCCCCCTCCCTGGAGGTGTTTAAGGCTAGGTTGGATGAGGCATTGAGCCACCTGGTCTAGTGGGAGGTGTCCCTGCCCATGGCAGGGGGGTTGGAACTAGATGATCTTGAAGGTCCCTACCAACCCAAACCATTCTATGATTCTATGCCTTAGCAAAGGGAGAAGCTTGAGTACAAGGGGTGATGGTTTTGAACTAGAGTAGGGCAGGTTTAATCATTAGGAAGGAATTTTTCATCAGGAGTTTGGTGAGGCTTAGGAACAGGTTGCCCTGAGAGGTGGTGGAAGCCCCATCTCTGGAGACACTCAAGGTCAGACTCAATGGAGCTCTGAGCAACCTGACCTAGTGCAAAATGTTGCTGCTCAATGCAGGGGGTTGGGCTAAATGGCTTTTGAAGGTCCCTTCCAATTCAATGCATTCTATGATTAAGCTGCAGAAGAGAGAGTCTGAAGAGCCTGGTGCCTTTACTGCAGGGTCAAATGAAAAGTTACTTGGACTTCAGGTCTCGGCTTTGTGCTAAATCACCAGGTTCAAATGAATTTCTGCTTTCAACTCAAAACTGCATGGCCATGGGCAGTAAAGGGAAAAGCACATCCTGTCAGCTGCCAGCACACTCAATCAATCTGCAAAACTCCATTGCAGTGAACTCAGCTGGGAGGACACAGCCTTAAGGCAAAGGCTCTTTCAACACAAAGAACGTCACTCACAGAGCAGTGAAGGTCTTTTATGGTGGGTTAGCATCGTGCTGGGAAATTTTTGCATCTGGTACCAGCAGAAAGTAATTGAACAATTGAAGGTACTTAAAGATAATTTTATTCCATCATAAAACAAAACCTGTGTATTGAGAGGAACTTGAAGATTTAATTCTTTTAAGTGCAGTGTTCCTGTAACTTCTGTGAAGACAGTCTGCATTGTTTGGTGACAATATCTCTGTACAGAGAGTATCTCTGAGGCTCAGTTGTGCTGTCACAAACCAGAGCATCACCTGTACTTGTGATGTATCTTTGCTGTATTTCATACACATTGTCTTGAATTCAGAATGGAGACAAAAAAGACTGAGGATTTGTGCCTGCTAAGGATGCTTGCTGCTCCCTGTGTGATATTCTGATCCTTGTGAAAAGAATGACTGTTCATTCCAACAATATCAAGATTTCATCAAGCAGCCACTGCAATGTAAGGAAAAATTTGGGTTGGGCTTTCACTGGGGGAATAGTGAATACTCCTCCTTGCTTAAAGGCAAAAGTAAAAAAAACCCCAAAAGCAAAACCAATCAAACAACAAGAAAAGCATACAAGACTTTCCAGGTGCTAAAGAGCCCCACTGTTCCTATTCCTGTGTTTAGGTATTTCCAGATAATTCCCAGGAGAGTGGCCCAAGGGCTATTTTACAGTGGAAGAATGAAAACAGAAGTGGCATTTGGTGGCTATTGTCAGTGATGACTACTTTCATGCCTGGGAAGCAGCCCCTCATAATGAGTACTAAGCAATAAACATTCATGCTGGTAGACAGCTGCTATTTGTCACTAGAAAAAGGTTCATTAGGTGCTCTGAAACCTCTCCAGATCATGTGCAGGCTGCACTTGATGCATAACAGAAAGGGGAACACAGGCATTCACTGTTCCCTCACCACCAACACAGCCAGTAATAGCTTTTGGGGGCTGTATCCCTTGACTTTTAGGAAACTGAAGCCATGCTGTCAGCAGTAACTTATCTACAGTGAAGTGCATGGCTCTAAAAAGACCTGCTGGCTTGTTTCTAGTGGATAGACATGAAAACTGAGAAGGAGAGAGGGAGATCTACTGAAAGAAGGCAGAGACAGACAGCATGGCTCTGGACAAACCACAAAGGCTTGGAAATGTCACACCAAGGAACTGGAGAACTGATGCCCTCAGAATCTTCCCTGGCAGCATGTCCTCATCTAATGGGCATTGCTTCATTCCAAAGTTGCCTTGAATAAATGAAGCTTCATGCTACGTCCAGCTTTCAGAAGGGCCCTATGGCTAGTAGCTCTAAAGTTGCTGCCAAATGGGGCATGATCCAGCTCTAGCTCCAGCCTAAAGAGGGCCAGGAAGGGTTGGCAGCTGTGCCACCACATGACTGCATCAGATGGCTGAGAGAGGGGCAGGTGCTGCAGCAACCCTGCCTGAGATAGTCCAGGCAGGAATATGGGCACAGCAAGTATTGCACAGGCTGAACTCTCAGGGCTTCCACTGACAGGTCACACAGTAGCTCCCAGCACTCCTGTAAACATCACACAAATTCTAAAGGATACTGTGGCACACAGCTGAGGCTGAAGTGCTCTCACTCTTCCCAAATTTTTAAGGGAATCCTACACACAAGACTATTTCTGGTTTAACCATCCCTGCAACAGCACATACAGCTCTCCCTCCCCATGGCCAAAATGAATTTTCTTTTCCAAAGAAAACTGAATAAAGTTTGCTTGCTGCAGGTCACAGTTTGTCCCCACTCATTAATAGTGTTTATTAATTGTAGAATTTGAAAGCAGAAGGATAAGGTGTCTTGCTTTTTCACGTTGTGCTATATTGACACAAGGATGGAAATAAATCCACATGATTCACTTACTTCTGCCTTCTGAAGCCAGGAAATTATTTTAACAGTCTGAACTTGTTTGCCTTGAACATGTACCTGGACACACCAGGGTGAGCAGAGATCAATACTGAGTTTCTACTCCTTGCTGATTTTTCTCCTTCCACTATTTATAGCAAGAATGTCGGAACAAACTGCTTGGCACCCACCCACCACATGCAGTGCAAGACCATTAGTCTCTATGACAACCTGATCAGAATAAACCTGCAAAGAAGTCAACTTCACAATCAAAATTAAATCCCTCAAACCACGGCACCTGCAAGAAACTGGCAGGGAGAGGAAAAGAGAAACAAGACTAAGGAGGGAGCAGGGAGGGAGGAACAAAAAATCCCAACAAACACCCATCAAGAGAGTTTGCACTTCCAAGTATTCTTAAAACTGAGTTGTACTCTACTATTTGAATCTGCCAGAATTTCTAGAAATGTCTTCCTAGAACTGATTTTATGCTAAACTGCATTTGATCAGACTGTGCTTGGATCTTGTCTGTGCTTTTTGACTATGGGATTAAACACAACAAAGAGGGAAGAACTTGTTTCAGCTTATCCTGCTGCCACATGCTCCTTTAAACTACCAAAGCACAAGGTATGTCAGAATTCAACACCCAGAGGACAAATGTCCTCTGTTACATCGTAGGTGAGTGGTTGGCACAGAGAATCCATACACAGAAGAGACTTTTACCTTTGTAGAAGAGTACCACTATCTTCTGAAAAGCTTTCATGAAGTGAATGTTGTCATAACAGTACTCCTGCACCTTCTGGAGAAGAATCAGCTCTGACTGGCCTTGGGTACTGAACACAGCAAGCAGGGGAGCATATTGCTGCAAGGAAAAAAAAAAAAAGAGTAAGAAACAAAATGTCATTATATTTTAAAAAATAAATTAATAAATGTGGGGATTTTTTAAAATGCAAGTATCAGGAATTTCATCTGTTTCATTGAAACCTTAAGATTTACACACCAATTGCACTTCCTTCAATGCATAGACATAAATATCCATCAGCTTTTGTAAGATGTGTTTTCATGCTGAGAGCTAAAATTGACTTACAGATACTAATTTTTTAAAAATAATTTTATAAAGTCCACACCTTGAAGCTCAGCTGTTCATACATTTTACAGGGTAGCACACTGTTGATTCAGAAGAGATATTTTATTGATGTTCATAATGTAAGACCTCCAAAGATGAAGCACAGACAAAATACAAATCTGTAGTTTCACGGTGCCAGGAAATTGAATAAATTAAATTATTTCAGGTTAACTGTGATCAAGCATCATTATTTTTTCTCATTATGACCTTTGCTTTGATAAAGAGCAGTGGTTTCAAAGCACAGCATTAGCTGCTAACTTTATTCTGTAAATACTTCCTGTCTTTTCCTGGAACTCCCTAATATAATAAAAGATAAAGCAAAAACTACTACTTTGTTAGGAATTTTTTTTTCTCTAGTTTCAGTTCTTAAAATAAAAAAATTACATCAGAGGACCACGTCCTGTTCATTCTTTCCTTAAAAACTATGGTGTTCCACAGCCATATCTCTCCAATTTCCTTTCCTCTTAGCTCACACTGAGTCCAGCAAAGACCACAGTCTTGAATTTAAGGTAGTATTAAGAGCATTTTTCAGAGCTGAAGGAAGATAAATGACCCTTAGTCTTCAGAGCTTTGTGCCAAATAAGATTACTATTGTTCCCACACTGCTCAGTTCAACTTCATTTTAAGGAACACTGACAACTTTGGCATTTTTCAGCTGGATTTGCAACAGCCCAAAAATTGCAGATTTCTGGCCTGTGCCCAGGGCTGCCAATGCATGTGGGCAGGTGACAAATCACCCAGCAGCTGCAGCACTGGTGGCTCAGGAGTGTGTGTGTGCACTGCAGGACTTCTTTATGGGGCTAAATTCTCAGGGTTTTACTTAACACAACCCATGGAAAAAAACCCCAAACTATTAAAACACAGGAAAATTGACTAAAACAAAGTGTTGGGCCAAAATGTCTTTTGCAAAATAACATTGGGTATTAATTTAAAGACATCGAGAGAGTAAGAAATTCCACAGTAAGTCTAAGAGCAGGCAGCATTGCTACTTTTTAAGAAAGTTCCTTACAAACTAACTGAAAAATTACCAAATGTAGCTAATTCCAAAGGTTTAGTTTTTCCACTTCTAGCAGGTAGAGCAGTATCTTTAGAAACTTTGTTACTGTCTAGCTAAAAGCCCTTTGTTTTGGGTAACAAAATTCTGTCTTTTTCCCCTTCTGGTCCCTCAAGCATCCATCTGGGATGTAGGTAAATTGCAGGGTAATATAGATGGCACTTCATTTATTTAACAGCATCAGTGGAACTCACTCCACTGTGTCTAAGTGTTATGTAATTTATATGTATAAAATTCTATAAAATCCCACCTTTTCAGTTTAGAAATACCTTCATTTTGACATGTTCACTCCCTCTCTTGCTTCTCAGCTGTGACAGTCTTACAATAAGTTTCACAAGAGCTAAGGGACCATAAAAAGACCATCAGAGCTCCATGACATTATTCTCCACTTGCCTCAGGTGAGACAGCAGAGGGTCAGCAGTGTCACCAGGCTCAGCCCAAAGCCTTGCCTGCAATGCAAATTGTCTGGAAGATTCTCCCCACTCATAGGGAAAGTCTCTTCTCTGCATTAGAGGTGTCCTAGGGGCCAAGCCCTGATGTCACAGTGAGGTTACTGGGACAATAAAGAGCTTATCCTGTTCGATTCAGGGTTTAACAGCTTGACCTGTCTTCTCTTCAGTTCAGCTCCTGCCCATCCTGCCATGCAGATGACATGTGTGGCATTTACAGGTTCATGGCTGTCCACTGTGTCCATTAGGAAGCCAGACATCCAGTAAAGCTTGTTAAGGCACTGGAAAGTAGGTCAATATTCTGCACCTTGACATGTCATTTTAGGGGTCCCTTCTATACAGCTCAATAAAAGCAATCTAAGAAATCCAAGAGACTGGTACCCAGATTTCAAACTTTGGAAACTGGGCTTTGTAGAAGCTGTCTGTGAGGTACAGCCACACACACAAGAATTAATCCCACCACATGTAGGTATTTGTACATACCTTCACCCACACCACCAGCATGAAATAACTCCATGATTGTTTTAGGGCATGTCAGCTCTCAGGAGAGCACAGGAACCCCAGAGCAGGGCAAGTTTAGATTGGACATTAGAAGAAACTCTTCACAATGAGGGTGGTGAGACACTGGGACAGATTGACCAGGGGAGCAGAGGTGGAGGCCCCACCGTTGGGTTTGATGAGGCTTTGAGCAACCTTAACTACTGCAAGATGTCCCTGCTCACTGCAGGGGAGCTGGACTAGATGGCCTTGGAAGGTCCCCTCAGAGTATTCTATGATTCTAAGGAGGCTCTCAGGATCCAGCAGATGAGGAAGCAGAAGGCAGAGGCAGTCAGGCTGTGACTCCCAGACAGTTCTCTGCACTGTTGTGCCTCAGGTAATATTGCATTCATTAGCTAAAGAAGAAGGGACTATACACATTGAATGGTGTGCTCAATGTCAACCTCCAAATCTTCTAGATTTAAAAGCATTCTGCTAATTCTAATTCTCCTCTCTTCTTCACTCATGCACACACCTTTAGATGTTTGAGGGCTTGCTCTGCAACCAGCTCTTCTTTCTTGTTCCATTCCACAGCATTCATGACACAGGTCCACAGGAGACCAATCACTGCTGGCTCTGGCAGCTCATTTCTTTTCATTTCCTCTTTTACATAAAGCACTACCTGCAGCAGGAAATAAACTGCTGTCATAAGCAACAAATCAACCAGAAACAATGCTGACTAACCAAATATTTGCAGTCATTTACAAATAACATCATGGCATAGGAGTAGCAAGAAAGAAAATTAAAATAAGAACATTAAAAAGGAAACATTTAGCATGTTTTTATTTAGCAACATCACTATTGCCTGCAAGTTTTGTCCCTCCCCTCCAATCTAACACTTAATGAAATATATTCTCATCAAGTGTAACTGAACAGAACCAATCCCTATAGTCAGCTGAACTTGCAAATCCAGAGGTTGATTTGTAGCTTTAGTCTTCAGCATACAGTGAACAAACTGACTTCAAGAAAAGCAGAGAAAATCTATGAGGTGCTCATACCTGTTCCTCTGCACTTACTGCTGATTTACATCTTGGACTACTATTATATAAAGAGAAGTTGTAAAAAACCCCACTCTTTACCTCTTTAATTGGGCATTCCTGAGAGAGACGTTCTTGTAGCTCTTTTTGAAGTTCTTTACGAGTCCCCAGTGACTGCTGAACTCTGAGGAAATCCGAAAGCTCTTTCAGACCTGCTTCAGTAAAATACTTGGCAAAATGGTCCACATTCTGCCTGTTGGCTGGAAATAGTTCCTAAAAAGACAGGAATGCTCTCTGTTAAACAAATAACCAGCTATGACTCTTGACAGAAGGGAAGGAACATTTTTTAAGAATGAACAGTGGGAATCACCTCGTTCTGCATTTTAAAAAAAAGCCAGTGCTTGTATTGACATAGGAAAAGTCAATACTTCATCTATAATGTTGCATTTCATTATAGCAGAGGGAAAAATGATGGTCAGTTATGTAAAATCCTAATATCCTCTCCTTATGAAGTGCACATACTTATGAATGTAATATTTGTACTTAAGATGTAAGTACAAATCTGCAAGATTAAGATGTAGCTCAAAAGAGTCCTTAAAAAAATTACATATTTTCCAGATTCCAAGTGTCTTGTAGGGAAAGCAGAAAGACATAGATGGGAAAGTCATTATATGCAAAGCACATTTATCATGCTCTCCAAGTGTGTCCACACATTTACCACTTAAAAAAAGTAAGTATGGCCCAGGCATCCTGGCCTGATGTTGCTGAGTAATAATTACCACTATTACATCATTTAACAGAAGTCACAAACCCCACTTTGTACTGCTAACATTAACTACTAATTCAAAGACACTGTCATTCAATGATATATGGAACTCCAGCTACTTAAAGTCAAAATAATTCTTTAAAATTGTTAGAGCAAATGCCCCACCTTGGCAAGGATCCAATGGCATTCACTTACTGTTCAGTTCTTGGTGCCTAACAATGATCTGTGAGATGGACACAACTTTATTTATAAAGAAGCTAGAGACCTTCAATCTGTCTACTCACCTAAAATGAGATTAAGAAGAAACTATCAGGAAGGCATCTGATCTATACAGTATCTGATACTTCATAGTTCTTTAATATAGCAGCATAATGAGCTCCAACAGCTGAAAGCTTAAGTCAGTCAAGTTTAAAATAGAAATAAGATGCTGTTTGCTTTTTTCCCCTCTCTCTAACAAAAAAGTGTAATTAGCCCACTTCCCAGCTTTATGGAATTATTTATGACTTGGACTCTTAAAATCAAACACAAATTGAAGAGATGAAGAGGCAAGGGATGTTGTTTCACTTCTCAAATATTCTTGCCTAATCATAAATTATTGTGGTGGATACAGGAAACACAGCTGAAGTTCTACGGGCAGGATGTAGCAGGTTTAATTGGATTATGGCAGCAGCAATCTTTCTGAGGATTAAAAAACCCTACTCATCTTCAGAAAGACACTGGGAGAGAAAGGCACATCACATTGATACATATTCATATATATTAGAAATACCTCAGGCCATTGCTATAAAGGCAGAACACAGGTTTAGAGTCCAAAGGCTGAAAGCCCTCCTGCATTGCTCCTACTGCCTCTGCTGTCATCCCACCCAGAGCATTTACTCTCCCCAGATGGCCATTTCTGCAAAAAAATTAGCTTCCTCTGCTTTTGCACAGTGCTGTCCCTTTGGAAACTACATTTCTAATCATAACCCTGGATTATTCACAAAAAAGCCTATTTCAAACACTAAAAAGTCCTCATGCACAGTTGCTGGTGGTGAGTGTTTTGTTAGCAATGGTTAAATAAAAAAACCCCACAATTAATTCCCTGTATATGCAGCATTGCAGAAGTTATTTTACTACAGGAAAAACAGAAACAGAATGTAAAACCATGTGATATTTAATATTCCTGAACATGGATCAGTGCTACAGCCATAACAATATTGCTGTGATTCATAATATTTTAAAAACTCTAAGAGAGTTTGAGGGGAAGGGAACGTGCTTACAGCAAACTGCCATCTGCCTTCCATCTCCTTCTGTTTCCCAAGGAGAGATAAGGATTATTGAAAATATATAATACTTACTAGCAATCTCTTATCGAGGTTGGCTTTCCTTAAAGCAGAGGTAACAGAATTGGCATCTTTCTCTGCCATCCATGCTTTAAAAAGCTTGACAGCAAAAGAGGCTGCAATCCCTGTTTCAGAAAAACCACAAGTCGTGCTTAAACAATTTTCAACAGGAATTAGAGATGGTTGTAAGAATTACAAGGTTACAAAATGGTTACAAGAATATGGAATGAAAATACAGTTAGCAAACATGTAGAGCTGAAATGCTCATTTTTCACTTTAATGTGTTGTTCATTTCCTGAAGTACACCAGTTAGTTTGAAAATCCTTTCATTCTGTTATCACCTGTCTCTCTATTCAATTTTTCAAAGATTTTACTTGCAATTATTTTTCCTACCTCCCCAATTTATCAACCAAGTAAGGAAAAATTATGAGTTAAATCAGAGAGGAAATGAAGGTACAAAATATTAAAGGACAGTCAGGAGTAAGAACTGAAAAAATATCCCTTTAAAGGGCTTTTCAGCACATGGTTAAATAATTTTCCAGCTTCAAGGTAACTGGCTGTACCACCATACTCTTTGGACCAGACACTAACACTATTTTGAGTGGGAAAATTCCTTTCTCAAGGCAAAACTTCTTATTTTGTGCATTAAATCATACAAAGTATACACCTCCATTAGCTGAAGCTTTGCTGGGGGGGGCTAAGAAACCATTAGTCCCACACCTCCTGTTCTCCTTTGTACTAAAGCAGCTCTGAATTTTAAATATAACAAATTAGTTTAAAAATTTTAAAGATCTGAGTTTTCCAATCCATCTTGTCTTCTCATAACTCAACAGACTTTGACTTTAAAACATTGCAGGCAATCATTCTAAGACATGGATCAGTGCTTTTGTTTAAATTTCTTCCTGGTTTAATTCTGATTCCAAAAGCTGTGGGTGATGACAGAGCAAAGCTGCAGCTGTGGCTTTTCTTTCTGCAGCACTTAGGAAATGAATGTAATAGTTAGCATGCTGCAAATGAGAACAAGTTAGAATAGTCAGGGATTTTTTGGTTTTTTAAATGGAAGTTAGAATAAATTTTAGCTAACATTTAACTCTTTAACAAAACCAGAAAGATGTCAAGAAAACTGTTCAACACTGCAATTATTCCAGGTAGTCAGTCAGTGAGAGGCAGAGAAAGATACTGGTGAGTAATCACATGCAGAATAAAGACTCTGAGGTGGATGAGTATAAATAAAAAAAGCTAAGTAAAAACCCTCAAAAAGAAAAATAATCTCAAAAAGGCTGGAAGAGCAGTCACTCATCATAGGGTACAAGTATCACAGTAAAACACACATTCTACAATTCTGCACACACATGTATAACTTCCAAAAAACATAAATCCTCTTGGTTTTGCTTTGTGTTGCTTTTTTTCCTATGTTTGACTGTCCTCTTACTAGATTGCAGAAAATATGTTGGCTGTTGCAACCTGTATTACACATCTGTTTTAAATCACTCATTTCTGTTGTGCTGTTTCAGGCCCCCAACATAAGTATGTTGCAATAAAATACAAATCTGATTAAAGCTAATGTAAAAATAAAGAAGCAGACAGCAAATTACCTTCTTTGACTATGTTGTCAGTGAAGAGGCTTGTTAAAATTGTAGCAGGAAGAGTCCCATTGGCTAACAGGATGCCAGAAAGCATTGCCAGCTTTGTCTGCTCTGTCTCAGTAAAGGCTTTAAGAAACAGTAGAAGCTGTGGGTCAGACAAGAAAAATAATAAAAAGGAGATATAGTTGAGCCACAGGCAATGATAACAGGTAGAGATGAATATTAGCAGCTTCATTTCTTATTTCTCAAGAAGTCCCACTATAATTAATAGCAATGACGTCCAAACCTGAAGCACAGCAAGGCTATTTCACTAATTGATTATAATTCCACATTCAGTAAGAACACAAACATGGTCTTATTCAGGGAAATAAGTCCTGCCTTTTCCAAATGTATGTATGCACATGTCAAATTAAAAGTGCTTATTAAAGGCTTGAGACCCACTGAAATCATGGGATCACAGAATTGCTGATTTCAGCAGGTTTACAGGAGCCTGCTCTCTTAATTTCTTACTCTGGTCTAAGCCCTATGCAGTTGCAGTTGATTTTCTATCTTATAAAAAGTATTACTCATGTGAACAATAAAAGGATGAGAAAGTTTCCTGTTTTCCTTTTGGGGAAGGGAACACAGCACAATTCCAGTAGTTTTTTCTATTAGCTAAAATAAGAAATATTTTTCAAGTTCAGACATCCTTGTCAAAGCTGACAAAGGACTGACAGGAACAAAATCTGCTTTAAGACCTTGCCATTCCCACCTACTAATTGCAAGAGGAAAACTAGCTTTGGAAGAAATAATGACAAATCTTTCATGCTACACATTTACCTCTTAAAAGCCTAAAAGTTGCAGCTAAGTCTATCTCAAATATCTTAATTTCACATGCAAAAATTAATAACTTGAAGGCAGGCTGAAGTACATTACACCTTTTTTCCTTTTCATCAGGAAAAAAACAGTGCAAAATGAGGTTTTGCCAATAGCATGCCTGTTAACAGTAATGTTTTCTTAACATGTTGTTAGCTATTACAATATGGGTGATGAGAAAAAGGAGCCTTAGACAGCAAAGGCAGCTTCATTCATTACAAAAAGCTGCAGACTCCATCAGAAGCTTACAAATTCACCATCACCACACAAAGAAAATTAAAAAAAGAGAAGTAGAAAAAAAAAAGGCATCCTTTTGTGGAATTAAAAAGGAATTCTCATTTCTTTCTTCAGCTACCAGCTCTTTATTCACCTCCCTCCTCTTGTCATGACATCTTTTTACTTCCTCAAAAGGAGCAACAGATGCAATCAAAGCAGAACAGCTCATTCTGATGGAAAGTCCCCACCCAGTTTCCAAATTCAAGGTATTTCTGAATTACCAAATCCATCACATATGTCCCTGTTCTTATTTGTCACCATGGACAGGGAGAGCTCTTCTCCAAGATATCTCAGCAACTTATTAACTGTAACATTTTCTAAATGCAGTGATATTTTTTAAAATCCAGATGAAGCAAGTTATTAAAACTTATGTGGTATTTTATGAATAGCTCTGTTCTGTATTAGTGAACTGATAAAAACCTCATTCATGTGGTAGTACTTGCATAATAACATCACTTTTAAATTACAGCTTGCACAGGCCTGGATGATTCAGCCAGAGAATAATGGTTTGGCTGAAGCCCACTTAGAAATGAGTACAACATGCAGTTTTAGCTTTAAAAAAAAAATTATGAAACTATAAAATCTCCAGGTGTAATTTTATTTCATAAAACTGTGACTCACAACCCAAAAATGTATGAAAATTGGGGATGCAGGTGAATGGAATTATTGTTTCTAAATATATAGATGAGAATCAAGAGCTGTGCTGCATTTCCAAATGCAGCAATTAAGTGGTACATAGAACAGGTAAAGGAACTCCAGGGAATTCAATAGGAAGAATGAAAACATTATTACAGGATTACAATATAAGCCTGGTACAGTGATTTAGGTCTCTCTTTCTACAAGCTTTACTGCAACACCAAAATGAGATCTGCACAAGAATTTGGAATTAGAGCTTTTGTTCCTTCCTGTAAGTGCTGAGACTGTTAACAAAGAGGAAACAGCTTTAGATTTCTGTGTTGCCTATTTAACCCTTTTTCCTTCTGCTCCCATATAAGCAACAGATGAGGATTTTGATTAGAAAGCAGTCACACTGACTATTTTAACTTCTGAGTTGTAACCTCACTTTAGTTTAGTCAGGAATGAGTAGATGATGGGCAGTTATATCTCTTCATGGCATTGAGACACAAGAGCAACAACAGCAGGAAATTCAGGGTCAGAGTTATGCAGCCCAAGGTGGAGAGGGATCCTAACAGAAGAACATAGAAATATCTACCAACTTTCTTTTTGATAAATTCATGTTCAAATGTTCTGCAGGATCTGCATGAAATTCATACCCTCACTCTCTTCCCTTTCCTATGAAATACAGATCTTCAAAGCCTCATACCATGAATCTGAATTAGGGTGGTCTTGAAGTGATGCCCACTGCAGTAAGTCTTGAGCAGGAACCTTGTCTTTTTCACATCTCTCACTACTTAAAAGTGCTGTTGATGTTATTAGCATAATTATTTTACTCATATTTTTGAAAATATGCTCAAATAAACTTATCTATGTAATTTTCTATACTTTCAGTATAGGCAACTGTGAAACATAGCCTAATTTAGGGGGATAAGAAGAATCAAAACCTTTAATAAAGGCACTTTAAAACAATAAAAAAAATAACAAAACATTCAGCACAAGGCTCCTGTTTCAGAATTTTATTGCTGATTACTTTAGGAGCTCTTCTTTCATCACCACTATTACAAACCTCAGCAGGGAAGTCACAAAATGTCCAAGTCACTTCTGAATAGGATCAAACCACCCACAGAAAGTTCCTGCTGACACTTAGCCAAGGACTGGAATTACTGCTTTTGTTAGATACAGACTGACTCCAGGCATAAAATGCACAGTTCTGGCTCAGAATTTTGTATTTCTATCATAGTTATGAGAACTCCCACCTATTTAAGTGGGAGTTCAGAATGCCTAATAAGCACAAGACCAGACCTAATTAGCTGTTCCATGCTATTTTTGTCTTTAAAGAAAAAGTCTTCTAGGCACAAATTGCAGGCATAAAAAATAAGAACACGTAAAGATCGGCATGCAACATTAAAAAGCTTCTGCTTGTGATCTGGAAAACTTAATAATGAAAATTTTGAAGTTTTATCCACCACAGGGAGCGTGGTGCCTTATTATATCTTCATTATCTGAAGTGGTCTGTTGCTTTAGCATCTGGGTCTGTCACATCTGCAGACAATCAGTGATGGAGAAGGCAGCTAACAGAACAACAGATACTTTTGCCTTTCATTTAGCTGACTTTAAAACATCTCTGTTTAAACCCCATTTGATCTCAAAATGTTAGCCTCTTCTTATTACACAATTCCCAGCTTGATTTAGGAAAACTGGAATATAAATAAAGGACCTCATAACACCTCCCAGTATTTCAGACATCCTGGTAAGTATTACTGAGTCATTAAGACCAAAAAAATACTTATCTGTTCCTTTTCCCAGTTCAGACAAAACTCCCTTAACTACACAGAATGCTACTTAAATGTGAAATGACTTTTTCTGTGAGAACAGCTAATTTTCCCCCAAGTGCTCCAGCTGCCTAATGAATCTGCCAGAAAAATCACTTTCATGGCAGGAGCAGTGACCAATGAAACATTACCAAGGAGATGCCCTCTTCTAATTACCAGCTAACTGCAGTAGTCTTTGAACTAGTAAATCTTACATTAGTATTTATAGAAAGTGTTTCTGCATCTGTTTCTGAAGTTTTTAAGAGCCACTACTCTCATATAAGCTACTGTACACAGGGACTAAAGCATTAAAAAAGTAAAATTCTAACAACCTCATCAGCAAGAGGGCAATCATTTGGTGGGTTCAGACAAGCAGGGAAAGGAGAAGGCAAAAGGCATCTAACAATAGTCCTCAAGCTTGTTAAGTCAATGAGGGTGCAAGTGCAATACAAGGGTTCAAGCTCTCACAGTTTATAATTCTCAAACAAACTGCATTAGCTGAAGAAAAGAGAGCACCAAGGAGCTACTGCAGAGGTAAGGGTGGCAATGGAAAAGTTATCCCCCAGCCTAGGACTGCTATGAAAACTCATCTTGTGATCATGATACAATCTGACACTGAAAACTATAAAAAAGATAGAGATAAATTAGAGATTTGCAGTCTGCAAAGTGAACAAGCCCACTTTGACCCCAGGCTGCCACAGCTACTCTGCTTCCAATGCTTTTAGATGAGCATCGTGACCCCAGTCACACTGTACCTCAAAGGATTTGATCACTCTCCATCCAGCCTATGGCACATCAGAGCCATTTGCTCCTCAACCAGAGAGTTAAAATGTTATACATCTTGCTATTGTGCTGAGTGAATTCTGGAGAAGATTGAAGGATTCAAACCCAAGCAAGTTACAGAAGAGAGAGGAGGCGGCTTGAATTGACACGGCACTTGCTTAATATGCTGAATTTTCTCTGAAACTTGAATGCTCTGAGTCAGTGCTTCTCATGTCAATGATTATAGTAATTAACAGCAAGAACATTAGATTTGTGTGGGGAGAGAGGTAAATTTAGGTCTTTAGAATGCTGTACTGAGCAATCAGCATCAGTTGATAGGCAAGCTGGCCACAAGGGCAAAAATAATTTCCTAGATGAGCAAGAATGGATAAATCAGAGCCAAATTTATCAGAGCCACTAGAGGTAGTGGCGAGGCATCATCATGCTGCAGACTTGCCCTCACTTGACCCCCAAAGCAATCTTTCTAGTGCTTAAATAATGCAGAAACATGTTTTTACTTTTAAAAAACATGATATTTAAGTCATGGGACAGGTTGTTAACATGCCTGTTAACAGTTTCTGTTAGTTATTCAAGCCAGCAGAAAAAGATATTTACATATGTTAATAGAATTCAAAATAGACAAAATAAAATTTGATTTTCAAATTACCCACATGGGTTTCTCTTGTGTCTTTGGCACTCAGCATCACAAAACAAAAGGGTTTCCACAGTTATCCACTGCAATCCAACAGGCAAATCCTGAGCACTGTGCAAGTGTTGATAACTGTCTCACACACAAACGTGTCCTCAAATATGAAAACTTGTGGTGAGGATTCATTCCACAAAGCAATAGTAGTTTAACACTCATACATCAAGTGATGTTCTACAGAGTACACCTCTCTTAATCTATGGAAAAAAAACACAGAGCACTCTTCCGTTAGCAGGACACTAACACAACCTCTGATTAAGAGCTATAACCCAAGGCAAAATGAAATTCTGTACAGAAAATCCTAGGATAAGAAGGTGAGTTTGGTCAAAGCAAACAAAGGAAGTGTTAATTCAGACTTTCTACACACCATCTGCTGCCAGCAGTATTCCCACAGAGCTAAATTTGCAGAAGAAAGCTTCCATGTCTAGATTCCATCCTCTTTTCCAGCTGAGCTCAATAAAATAACTGTGCTGCATTTGTACATATACAATTAGATTAGACAGAGGTAAAAAAATAGCAATGCTAAAGAGGAAACTACTATCAACATTACCTTTTTGATTTCATCTTCAAATGCTTTCTCCAGGTATTTGTATCTCCTGATAAGTTTATTGAAGACCTAAGGAAAAACACAGAATAACTTCAAAATGCAACAATTGCAGCCATCCTTCCTTATGATAAAGGTAAAGGAAAATAAGACTGCTGCTACCAAATCCATAAACAGTATCTTTGTATAAACCATGATAAGATAATTTTTATTTATTGCCTGGCTTTACTGTTCCACTGCACAGTTTGCCTTTTGACGTTGTTTCCAGGAAATAAGCAAGCAGCAAAATGATACCTCTGCAGTCATCTGTGGTCTGTTTCACGTCAGAGCATGAAACATTAGTTTGCTCACAAGTGGAAAAATACAATTTTTGGAACACTTGGAACACTCAAAATTTTATTCCTACACTACTTTTTAGCCTATACATAGGAGGGGAAAGGAGGAGGAAACTCTGCTGTTGAAGAATTTGAATTGTTTCCATGACTAAACCCACAAAAAAACCCCCACACTACAGGTTCATTTAGGAGTCAGAGTAACTATTAGGAGATAAGGAAGATAGAAACACTGTTTTAGCCTAGCTACTTTTTCATAATACAGTAAGAGCTCTATTTTCCATAATGTGTGAAAAAAACCCAAATGAGTTCTACAAAAAGATAAATCACTTCAGGCATTAACTACAAAATATTTGGTGACTTCAGTTTGAACTGCAAAGAATACACTGAAAATTCCACAGTTTCAAATCCTGAAGTCTTCCTTTTGATTTTCCAGCGTGTAACCTTTTATTCTGAAGTTTCTCCCTGAGGGACCAGTACTGACAATTTTTATTATTAAACTATTAAAATACTAAAACTCAAGAAGACAGAACCAAAACAAGATATATTGATTCCCTTTCCAGAAATAAGTACATTACATTTCTTCAGACTATCAAAGGAGCTTTTTTGCTATTTAGCAAACATTTGTTACTAATGCAGATTTTGATCCAAGCCTCTTTAAATCAACCATGAACCTTTTTTCAGCAACTTGCCACCCTCAATCCCTTAGCAGGTACCTTACTCAATTAACAACAGGACCTTTGAGACATGGGAGTTTCAGTTGTATTGTCTTTTAGTGCAATATTCCTTGTATCCAAAAGTGCAGAACTCCAGCAGAATTCTTACTTTATTTTCTCATCTTTCATTATGGAATTACACATTAACTTCTCTTCAATAATGTTTTAGGCTTCATTGTTTATTTGTGTTAATTTCACATAGACCTATTTGTGCAAGCCTTAGTGATTCAAAAAGAAATCACACATCACATACATAGGAGATAAAAAAGCTTTCAGAATATATGCCCAGTTCTTACCTAGTTACACAACTAAAGGTCGGAGGAGTGAGCTTTATACCTTCTGTCATTCATATACTTCATGTGTTTCTAAAAATATGCTCATACAAATCTTTCAGGCTGAATACAGAAAAGGTCAACAAAAATAATAAGGATAGTGTTTAAAAATACGGTGGAGCAGCAGCAGAGTGAATTAAGTAGGGCTGCATTGTGTAAAAGAAAGCACTGCTAACTGTGATCACCCAGTTTTCTTGCTTAAAATTTTTAGGTTACAGCAGATTAGTAGATAACTGGATTTTCAACTGCCTTTTAAGTAGCCTGTTGCAGCCTAGACAGTCTGCAGATGTTCCACTGTAATCCCTTCTGATTCACAAAGGGGAAACAGCAATCAACCCATCCTTTGCTGACCTGAGCATAATTTCGGATGGCATCATGATCTTCATCTGCAAAAAATACACAGTGGCTGGTCATCTTGGTCTTGTCATTGTCATCTATGCGTGTGCCTCCAGGAGCTGCAAAAAAAAGGGCAAGAAAATTTCTCACTTTAGCGAATATTCTGTAAGATTTAATAAAAAGTCTTTATGTCAGTATGACATGGGACTTAAGTCACACAGACCTCACAAGAATGAGACGCTCCTGTCTGCTGATTTTGAGAGCACTGTGGTCCAATAAGCACGACCTGGAGCACAACCTTTGTGCACATTTTAACTACTACTTCTTTAAATACCATAATTTAAATCCTTTCTGAAGAGAAAAGTGTTAGTACCCTATTACTAATGTGAGATGTGAAATGTCTGGTGTCTTCAGAACAATGGTAGACTGGGGTCTATAAATAACACAGGGGCCAGCAGGTCAAGGGAGGTTGCTCTCTGCCTTTACTCTGCCCTAGTGAAGCCACATCTGGAGTGCTGTGACCACTTCTGGGCTCCCCAGTTCAAGCAGGACAAGGAATCACTGGAGAGAGTCCAGGGGATGACTACAAAGATGATCAAGGACTGGAACATTTCTCTTATGAGAAAAGACTGAGAGACCTGGGTCTGTTTAGCCTGGAGAAGACCAAGAGGAGATTTCTTCAATACTTAAAGGTCTGTAAATGGCAGGTGTCAAGGTCATGGGGCCAGACTTTTTTCAGTGGTGCCCAGCAACAGGACAAGAGATGAGGGGCACAAACTGGAACACACAAACTTCCACCTCAACATGAAGAAAAAATTGTTTCCTTTGAGAGTATCAGCACACTGGAACGTGCTGCCCAGAGAGGCTGGGAAGTCTCTTTCTCTGGAGAGATTGAAAACTTTGGGACATATTCCTCTCCAGCTTGCCCTCGATGAACCTGCTTTGGTGGGGGTTGGACTGAATGATCTTCAAAGGCTCCTTCTCACCCCTGTGATTCTGTGTGATCTCCTTAGCTTCTAATTCTTACCAGGCCCACATAAACATTCCAAACTACTGCAAAAGTTTTCTCTCAGCTTATATGGTTGAGAGCTATTTTCCCACATACCCCTGCTGGCTTTTGGTTCCTGCACTACCTCAAGTCTTACAAATACTTTCATTCTTAGTGTACCAAAGAGCAGGAAGCAGGAATCTAATGAACATGACCAGTAAAAAGAGTCAAATTATTTGAAACACGGAGGAAAGAGAAAGGCATTTTTTCCACCCACGCTGCAAGTGATACCTAGGAGAAATGCCACAAAGCACTCCTCATTATCCTTCACTTCTTAGTTACCCTTTGTTGCAAGGTCTACAAAGCAAGCTTTGGAACAGCTAATAACCTGGAGTGCTGTATTACACCTTTTCACACTAATAAATTCCTGCTTCCCCTAGTTAGCACCCCTCTCATTTTCTTTGCTGATGCACCGATATGCTTTTTCACTTCAGACTGAGGGCTTCTAAGAGCAGTAATCATTTATTCTGCTATTGGCAGAATGCCTCCTACAACCAAGTGCCTAGGTATTACTGCACTACAAACAGCTAACTAGTAAATCCTACTAGGCTCTGGACAATCTGGTCTAGTACAGGACGTCCCTCCTCACTGTGGGGGGTTGGACTAGAGATGGCCTTTGAAGATTCCTTCCAAATCTATGATCCTATGACATGAGATCCAAAAGTATCAAGTTAAATGAAATAATAATTCCTTCCAAATCTATGATCCTGTGACATGAGATCCAAAAGTATCTAGTTAAATGAAATAATAATATAGCTTATAGTTTCCCCTTTGTAGGGAAAGACAGCATCTTAAAAGAAACAAGGCTGATCCTCAAAATTGTGTGTGAGACAAAGTGCAGTTTACCTAGCATGCTGCCAGCTACTAAAATATCAAAGAGTGTGTCAGCATAGCGCCGATAATCAAGCCGTGAGCCAGTTGCATCCAGAAATTTGGCTATAGCCTCCAGGTCATTCCCAGCTTCATTGAGGCCTTGGACAATCGTATCCCTGAAGACTGTAGGTTCAAATTTCTCCTTTTCATCTGGAACAGAGATAAAAATGAAGGAGACTGTCAGTTTGAAACCTGCGGTTTAAAATCCGCTATTGCTCTGTTCTCTTACTATTCCCCTGCATACATCTGGGATGGGCTCAATTTACCATCTTCAATCACCACAGCACCCAAATATATTCTTCCCATTCTGGTCAGTGTACCAAGAGTTTGGTTGGTTTTTTTGCACTGTTTACCCTTGCTTTCATCTCCTCTTCATCCCTCCAAAATACCAATAGGCATACAAACATAGAGGAATAAATAAAAGGGAGGAAAAGCAGCTATTAAGATTGTTTTCAAATTTCCTACTCTTGCTTCTCTTGTTGAAGGTATTATTGACTATGCACATCATTATGCATTGCTAAATCTGAAAGCAAAATAAAGGGTATGTCAGTTATGTGTAAACAATCTCACTGTAGGAACACACTTCACGTTTCTTGATTTTTTTCTTTAAATAACTATGGTTGCATATCTCAAATGTTTTCAGAAAGACAAGTCTTGAGGAGGAGATCAAGTTATTCATAAATACACTTCTACAATAAACATTTAAAACCCTGCCACATGCCATAACCAAAGATTTATCTTTCATATCCACAGACCTAGGAGCTCTAGGAACACAGAAACACAGTGCTCATGTTTTCTACAGTCATCCCTGGTTGAACTGAATTAAGGCACAGTTTGCAAACTCCAGATAAAGCTAAGGTGGATTTACCCAAACCTCCTGCTGCTTGTTCTTGCAGGCTGTTAACAGCTATCAGGTCACTTGAAGCCTCTTAAAAGCAAGTCCTGACTATATATAAAGGCACATACAAAACACTTGCTACCATCAACATACCATAAACACAACTGTGAGCTGTTCTGTGACACCCAAGAACCAAAACAAGTTAGTTAATCCCCACTGACACAAATGTTGATACCAGTTCCTTAAAAAACCTGCACATACCACATCCAGAAAATAAACACAGGGGGTTTAGCTACTAAGGAAAATGAGGATTGGTAAAATTCCTGTCTGAACATGTATAGTCTGAGATCTGCCAGCTGCAACCCTTGTGGTTTTTTTTGGGGGAGAAGAGACATGACACATCCTTTGGCTGCAGGCTTTCTGTCTCTGTGAGTCATAGTGCAGCTTTTTATCCCAAATATTAACCAGAAGACCTTGGTTTCCAATTGTCTTTCCTCCCTGAATTTTTTCTTCCAGCCACATTAGCCTTATGGCAATTAAATAACTATTGTATAACACATTTTATCAGCTTTAATATCTCTAATATGTTGCTCTGTTCTCTTACTATTCCTCTGCATATATCTGGGATGGGATCAATTTACCATCTTCAATGCATCCCTTGTATATTCTTCCTCTCTTCCAATGCATTCCCTTCCTCTATAACAACTGTTGCTGAAAAGCACAAGACATCACTCCCACTCAGTGTCCCAGGCCACTGGGAAGCTCAGGGATCCAGTCAACCCATCTTCTAGCACACAGAAACAGCAGGTCCAAGACTGTCTGCCATCTAATCAATTAATCCCTATTGCTGCAAAAGGAAATTCAAGAGACAGGCACAGAATTACAGATAAAAGCCCTTTCTCTGTTCTAATTTTTGCTTGCTTTAAATAGGAATCAAAGAACAAATCTGTATTAGGATCCATTACACCAAATACATTGCAAAACAAAGACTGAAAAAGCATTTATGAGAGAGAGAACATTTCCTTAAACAATCTTACCAAATTGCACAGGTACCATATAACTGATGAACTAATTTTCACTTATTCCACCTGCTCTGTTTCTGTTGATTTTACCAAAGAGGAAAATAAAGTTTAAAATGTAATGTGACCTACCCCTCTTCCTAGTTTTGAACCGCTGGCCTGTTAGCACCGGCTTCTGATTCTTATTCATAAAATTTCTGGAGGAAAAAAAAAAAAAGAGAAAAATACATTTTTATTAAATATTTTAAGTTTTTACTAAGGCATTTACAGGCAATCTCTTAACCTAAAGGCAAAATAATAATTCAGTGAAACATGTGAGTTTGTTCTTGACATATACTCAAAGAATAACTCACATTATTTCACGGACAAAGAGCACTATGAGCCAAGAATAACCTTGATGATGAGGTGCTTCTCTCAAAACCTGGATCTCAGCGTCTCTAGAAAAAACTTGAAGGTTCAAATCTGAGTGGGAAGGTCTTGCCCTCTGGCATGTTCACTGGGCAACTTGATTCATCTCTGAAGAGATGTCTGTGATCCCACCACAAAGTTTTAACAATCAAATGGACTGGATGACCTGAAAGGTCTTTCCAACCTAGGCAATTACATGATTCATAGTTTAAATTCTTCTCCAGTATCTCTTCAAAGCACCATTACGCCTTAGTTCCTATAAAGCATTGTAAAAATGATAAAAGATAACCACCCTCCCACCCAATCTATTCTGTGTCTGAATATATAGTTGAGGACCTCCATGGCACATCACATAACAACCATAACAGTAAAGAAGTCTTGAGCTAATTTGCCCTAGTGGCAAATCTCTAGATGTAACACTAAGAAATGAAGATGTAACACTAAGAAATTAGGAGAGTGATCACATATTAATGCCATTTTATCTAAATTTTAAAAATCCTAGTTTTCAGTTCCAGTTATCATTAATTTAATCACAAGAGACACAGCTTGGGTAAAGAGCAGTGAAACCAACAGCTGAATGTGATCAGCAGAGAACACAAGGAATCTCTGAAGCAGGTGGCAATTGTCACGGGTCACCTCCTCTCCTGCCAACAGCAAGGGCCAGCACTGGGGCTCACAGGTCACTTATTTCACACCCTGCAGGTCATTAGGTCACTGTGACACACAATTTACTCATCCAGAATTAAGCCTTCCCACACAAGAAGCTTTCTCCTTCGGGTTTGTTCTTCTAGTACCTTTAGTTTTACAAAAATTTGAATTATTTTTATTTCTTTCTGCAGGACTACTTTAAAAGTACACCCATTTGCCAATGCTTTTTCCTACTGTGCAATTAATCCTCTCCCTACCTCTGAAAGTTCATTTAAGAGCTCTGCTAACCATGCTCCCGCTATACAATGTGTTCTCATTCACCTGACTGTATTTTCTTGATGCAGCATCACCAGCTGGCCACTTCTGCAGCACTTCAAACTTTTAACTTGATAAACCACTGCTTTCTAGACTAGGTCTACCATTTACCAGCAGTCAAAACCAGCCCACATGCACTGGTAATGACCAGTAAGGTTCTGAGTACAAACTGGCTTTGCTTCTTGGAAGTCATAAAAAACACAAAGACCCAACCAACAAGCAGTTAAACTGAGAGGCTCACACTTATCACTGAGATATAAAGATATGGTTTGAATAGAATAGGAAGGATCTAAAAACAACTGAAACACTAAACAGCTTTCTGGAGAAATGATTTGCCCACCTGAAGAGTTAAAAATGGCAAATCATTATATCTCAGGATCTTTCACACTGCCATAGCTCAAAAGTCTCAGTGGCAGAGGAATAGGAGATGCTTTACAGATAATACAGCAGTCAGCAGGGATAAAGCAACAGCCCAGCCTCTAGTCAATGACCAGCTAGATTCCACATTCTTACCTGTTTTGTCTTCTTGCCCTTCATTTATTTCTAAGAGCCTGATCTATATTCTCCTGGGCATTTCTGATTGTTTTTACCCTTGGCCCCTATACCTTACATCTCATTCTGGGTCCAAAAAGGTTCATTTCAATAGATTGCAGGAGAAACTCATAAGGTTTGGAAAGAAAGTATCAAGCACGTTACACAGTAGGCAGGAATTAATCCTCTTATCACAGCTCTTTCAGAGCAGAAACATGCTGTCGGGCTCAGAAGGACATTGCTCACTTCCTTACTGAACATACAGAAGCTTATGAGAAAATGAAATGAATGATACCTGACCTTCAAACCCAGCCACACTGCTATGGCTTCCCAGTTGCTACAAAAGATAAGCATTTGCTAAATTTCTAGCACTAGACCTCTCCTTTTCTTGGATGCAGTGCCTTTTGAAGCTGTGAGCAGAGCTGCATGGCCTGAAGTTTGAGTCTCTTCTCTGTGAATCTAAAATATACCCTTTTAAGAGAGTTGTGAACAAGCTAGTGATTATTTTTTTGTTAAAAAAAATTAAAAAGACTCACCACTTATGGTAGGTTTAATGAGTAGAGGTTCAGCAGAACAGAAGAGCCTCCTGAACAGTTAACTACGAGGAACACAGTATCTGTCATCTTCTATATTTAGCTTTAAACACACTGTGCTCTAATCTGCTGGAGTGAGGGTCAGGCTTTATAAGGCACTCACTCCCTCAGGCTCCAGCCCTGGGAGAGCACAGGCACTGCCATGAAGAAACTGCAGGAAAAGCCTGCACAAAACCAACTCATGGATCTCTATGACAGCTCAGATGCCTCTACAAGTGACACCAGCTACTGCAACTCAGAGTGTAAAGTTCTGCTACCACCACAACAAGTGATAGTTTAAAACTTACTGAAGTGAAAGCAGTGCAAAAGCTGTTGTTTGGTTGGGTGTACACCAACAACAGCACACAAGTGATGGCTGAAGGTTGTAAATTCAGCATGGCAGCATATAAACTTGTGCAGAGCATTTGATTGATTGCATTACAGCTTGCCTCTCAGGCATCACGTAGCTATAAAGCCTTGAAATAATAAAATGCTTTGAACCATTACATCCATTTTCCATTTTGAAAGGTACAGGACTTGGCTAGGTCAAAGCCAAAGGCAAATTCTGAAATGCCAGCTAAGGAAATCTTAATGGCTCCAGAGGAGTAAAGATCTCAAGGCCAGGTATGGGTATGAAAGAAGTAGCTTCAAAAAGAAGACCAAAACCAACAATCATACTATTATCTTGTGGCCCAGTATCCTCCAGGATTTGTATGAACTTCCAGAAGGAAAGAGCAAGAGATGTGGAAAGGATAGCTCCTTAGCCCAATCCTCTCATGGACACCACTCTTCTAAGGAAGATGCTTTACTTTGGATTCTCCCTTTAGGATCTGGAACAAATCTTGTAGAAGATTCCATGTTACAAATTATATACAATTTATTTTAAAAGCAGGTAAGTCAGAAGCTAGGCTGACCCAAGCAGGAGACATCAGAGAGAGGTACAGAACCAGGTGCTACACTGCAGAATGGGCTCCTTTCCATAAATGTCTCAAAATGTCTGAGCTTGCTCATAACTAACTTGCAGCTTCAAAATTCCTCAAAAAAATAAACTTCAAACAGCTTCCCAAATTCCACTCCCACTCTTGTTAACAGACTTGTACAAAACAGCCTTAAAAAAATACATGCTGGTACATTCTCCAAAAACTGCTTGAAGTCCACAAGTTCAATTTTTTGTACAGCTTTTCTACATAATTTACAAGCTAAAATCAAACTGAGATACTTCTATAGGTGTAAATACCTGGAGATAGTTTCTAGAATCAACCAATCATCAGTCAGTTAATGAAAATTGTAACAGATTTAATTAATAAACCCCGTATTCGTTAATAAAATTAAATGATAAAACCAGCAACTAATGAAGTTACTTCAATGCAAGGTTGAACTTGCTTCACAAACTCAAAAATGAACTCTTTTATCCACACCACAGGGAAATTCTTATGATGAATTCCTAAATTATTCAAAGCCCTGATAAGGCTAGAGTTTCTACCAAGCTAAAATACTAGAAACATTCATTCTTGGAAACATATTGCTCAAATTGAAAAAAAAAAAAAATTAATACTGAAAACCTTTATTCATACCAATATTATTTTTCTAAGATTCATTTTATATTTTTTAAGCAAAACCTCAATCAGAGATTCTTCAAACATTAACATGCTCATGATGTATGTAAGAACTGTTGCTTCACAGCAGCAAAACTTCACTGCCCTACTTACAGAGGGAAAGAAATCTACACCAGACAACATCAAAAGAAAAAAAAAAGAAGAAGAACAAGAGCTTAATAAAACTCCCTACCAATATTTAATGGCTCTATGTACACAGGGCACCCTAATGAAGGTGAAAAAGCCCATGGGGGCAGGCAATGACCCTGTGGGCAGCCCACCAGTGGGCTTCACAGCTTCAGGGGATGCTGCTGCTGCAGGACTCCTATCCATGGCATTTGATTGACAGGGTGCTGGAATGAGCTGCCAGAGCATCACCAACACAGCACCACCAGCTTTCACAGGAACAGATGCTTGGCAAGAATTATTTCCCTTGCTCAGACATCATGCAAGACAGGAGCACTCATCACAAAGTCAAAGAAAATCAAAGCATAGATGGACAAAGTTTCTATGAAGGAGAAACTCCAACCATACAAAAGTCAGTCTCTTCCCTCCCCAAGAAGTGGAATATCCAGGACATTAAAAGGCTTTACTGGGTCTTTTCCATACATCAATGCCACTAGGAATTTTCATTCTCTCATTGTCACAGTTCTAGGCATAGAATGAAAACCTAAAGAGGGGTTTCCTCTTCCTTCAGCAGCAAGCCAAAGAGTTACATTAAAAAGAAACCACTGAACCCAAACAGCATGGAGGAAGAACTACTCCAAGACTTCTGCTGGAGTGGAAGCATGTCAGTACACAACCTGCAGCCTCCTCTGTGCCCCAGCAAGGCAGAAGGCAGCTAGATTATAAACTGACAAAATCCGTAGGTGGAAAACTCACAAATTATTACCAGTACGGAGGAAGAGAGTAATGTGAGGGGAATGAGAGGACAACATGGATGCAATGTCCCCACTGCTTCTCACCAAATCCTTATGAGGCTCCCAACTTCCCAGCTGGATGCCAAGTCCCACTGAGGGGTCCTGCAGCTCCTCTGTTTCCACAGGTATTTCCCCTCTCCTGGGTGCAGTGAGAAGAGAGTGATGGCAAGGCACATTGCTTCTGCAGCCTGCACAGGCTTCACTGACACATGCAAGGCAATTTAGTGGCTGGCCTGTAAGGTGAAGAGCAGCAACACTCCCTGTCTCCTGCCAAAACTCACTTTGGTGTTGCTGAAAAATAAGGAAGCATTAAGTTGTATTTGCTGCTTCCCAGAGCTGTTGAAAGAAACCACCTCTTCCCTTTCCTTCACTGCACAGCTGGGGATCCAGCAAGACCAAGCCCCTGCACTGGTGAGACACAAGAGTGTTCTTTACACCAGTTGGCTTGTGTTATTTCACCCTCATTTTCTGAATCTTGCCTTTTGTTACTAAAAACCAGTGGTCTGGGTTTTTTTTTTTTTTATGAAGCAACTAAAAACCCAGAGGCTTATACCTTCAGCTGTGACAAAGATCAGCAGGAGGGACAGCATTATCAGACACAAGGTTTATCTTCCTATTTTGTCAGAGTGGCCACCAGCAGTGACAATGTTTATGAAACCATTATTCCAAAAGTATAAACCCTGTAGCTAGAGCCAGGCTCTCACAGTGTTAAAGCCCCCTTGACAGTTTTCAGCTATAAACAGCCTGAATGGAAATGTGCAGAGACTAAGCAGTGCTATAACAATGCACAGGGCAAATACAATCTACTTTAACTTTTGTTATTTACATGGAAAAAATATACTGCTAATCCATGGGTTTATTGCCAAAAAAATACTTGTGCTATGGATCAATTTTGCTTATGACACTGGAGTACATGAAGCAACTGGATCCCGACCTTTGATTTCTTACTTGGAATCATGCCCTAGTCACCAGTGGCTATCATGTGTAGTATCTTAAGACAGTGTTGTAGCAGGTTTTACACAAGCACTGAACATTCTGTCTTTCCTGAAAGAGCCTTCCAGAAGCTCTTAAGGCATTAAATGTACTTCTTTCTCCCCCTTCCTCCCCCCCCTTTTTTTTTTTTAATCACAGGACAGTGTTTTTCCACAGTAAAGATTAAGCATCCACTCCAATAAAAGTACTTGTCCTTTATTGGTATGTCTGCTGGGAGAGAGAAAACTGAGAGATGAAACAAGTGGAATTGGTTTCGTTCTGCAGCAAGTATAAACAAATACCAAAAGAGAGAGAAACCTAAAACACACATTAAATAAAAAATAGTCGTGCTCATGCAAAATTCTCCAGCCATGAATTGTGTAACCTGTGAGTAGTGAGTGGATAAGTAGATAAAAATGAGAAATTTGGTGAAATTTGTGCCATAAATCTCATCACCTAACTGCTAAATTGGGATGCACTGGAAGATGCTTCTTGAAAACTGGTCAAAACCAACACACTGTCATCAATTCATATGCAATCACACACTGCATCAGAGATACTACTTGCCGCATGAATTTCAGAAGATGTATTCCTCAGGTCACTGACAAAGAAATTCTACAGAACTGTCTCAGCTGAATAAAAAAAAAGACAGAGACCTCACACGACCAAAGTGCTCTGGATGCACTTCACAAGGTCAAGACAAATTATAACTGTAAATTGAACTACAGAGGCAACAGAATTCTGTGCCTTGTAATCAGTAACTGTATGAAATATGCATGAGCCATGGCACAATCTGTGAAAAGCACATCCCACCAGAAACTGAGTAAAATAAATTCTTAATCATTGACAGGTGAAATCCAAACCCTAGAATGCATTTGGTTGGAAGGGACCTTTAAAGGTCATCTAGTCCAGCCCCCCTTGCAGTGAGCAGAGACATCTTCAACCACATCAGGTGAACTGATCACAATCTACTTGAACTAAATTAAGAAAATGAAATAATATACTTGGGTTCACACACAAAATTATATTTCAGCACTAAAAGAAGGAATTACACACATTTATTCAAGGACAAGGTATTAGCTGGAGCTTTTCTCAGACTGCCAAGAGCTCTCTTAGGATGCTCCAAGCTAGAATACCCTGAAATAATGGAGATGGTGTATTGTTACAGATTAGTTTATACCCTAATAACATCCATTTGAAGGTGATAGCTAGTCATCCAGCTCCAAGTTTGCATGTTTTGCCAAATGGAAAACCTCTTCAAAAAAGAAAGGGGATAAAAAGCACTGGCAGAGATCAGGGTCAGGTGAACTTAGAAAACAAGCAGAAAATGGTACTCTTACAAAGCTAATGTTTTCTTTTCCTACACATTACTTTCAATGGATTGTGTAGATGTTACAACAGCATTCTGAATTCAAAGGGATATTGGATGTGTAGTTTATCCTGAAAATATACTCCCACCTCCAGCCTTGCGGTCAGAGATGACGCTGCTAAAGGAAAAATGGTGCAGCTGGAATTCAGCAAAAATTATGACAAAGCTACTGCTGCAATTCAGCCCAGTCCTTCTCTTTTGTCTGGCAGAGACATATTTCACAGTACACTTGGAAGAAATCATTAATGGAGTTACTTTATAGGGTTCCCCTGAACTAGGTCTCCAGTAAACCAATAAATGCAAGTATTTGGAAGAAAATACTGTTTAAAAAGCAAAATTATGAGAGATGTTTCATTTCTAGCAACAAAGTGCATCAGACACAAGAACAGCTCAGTAATGAAAGACAGAAAAGGAAGAACACCGTTCTGATGTAGTGTATCATTCCACTGCTCTGTTTTTAATGTTTCAGGTATTTTTACAGTGTTGACCCTATTCATACAATCTAAACTTCACAACGATAAAGTCAGAAGATTTTCTTGCTATCTTAAAGCTCTGAGCAGCAGGAAAAGCACAGATCATCAGCGTCTCCAGAATGCAGAGTTGCAGCATTTGAAAACCCACAAATTGTCTTCCAAATTACAACAGCCAAGCTTAAAAACATTTTTTAAAAAAATTACAGTGTGCATTCCCCAGAAAGCAAGGCCTCCTAGCTGCTAACAGTTTATTATTTCATGAACTAAATACAGTAATCAGAGGAGGGATGTATTAATAGCCAGCACCTCTCACACACTTCCAAGCAGAGAAGGCCATGGTTTTAAAAAAACAACTGCTATAAGCAGTAAAGCAAGTTTTAACTTAGAACTCCCTGGTTATTTCTTCAAAGCCTCTACAAGGGAAAGGAGTTCACTAAATCAACACGTGGCTTTTCACCTGCAGGACAGTGAGTCATATTCCAGCTCCCCACATTCTGATATTTCTGGCTAAAAAGATGACACAAAGAGGCAGACTGGAAATGCACAATGCTTTGCACCACGTCAGGTATTCCAAACACACCAGCTAACAAGGATTATGCTGTCAGCAGCATGCACTTGGGCAGAAAAGGAATCTGTAAAGTGACTTGTACCATTCTTCATCCCAAAAGCAGTTCCCTGTGGTCTCTGCTTCTTCCTCAGGGCAGGCTGAACACTTTGACAGAACACATCAGTTTCAGTGCACAGATTCCCAGAGGTGGATGAAAGACTCATCACTTGGGTTGTTTCAACCTGCAAACAGTTACTTTGTAGGCAATGATGGATACAATCAATCAGAGATACTTCTATGGCAATAGACAGCCAGTCATTCATATTCACAAGATGACTGATGAAAAAAAGCAAACAAAAAGTCCCCACTCAACAGTGCATGGCACAGGGTGCCTACACAATCAGCGATTATTGTGGCTGAGTCAAAGAAATAGCCAGTCCAGGCTGAACACACACAGAGGGGGCACACACTTGCCATGCTTGGCAACTCACACACCAGTGCTCTCAGCCCCACCTCACAAAGTCATTTCTCCCCATGTGTGTGGAAGCTCTCAGAGAGATTCATGAAAGAAGAGTCTTTTGAAGGCTGGGATGATACAACCTTCTAAACTGAAAATTGCTGTAAGCATACAGAGCATGAAAGAAAGAAATGAAGGACTTCAATCCACCTATATATTATTACATCCCTCTTCCCCACACTTTCTTGCTTTTCCCCAACATCCCCAACTCTAGACACCACTTTCAGAGAGCAGACTATGGACCAAAGGCCGGTTCCTCCCAGTATGGCAAACTTTGGTATGAGGTCAGGTAACTTTCAGGCATCATTTATCTCATCTCACTCTGTACTTCAAGCAAAGCTGTCTCTAAAAATCCACAAAAGCATCTATTACTCACCCATGGCAGAATTCTCTAGCACTGCCAGATGAGAGGCAATTCAGTGATGCCAAATGATGGAAAGAAATAAACAAAATTTAATGGATGTAAATTGGAAGAGAGGAGATTAAGGCTGGATATAAGAAATTCTTTACAGTGAGGGTGGTGAAACACCAGAGGTTGTGGATCCCCCCTCTCTGGCGGTGTTTAAGGCCAGGCTGGACAAGGCATTGAGCAGCCTGAGGTGTCCCTGCGTGTGGCAGGAGGGTTGGAACTCGATCTTTAAGGTTCCTTCCAACCCAAACCATTCTATGGTTTTAAAAAACCCCTAGAGGATTGACCTGGGTCAACATGTTGTATTCTAACTGGAATAATGTTTAATATGTTTTTAAACAAGCATAAAATATCCCAGGGCCAGCCAGCCAGGCTTCCTTCAGCAGACGAAGCACACATCCGCTTTGAGGTTGTTTGGGTTTTATCAAAATCAGCTCTGCACAATGATATTTGACATTATTAATACGGAAATCTATTTTCCTATTTACAAGAACATTGCTCATGCTCTGTAAAGACCAATATCAGCCACCTCATTTTGTAGATAACCTAATAGAGGCTCTGCCAAATACACACATGCAAGAGAGTAAGAACACCAAGAAAAGCTGCATTAGATTTCTAGAACTCACTTCCTACAAGGATACAAGGTAACAAGAATTTAACAGGTTTATGGGCAAGATAGCTAGAAGATCGATTTTTGCTTCCCTCCTGCCCCCGAGCTGAGAAAACACAATGAAAGGCTTGGCTGGTTTCTCTGGGGAGTTCAGAAAGACACACCAGTTAACCTACGGCTCTTGAATATTGAGATCTAGAAAAAGATTCTTAAAAATACACTAACTTTCAGCAATTAAAAAAAAAAAAAAAAAAGGCTTTCATCTTTCACTGCTACACCTCCTGTCCTTTTGATATGGAGAGCAGCTTTTCAAAAGCCAGAAAAGCCTGGTAAGAGTTACTGCATCTATAGTTCAATAAGGAAAACGAAAAATCTTATTTTAAATGAACTGATGTAAATCTGTTGATGGAAAGAAAACACATTGAAGGGAAATGCATGAAATAGTAGTTACTAAAATGAAGCACAACCCCAAAACTATATTTAATCGCCCTGCCTGCAGTAGCTGAAGGAGTATGGAAGGGTGTAACTTGTTAGGATTCAACACATTGCAGGAGATGCTTCCTTCCCATGTCCCTGACCAACCTTTCTGTCTTGGTCTGTGTCTAACATTTTCTTTGCCTGACCTGTCTCTCCTCAATTCTAATTCTCACCAGAGGTAATCCACTCTTCCTACAGGCTGACTAAAAGTAATAACCTCTGCCTGCTATTATGAATCTGCATCAACTGCAAGCAATCTATTCAAAATTTCTCCCTCTGACTTAAGAATAACTCTGCTTTTGCAGAATAAATTCTTACAAAGGACTTAAAAATATGTATAAAGTACTTGATGAGTTTTACAAATCCTGCAGCAATCTTCATGTGAATGCTACGGCAAAGCCACATTTATAATTTCAAAAGCTCTTAGATGCATAGCAACAAAGATTTTCTCTTGCAGACAAAGTCCCTGTTTACAGTAGGAATTACTACTGGTTTACTCCCAGAAATATTTTTCTGACTTCTGGGAAATTTACAATCAAAATGCATAACTTGACAACAGATTATTTGTTCTATATGGCACATGTGGGGAAGATCTTTTACTACACCAGAACAAACTGAGTGATAAAAGCAATATCTAAAAAGGGAGTGGAAGATTGAACAACAGGGAAAAAAGGCTCTTGCCTCATGTATCAGCCATTTCCCAGCTTTCAGCTTCCATACAGACTCACGACCAGCTTACCTCTAACTATCTCCTCTTTGCCTAAGTACCAGGCACCTCCTAGTCCTGATCTATCCATCTCCATTGCCAAACTGTGATCCAAATCAGAAGGTTTACCAGGAATATGTTCAAAATATATAATTTCCCTTTATCGTACTTGCACTACAGAACCACACTATACAGAAGATTAAAGCTGTTACAAGTATTTTCTTCTGCTCTCAGCTTTACAGCACATAAGAAGCACTATGGAGCTGTAAATATGGCCACCACACCACTGGACCCATCCCTTTGCTCACTGGATTCTCTCTATTTTCCTTTTTGTTTTGGAATAGCTTTTATTTTGACTTTGTGGTCTCTTACAAGATTTACAGCTAGATTTAAGAGGTATGATATGGCAAGTCAAAAAGGGTTTTTAACCATGCCAGAATATTACTGCACTCCTCAGACTTCTCTCCTTAGAGGGAAGCAAAAGATTTTTTTTCCATTTGTCAGTTTTCCTCTCATACACCAGCAGTACCTCTGAGTATCCTAGTTAACTTTGAACAGATAATTACTGTTTTAAATTAACTGCTGTGTTGAGGGGAGTACTCATATTTAATCAAGAACAGATCACACAGAAAAAGAAATTAAATCCACAGTAAAACAGGCAGCTAGGGCAGTTTACCAGTGAAATTTATTGCATGTGACATATCAGAATGGAATTAATTTACCAGTAGGCTCAGGCAGTGAAACAGATACAGGTGACAGTCCATTGCCTTATGTGCAAGCAGACAAAAGAATTCTTAAATTCAAATAGGACAGAAAATGAACTAAGGAGTAAAAAACTATGTCTCTTAATGCAATCTGAACCCATTCAATGCTTAATTTTATTCCCCTGTCCTAAAAAATTATCTTAAATCTGTAAGCAGGTACATGTATCTGTACATACCTGTATTACATAGACAGAGTTTAAATAAACTTGTACTAAAAAAATACTCAGAGATTAGATCTAATTAGATAAATTTAAGCCAAGTGCCTTCACTTCACCATCCTTCTCCAGATAAAAGGTTTGTTACTAAATCCTGCTGATAAATAATGCTCCTAGGAGGACTTGAAACTGACATTTTCACACTGCTCTGTCCTGTATTTTCCACTGAAGAACATGCTCATCTCAACACCAGTTACTCAATAGCCTGGAGCAGACAAGCCCTTGGAGGACAGCTTGGTGTCCTTCTGTCCCACACACATGACAATCAGGGTCAAGTCAGGGTTCAAGAGAAGGTAAAGAGAACACCAGTCACACCTTGACAAATTTTGGACACAGCAAGAGTCAAATGCTGGGATTTGCTCAGAGTTCCAGCCTAACTCTGTGCAAGGTCCCACCAGGAACCAGTAGGAGATGGAGATCATCTTCCACATCCCACATCTCCATCTCACCTTGGCTATAGCAAAGCCCTGTCAGTGAAAGTTATAATATCAGTTGTGTTCAAACATGAACAGGTCAGACTCTGGTTATTTTCAGTTATTCTTCTGTGGTCTTCTAGCAACATGGACAGATCATATTGTAGGTTCCACTGGCTGTCACAAGATCTAGAGATGAAACCTTAAAAACCCTCCATTTATCATAAAATAAAAATACCTAAGGAACACAGAGAATTATACAGTGCCAATCAACTGAGGAGAAAATAGCAACATATTCACAGATCAGGGAAAAAACAGGGAATGTTTCTAACAATAAGAATTTGCATGACCTTGAATCGATTGAAATGAATAACACTGTTAAAACACTCCTCACTTTGTCTAGCACATAACTACCAGGATTGGAGTCAGCAATACCAAAACCCAGTGGAGATCTGTCTGAAAAGCTCAGCTCTATGCAAAGGAGATTCCCCATGACCCAGGCCACGCAAAAAACAGAAACACTTTACAAAAAACACACTTGAGAACCATATGAAATGGCTTTCACAAAGGAATGACTAAGTAGACCTAAGACCTCAGCTTGAAAAAAAAAAAAAAAAAAAGCAAAAAACAATGGTGGGGGGATAAACACAGGCATAGATATAGGTGAAGAGTGAACCAGAAACTATTCTTCATTGTCTCCCAGAACAGGAACTGGGAGTGTAGAGGTGGGGAATCAAATCAAACTGAAGTAGCAGGTTCAAAGAAAACCAAAAAACACAGAAGGCTTTCAAATACAAACATAAAGATATTACTTTTTGCTGAGGAGCTGTGAGCCAGCGGGGTGGGAGCTGGGAGAATAAATCATAAGAACATCAGTACCTGTTTGATCTATTTTTCCCTAGATAAAATGTTGTGGGTCAGATCATATTTCTGACCATGGCAAGCCTGGGCACAGAAGGAAACTACAGGATCTTTGACCCAGGCTACCATTACCAGAGCAGCAGAGTCAAAATTCAAGTAAGCCTCCAAGACACAGGCAAAGGTTACTCACTTGAGAAAAAACAGCTTGCAACCAGTGAAACCAGTTCAGCGTTTCCTTCTATTCTCTTCCATGTCCAAGACCTGAGTTTCTTGGTGCACTCTCTAAGGCATAAAACAGTTTGTTCTCCCCTAGCTTGTCCCATGAAAAAAGCTTATTGTTTTGTATATTCATAAAAGGTAATACTCAACTAAAGGAATCCTTGTTATTTTCTTGCATGAATTAGCTCTCAACAAGTGCAAAACCCACCAGGTGTTTAGGCACATGTACACACTGATCATCACAAAATCCCACCAGCAGATGCACACACACTAGAACCAGTAAACCACAGGGGAGGGAAATGTCTCCACTGGTACCTGCTTCACAAATCAAACATGAGATGTTACACTTGACAACAAAATAGGGATTTTTAAAAATGTATAACACTTCTCATTTGAAACATAACAACATATTGAGTCACAGCATGGTTAACATTCCCTTAACATACCCAAAACTTAAATTACCTATTACCACAGACCAATACTCACAACTTAAATACATGAAACAAACAGAAATGTAAGACAAAAAAGAAGACATTAAGGAGCAAGACACAAAGGTTCAGAACATTTTCATGTTTCAGTTCCCTGCCTGAACACAAACTCCCTGTGCTGTCTCAGAAAAATCACTTGCTACCTCCATGCTTCAAATTCCATACATAAAATGGAGGCAACACCTCTTCGTTACCTCATCACCATGTCACAAGGATAAAGGGAAGATTGTGAAATGTCTGCAAACCACTGGACTGAAGGTCATATAGAAGCCTTCCAGATGTAAGAGGAAGAAACATTTTTAACCACTATTATTACTCTTAGAGATAGAGCACTCCTGCAGCCTGAGCCACCAAGTGAGCTCCAGTCAGGCTGCCAAGGAAAAACTGTGTTTGCCTGTTCATTCTGTGAAGTGGAGGGCAATAACAGCACTGACAGTCTCACAAAAAGGGAATGTAATATGTATATTTCTGTACACTGAATGCCCAAAACAGTAGGATTTTTGGGAAATATAAAAGGAAGCTCATTGGTTCTTATTATTTAATAACGACACAGAGATTATCAGGATACTATAATATCACAAAATTAGTTCACAGCAGGTAAAATTCATACCCTGTAGAGAACCAACAAAAGACTACTTAAGCCCTGATTTCAGCCTTCACAGTTGAGCCAGTGACAGATTTCCATTAGCACCGTGCAGGGATATCTTTCTGGACTAGAAAATCAAAGCCACTTTTGTCTCCAGGGTTTTTCTATCCAAGCATTCTTGATTTCCCATTTAAAGAAAATTTAAAAAAAAAAGAAAGCCAAGGGGAACTGTTATAATTCTAAAGCACTCTGTCTTATACACACTTGTTGATTCAAGTAAAATTATATGATGGTACATCCTGGCGTTTGTGTAATTTTTAAAAATAGAGCTGTTTTGTAAAAATAAAATCGTTTTACATAATGGGTTTGTACCCAAATAGCTACAAAGAGACACTCGATTCAGAGAGGGTGCTCTACTATCACAGGGAGCAAACAACAGGCTGTTAATTGCCAGCCAAGCCATTAACAAACGTTAAAGCAGAGAACGAGATTACGATTTAAAAGAGATGCCGAAAAATAGGCAGCCTTGCAATGTGCTCGAGTACTAAGGACAGGAGAAAAAAAAATCTTAAAGCTGTATCTTCAAAAACTCGGTTACAAGAAAAAAAACAGGTTTCGTAAGAGACACAAAAACTTATCACTGAAGAGGAGGACAAAGGAGAGTAAAGAGCCCCAGAGACGGGTCCGTGTCTCCCTGCACACCGAGGGGCAGCAATGGGGGACACCAGCCCCGGGAGCCCGTCCCTTACCGAGACCTGCAGGATCCCCCCCTGCGCCCACCCAGCTTCAAGCCGTGGAGTGGGAAGTTGAAGCAGGAACAAAGATCCTTTTCCTACCGAGGGTTTAATTTTAGAAAGGCGCTAACAAAAGGCTCGGCTCAAAACGCCCCGGACGCTTCCTCTCCCTGTGTATCACACCGCGCTCCCTCACCGAGCCGCCACCTCACAACCGCGGCTCCATTCCGACAAACACCTTTTCCTTCCCAGAAAAAACGAACCCGCGAGCTGAGGCCGTAAAAAGGGGCACAAGACGGAACAGGGCAAGCTCCCGCGGAACAGGGGAAGGAAAGGGCGGCCGGGCACCGGGGCTGCTAGCCCGCACCGCCCGGCGCCGCCCGGCCCGGAGGCTCCCAGCGGCTGCCCGGGCGCTTCTCCCTCCAACAGAGGCCGGGAAGGGACGCGCACAAACCGGTGACATTTCCATTCGCCGGCACCTCCTTGTTCCTGCTATGGCTGCTGCCGCCACACAGGCCCCAAGCCTCACTCGCTCGCCCGGCGCTGCCCCGTCGCCGTCTCCCGCCGGGACAGCACCGCCCGGGGCTGAGGAGCCGCTCCCAGCCAGCCGTGAGGGGCGGCTCGACCTCAGACCCTCTCGTCTGCCTTCAAACCCTCCCGTCCGCCATCAAATCTTTCGTCTGCCCCCAAACCCTCCCGTCTCCCCGCACCTGTCGGGTGGTTGCGCGGTCCGGGGAGGGGAAGGCGAGCGAGGCAGCAGCGACCGTGGCGGCGGCGAGAGACAATGGAGGAGTGAAGGACAGACACATTGATACACGGGCCCCGCTGCGCCCGCCCCCTCCACTCGCCTGCTCCACTTCCCTAGGCTCCTGGGGAGGGTACGGGGAGGAGGAACAGAAGAAAAACCAGAAAAAGAGGAACAATGAAAATAAAAATTAGCTTTTCAACTTAGAAAATCGTAATCAAAGAAGAGAGGTCTTCTCCACCGCTGCACCGACCTAAGAAATGAGCGGAAGAGAAGTATTCTGCAC
>VZTY01011095.1:70421-160639 GCA_013400935.1 Turnix velox
TGTGGGTGGGGGCTGCTGCCATCTCTAGCGGGCTGGGCTGAGCTCACCTCGCCGGCCGCCACCGTCCTGAATTCTCCTCACCGGCAGTGCCATGGCTCCCGCCAAGAGAGGTGACTTGAGCCCAGAAGAGAAAGACCTACTGGGAGTGATCGCCACAGGTGAGCTGGGCCCGCCTCTCGCCTCTTGGCAGTGGGAGGCGGTAGCGCCGCCCCGGCCCCAACACCTTCCCCTCCTCGCTGCTGCCTGGGGAGGCTGTTGCCAGCCCTCCTCTGACTCTGCCCTTCCCTCTCCGGAGCTGCCGCTGCGGGACAGGCCGTGTGTTGGCTCCGGCGGGGCCGCCCGGGCGGGTTTGCGTGCGCTGCCGGCGGGTTAAGGGCCGGCGGAGGCGCTGGAGCCGTGAGCGCCTGGCTCGGGCAGGACGGGAAAGGCCTCTTTGGGTTGCTGTTCATGCTCCGTGGCCTCCCGGCTTTGGAGGCTCCCTCTTCCTTCTCTCACATGAGGCAAAGGGCTGTGCTCCGCCTTGCCCCGCAGGCCGTGCCTGGGGCAGGCCCGAGCTCCTCCGGAAGCTCAAAGGGACCGGGGTGGGGAGATGGAGCCCTTTGCTGCACAGCTCGGGCTGAAAGAGCCTGGCTGGGAGCGCCTAAAGGCGGACAGAGGAGTCTTATGTCTTTCTTGTTGTATTAGTCACGGGCCTTGACATTTGTCTGTTGACTTGCGTTCGTGTGCTTGGGGAAAACAAAACGTTTTCCTGTGGTGAACTTAGTTCTTCAGCCTCTTACAAGTTTTCCGTGTTTCTTCTCGCCTGTCCAGGATGCCCTTGCAGACAAGGCATTCTTAAATTAACAGAATTTGAGCTTGAGCCCCTCCTATCCCTTCTACTGTTTTCTTTTGTGTTTTTTTGTGAGTGTTGTGGTTTTACCCTGATATCTGGTGCATGTGTTTATTGCTGGGGAGTTTTTTGTCATGGTTATCATAACAGTTGGGTTTCATGGTCCAGCAATGTAAATTTCACGGGTCTGTCTAAATAGTTATAATCCAAACAGCACTTTGAAAATTATGATTGATGTTGGTGGTTATTTGGTGGTAAACTAAAAGCAGCTGGTGTGCTCCATGCAGTTCTTCAGTTTTGAACCTGTAAAATTTTATTTATGGTTTTGAGGCTTCACTCTCAATTATATGGGTAAGTTCTTCTGTGTCAGAGATACCGGCGTAGGACAGTCAGTGATTAATTTGTTGCAAGTCAGAATCAGTTTGATAGACTCACTTTAATCAGTTTCAGGCCTTTATCTTGCAAACACTTGTGTCTAACTTACCTGGTGCTTATGATTAGGGTCATGAGATAATTCAGGTTGGTCTCTAGACCAATCTTCTGCTCAAAATAGGTCAGCTGTGAGGTCAAACAAGATTGCCCAGGGCTTTATCCTGTTCAAATGTTCAAGGGTGCCCACTGTCTCTAGCTAACCTCTTCTACTACCTTCCTGGGCTCATAGTGAAAATATTTTTCTGTAAATCAAGTCTGGTTTTTTTTTCTTTTTTCCTCTCAATTTCTGTGCATTGTCTCTTGCCCTTTTACTGTGCACTAGTTTGAAGAGCTTGGCTTCACCTTTAAGCCTGGACAATTCTAGAAGCCTGACTTCCATTAGTTTAGTTCCTTCACAGATCACTCTTTGATGTGGCTTCTTGGCTTTTAGCTTCTAGAGCAGAACACTTTCTTCCTAAGCCTCCTCATGGAGCACGATTGATTTGTTGATGGTTAGTGGCTAATCTCAAAGATTTTGATTCTAATCAGAAATGAAACTGATATGTTTCTTCTTGACTCACAATATATACCCTTTCTCACTCCCTTTCTCTCTCTTTGTGCCTTTTTTTCACTAAAGGAAACACTGAGGAGGCTGGAAGGCTACTGGGCAGCAAGAATGTCCGTGTCAATTGCTTGGATGAGGTACAGCAAAACTTGTAAAAGCTTTATATTTCCAGCCTGCAGATGAGTAATGCACCTTTGAAGCACTCTTACTTTTTTAAAAGTTTAAAGATTGGTGTTACTTAAGGTACTGCACTGTTTGTATTTTCTCTTGAGTTCCAGCATGAACTTTGGTGTGTGTAAGGTAAGATGAGCACTACGACACAATAAATGGGTTGCTCCCTGACTTCTTGTCACCTCCAACAGACTGCAGTCTCTTTGCTTAGATAGCAGATGATAAGGGTAAAGAGTACCTGACCTCATCACCCAAACAAAGCCTTATCTTTACAGAACCATAAGCATTCTCAAAATCAGAAGTGAAAAACATACTGTCCTTTGCAGAGGGAGATGTGGTAGACACATAGAAGATAAAATTAATTATCTGATTGTTCTTAAATACAGTTAAATATTTAAACCTTAATTCCTAAAGCATGAATTTGAATAAGCTTCTGACAAACTAGTGGTTCTAAGCTTTAGAAGTAGACTTGAGGAATGCAGGATACAACACAGGATGTTTGCAAGTGTGCTTCAAAAGCTTTTTTTTCTGGCGTAGTTGCTGAATGACTGCACCTAGATGCAGCTTTAGTGCAATATGCTAGATTACTGTTGAGAGGATGTGGTTTTTTAATAGAAAGCATAACTGAGTTATGCCTCAGGCTGTTGTTAAAGAAGGAGTAGTATTAACACACTTTTCTAATGCTCACATCTGACTAATACACCTGAGGCACATAAGGCTTAAAGTTCATGCAAAGGAGTTCTTGCAGGCTCCTTTTTATCTTCAAGAGTGGTGTGTAATGATGGGTATTGAACAGGAAAGAGTTTAGATTTGTTTGGGATTCTTAATCCATCAGTCATCTTGCATCAACTTCTATAAAATGTTTTCCCCCTCATGTATTCTAATACCTATACATAAATAGTGTGGAAACTCCAGCTAAACATGAGGTTTATCTCTCTCTCTCAGAGAGATCTTAAGACTGGGATTTTGGTCAGAAGAATAGTATGTAGTATCTACAAAATGGATTATTCATCCTGTGCTCCATACTGGAGCAGTAAGTATTTTTGTCATCTGTATGTTTAATAAACTGTCTGTTCATTTAGTCTTTTAAGCATGTTGTATTGACAATCCAAATGTCATCTGTCAGAAAACAGACTGTTGCTGGACCTGTCTTTGTCATTCAGTATTTTTAGTTTCAGTTTCTACATAGGAAATACCAAAGAGTTTGGCATCTTGTACTGTGTTCCTATCAGCTGTCCATAAGATTTCTGCTTGGTATATTTTTTGACCCACACCATGTCCTGACACTTTAATAATTTAATGAAAGGCTTTTAAAAAAAGTTTCCCAGAAGGTTGGGGGGGGAAAAAAGCCCCAAACTAATCAACCCAACCCTTACTTTGCCCTGTGATCTTCATATATATATTATTTTTTCTTTTGTAGTTGACAAAATTGGCATTCAAGATGTTTTATGTATTATGATATAAAGCTTTTATTTACCTTTAAATAAATATGGATGAAACCTGAAAAAAATAGTTACAAATTAGTTTTCTGTGCTAAAGCGATCACCACCGATTTTCTGTTTCTTTAAGGAAAGCTTATATTGCAATTAACAAAAATATTTCATGTTGCTATAATACAAGGTGTAACATAATAATTTTTAATTTTTCAGTTAGGGTAGGGAATATTGAAAATACTTAATCACTGTTGTAATTTTAACTTGCTTAAAGGAGAGGGATAATTTTTTTGTAAATTATATTGATAAATTTAACTAATTTTCTAGCAGAAGTTAAAACAAGAAATAAATTACAGCTCCAATTGGTAAATACATCATTTCAGTGTGTGACATTACCAGGTTTTTCCAGAGCTGCAGTAAATGGTGTATATGATGAGCATATTCATGCACACAGCCTCAACCTGCAAAAAGAAGGAAGAAAATACCATTTTTATTTCCTTCAGGGACAAAGCAAAGGCCACTCCCGAGTATTCTGTGTTAGAAAATGTTCTTGGGCAGTTACTATGTCTTGGCTGCTGACACAAGTTCTGACTGGATGTTAAATGAAAATAAACAGCCTATTGGAAAAAGTGTATCAGGTTCTAAAAACAGAATGTCATGCAATTCTCTCTTCTTCCTGCCCTCTGAGAGAGAGAAAGCCCACACTGATGCTTCACCCACCTTCAGGAAACTTCCTCAGGGCTTTGGGTTTGCGTTTGTAATGGCAGGGCTGCAACTCCAATGGCAGCAAGGGCTGGAGTGAATACACTTTGTACTGGGGCAGCTCATCAAAATGTGAGGTTTACAGCCTGGCTGTAAACTGTGGCTCTAGAGCTGTTTATCATTACAAGGGCTTTCAGGGCTCTGATTGATGTAAGATCACAGGCATGATACCAAAAGGGTGGTAAATGGGAGAGGGCAGCATAATTCCTAGTCATTGTGACTGAAAATGGGCAAAATGGGTTTCAGAAACTGCAGATCTTTATGATGGTAAAGCCAAGAACCTACTCCTGGTTGTTTGGGGTTTTTTTTTCCTTGTCAGATATCACAGGTGAGAAAAGAGATGACTTAGAAACCTAACAAATTTTCCAAAATAAGCTTTTCCTGCTAGAAGAAGCATTAGTTGCCTTTAACAGCAATATACAACAGGGCAGTGACAAATGAACATAGTTTTCTGCCCATCTATTCTGCACTGATCAGTTTTCAAGGATATAGCATAGCATAATCAGAAGCAACATGGGAATAAGAATCTACTGCATATTATTACCTGTATTTTTTCATGAAGATTTTGTTAACTTCAATGTTGTAGCTGTCTTAAATATTCTGTGAAATTCTGGTAGTTAATATGTAAAAATTGTGAATTGTAAAAATTAATATGTAAAACAAGTAAAAATTAACAGTGGTATGAAGGTCAAGAGATGTAACTAATTTTCTTTTGTATGTTTCTTCCTTTCTCTCACTAGCATGGCATGACCCCTCTAATGCATGCAGCCTACAAAGGGAAAATAGACATGTGCAGGTTGCTGTTGCGACACGGGGCTGATGTGAACTGCAATGAACATGAGCATGGATACACTGCCTTGATGTTTGCTGGACTGTCAGGTAACTCAGAAACTTGCCTCACTGATTTTTATGACATTGGAGGGTATGATTTGCCATAAATTAAGTATTTAAAGGAAACTGCTGACACTTTATTGTTATTCTCATTTACTGTTACTTATGTGAATCACCATATTTCAGGACCAACAGAATCATCAGGAGAGCTGTTCAGACTTAGGATCATTTTTCATATAAAAGTTGATTTTGAGGCATGTGGTCTCTCTGTGCTTTGTCCTGTTTGTTGCAGATCTCTAAATTCAGTCTCTTGTCCAGTGGGATACATTCTATTCAGTGTTCCACTGAAAAGATACTGCACCAAAATACCCTTTTTAGGACTAAAAACCTTTTTAGTAATACTTGAGGCTTGTAAAATGAATTTTATTTTTCATGTGCTGCCCTTCTCATGCATTATTTTTGCAATTATATTGTAAGCACTTAAAAATGTATTCAGTAAGTTTTAAAAAACCCAAGTTTCCTCACATTAATATTCCCTCTCTTCTTACTCTTTATTTCATCAGAGTGCTTATAGCTGTGTCCTGTCCATGTGGTGGTTTGCAGATTTCCTTTTGCTATTCTTGTTTCTCAATGAAACAAATAATTATTTCCTTCATTGAGAAAAAGACAGTACATAAAAATGTTGCTTCTTTCAGGTGGAAAAGATTAGATTTTGGAATATTATGTCATTTTAAGTATCCTCCTATCAGTGTTCTGTGGCAAAGAGCTGCAGCAGATAGATGGGAACAAACTCTTTGAGGTTGTCAATGACTGCAGCTTTAGTGAAAGAGCTGTAAGAAAACGGTAAAAACCCAGCAGAGCTTTGAACTGGTTACCCTGGGTTTGAATGCTTCTGAACATTGATTTTAATCTGTGAGTGCAAAAAGTACATGAGCACTACTGTCACAATGCCTTTGTTTTTTGAATCAGAAATGCTCATTTCCAACCACCATTCCCTTTTTTTTTTAATATTTGCTTTTCTGTACCCAGCAGATGCACAAAAACTGACAAAGTCAGAGTACCTTTGAAAGCAGAACCAGCAGGAGTGGTGACAAGTGTCCTTATTAGTCTCCAAAGGGCACCAATTAAGTAATCTAATCTTCCCATCAAATTTTAGCTGCATTTTACTTGGTATTTAGCCCAGCCTGAACACCCAGTTCCCACTCTGGAGCATGGAACAATCTGTTCCCTTCTCTTTGCTCCTGCTACATAATAGTGCTGGGTTTGTTTTTCTTCTTAGAATAGCAAATGTTGTCGTTGAACTGTCAAACTAGATTGGTGGAATTTGCTTCTATATTGCTATCCACAGGGACCAGGCTCTAGCACAGTAAAATGCATTTGACTCCCATAAACTCCACAGGGAGCACAATGTGCAGAGTTACATGTACCCTGCCTGCATTTAGTCCTTACTTTGATTTAACCCTCTGCAAGTATAAATCAGAAGGCAGCAGTGTGCCTTTCTCTTAATCCATGCTTTAAATTAACCTCTTTAAGAACATTCATTTCCCTCAGGGTTACTCCTGGTCTTTAGGAAATTCACTTCTTGTTTTTCTACAACACAGAGAATGACAGGTTGTGGTTTGTTCTCTCATTCCCTGCATCTTGTCCCCAAATTCAGGAAACAAAGAAATCACCTGGATGATGTTAGAGGCTGGAGCAGAAACTGATGTTGTCAACTCTGTGGGAAGGACAGCAGCTCAGATGGCTGCCTTTGTGGGTAAGGTGAAACTCTATTTCTTTCACTCCTATTAATTGTACTTTGGATTTGGAGGGTTTCTTCCAATGTGATGCTCAGTTCAGTTATTAGTGAATGGAGAATGTTGTCTCCAACCTCATTTTAGAGAATTCTTCTTCAACATCTCATCACATCACCAAGAATGAATCAGTATTTTCAGGCATACTGAGATACATACTACTCTAAAAGTCTGAACACTGGAATCCATTCCTAGTCTCTTATTCACTGTCCAATCAACATGAATTCATCTGTCTGTGTGGGAAGTGAGGATACTTCTTCCTGTCATTTGTCTTACATTGTGCTTCATCAGCATAGAACAGTCTCTTCTAAATCAGTGGAGGGTTTAAAATGCTGGAATTTGGTTGGCTGTGCATTCTTCTAATTAGTGCCAAGATAAATCACTCAATTTAAAAATGTGGGACTGAACTAGAGAAGCTAAATTTTACTTTTCCTTTAGCCAAGTAATCCATCATTTTGTCAGATGTAGAAAACAAGGGGGGGGGTGACTTTTGTTGCTTTCATTGCAGTCCTTTCTGCTAAGTTTTAAACATGTTCTGTTCCTGTAATTTCTCCTGCATTAGGTTTATCAACTCCTATGTGTTTCAGGTCTGAAAACTTATAAATTCCAATGCAAATGTCATTAATTTTATAAAGTACAGCGTGGAGAGAACTCCTCCTTGAGGAATTTTAACACCAATATGCTGGTGTAGTATAACTTTGGGGAGAAGTATCCATTCTATTAGTTTTGGGTCACCCACCAGGGAAAGAAGATGTGGGAAGGAGATAAGGAATGGCTTCTTGAAATTTTGTCTCAGGAATTCTGTCAGGAAGTTGCACTCACTGAATGTAAGAGTTGGTTACTGAATATAACACTATAGCAAAGCATATTGTGCTGTCACCTGTATAGTTCATATTTGATTTAGTTTTAGGTCTTTTTTTTTATTGTTTTGGTGATTTTTCAATGGTGTTTGGTTGGTTTTTTTTTTTCATTCCTTGTGTGCCTATAGGTCAGCATGACTGTGTGACTGTCATCAACAACTTCTTCCCACGAGAAAGGCTGGATTATTACACTAAACCACAAGGCTTAGACAAAGAACCAAAACTGCCAGTAAAATTAGCTGGGCCTCTACATAAAATTATTACTACTACCAACATGCATCCTGTCAAGGTGGAGTAATATGTAAATCATTTGTATGTTTCTTGGCATGGCAACTCTTACTTTGTCAGAAAGCATTCAACCCTTCAAAAAGTCCACTTGAGATCAAAAGTGTTACCACTAATTCAGAAGCTTCTGAAAATGAGAAGGAATTGGGCTCAACACTTGGAAATTACTCAAAGATAAAGTTATTTCAGTGTTTATACAAGCCAGATTCTGGAACTCTAATACCTCTATATGTAGAAATTCTTATTTTTTCCATCAATAGCTTTTGGTTTTGACTTTCTCCTTCTCCTGGCTTCCTTGAAGTGGAAACAAAACCATTTCCTATCTTAACAAGATCTTGCTGTTCCCTCACTGCTTGTCTCAGCATGTATTCTTGCTTTCATCACTGGTTCACCATAGTAACATCTATTGCTGCTGCTCTTTCTGAAAGTATGGGCAAGGGAGCCTTATTTTTTACTTCCCTATCATGCATTTTATGGTTTGTTCTTTCGGTGTAGTTCAGAGAAATTAATAATCCTAAATTCAAAGACTAGTTCTTTGGGGCTACCATTCAAAGCCAGGAGGAATTAATCAGTAGCTGCCAAGCAAGAAGCTGCAGTGCATACAAATAATGCACCAGTAGCAGCTCATTTAGTAGCCACAATATCCAGTTTCCTCTTCAAATGGTTAATTCAAGGCTTTACTGGCCTATCTGAAATTCTCCAAGAGCATATAAAGTTGATGAGTTTTGTGAATCTGCTTAAATCATCTAAGTCCAGTTGATTCTGGCTGTTCAAAAGCAAAGAGTATGGTGTTGGACAATGTATAGTAGCTTCTGTGACTGCTTCTGAAATGTTTTTGATTCTTCAAGTTCTTATTCTGAAAAAATTCTTATTATTCTTAATACTAGTCTTAATTTGGATGTTTAACAGGGATTGAATTACAGTATGCTAAATAATAATAAATGCAAAAAAAGAAGTGGATGACTGCATAGGGTGGAAGTAGAGGAATATTAGAAAATACACTGAGCTACAATGAGCTAAAGCACAAGTTTAAAGGTAATACTATTAAAAATTAATATATTTTCTTCAATCTGTCTTGTAGATTGTGTTGCTGGTAAAAGAGAACCCTCTGTTGGCTGAAGTAGAAGCACTACAGAAATGTTACAGAGTTCTGGATCTGATTTGTGAGAAGTGCATGAAGCAGAAAGACATGAATGAAGTTCTCGCTATGAAAATGCACTACATCAGTTGCATCTTCCAGAAATGCATTACCTTCTTAAAAGAGAGAGAGGACAAGCTAGATGGATTTATCAGAAGGTACACAAATATTTCTCCACAGAGGTGTGATGTCTTTGCAGATAGCAGGAAAAGACCAAGTTAACAATAGACTGGATTGTAGTGGGTAAAGGCTGTGCCCAGTTGCAGTCACTTCAGGGGGTCACTGACTCTCTTAGTTCTGTCTGAAGCAGCTTTGGCCTTTCCTGGGATACAAAGGAAAATGTTCCTCGAGTTACAGCTCCCTGCTGGAACTCATTAGAGCTGGGCAGTCACACAAATGCTACAGAGAGCAACGTGTGGTGGATCACACAGGGAGCAATAAGCTTGAGAAAAGAGTTTCTCAGTGTCTAACATGGATCATCTGGGAATTTTTCTCTTGTCATTTTCTCTCCAGCCAGTCACACAGGGTGAGATTTTGTTTCAAAAATACTTAAGCAGCTGAGAGCTGTAAAACCCCTGTCCCTGGGAGAGACTTGGACTCTTAAATCACTCAGATCTTCAGAACCTCCTCAGTTACAAAACCAGCTGCCTGATCTTAAGTATCAAAGTAAATTGTTTGGCTTTTAGGAGGATCCCATTCCCCATAGACTTCACCAGACTTCTGTGTGATACTGAAAATAAAATCAAGAAGTCAGCTTTCACATACTGAAATCAAACAGTTTCTGATTTGTATAAAAAAGTAGGAGCCATCTAGAACTGTAACACATTATTAAACAGGAGTAAACCTGAATTCACATCTAAAAGTATTGTGTATTATTTAGTTTTTCTTTTTACAATCTTCCATTTTTAAACAAAGCAAGGCATTTTGCTTTGTAGATATTAGTCTGCCTCTAGGTGATTATTTTCCTGTGTGATTGAATTAGCAGTAGTGGTTTCAGAGTATGTATATTTCACAATGACTGTGCCTTAGAATAAAAATAATTCCATTTGCCTTTTAAGCACTGTTACATTTGAAGTTGTCAGATAATTTTGAATTATAATTCTCTATAATTTGATAGAGGTCAGAGTTGCAGCATAATGTGTATTTGTTCTTGAACATTTACTATGTGATTTCTTCTTTAATTTTGATTTTTAAAAATACAGTCTCTTGAAAGGTAGAGATAAAGATGGTTTTCCTGTGTATCAAGAGAAGCTAATTCGGGAAAGTATCCGGAAATTTCCTTACTGTGAAGCTACGTTGCTCCAGCAGCTCGTGAGAAGTATTGCTCCTGTTGAAATAGTAAGTTTTTCCTAGTAACAAAGTTCTTTCTAAACAACTTGCAGAGTACACTTGGTTTAAACAGAGCCATCTTTCTGTTTCTCAGCTTCTGGAACATATTAAGCAAAGGTTTTTTGAATGTCCCTGAACTCTCTCTGACAACCTGAAATTTTATTTTACATATTGCAGGAAATTGCTGTGAAATATTTCAGCTAGTTGGTTTTTTTCCTATACCTATAATGAATCCTTAAATACCTCAGCTTTTAAAGAACTTTGTGGTAGCTTGTTGCTGTGTGAGAGATCTTTCTTTTCCTACTCTTGTGATGTCTGTTTAGTTTTTCTTTGCCAATTTGCTTTTACAGATTGTACATTCAGACAGAGGAAACCCATTTTTCAAACTCTTTTGTTCACAACGTCAAAATGAAGTTTAATATCAAACAATTTGCTAAATTTAATGCATTTCTATTCACAAAAAGCTGGTAATACATGATGGTAGAAAATCTTGTGTGAAGCTCCTTTTATCACAGATGGGGGTAGATGATGCAATATAGAATGTGTATCTAAATTACAAAATCAAAATTACAAGTGACAAATCAGGCTTCAGTTTTCCTCATGCTTTGCTCTTCTTTCTAGCTCTGTTCATTGGTTTGTAATCTTACAAAAGAATTGATACTTATTTTTAAGAATGTTCTCTCTGGTTTCTGAGAGCTTGATGTTTTAAGCACTAACACAGGAGGAAGAGGAACAATTTTGTGTTTGGATTATTCTGAGTGAATTGAAAATAGCCTCCATCTTAAGTGCCTCTTAAAATGTCCTGAGGCTTAATGTTTGTGTAAGCCAGCAAAATAAACACAGTGTGAAAACACCAAGCCCATCCTCATGCATTATGACTTGCTTGAGAGTAAACATTTTTCTTAGCAGAGCTTGCAGTCTTTTCTGCATTCTCCCTTCAAAGAAATGCAGTTGTGTAGAAGCAAGGAGGAAATTATCTAAGTTTTTAATTGTCTGCATGGCCTTTAGCATGGACCACAGGCTGCATTCAGTCTGGGTGTCTCAGCATTGTTGCAGTAGCTGTGATGCTGCTTATTCCATGGTAATCCCAACACTTTATAAAGATTTACTTACTGCTGCAGCAACTTGTATTTCTTTTACCTCTAACATTTACATAATTTTCCAGAAGACTAGTCCTAACTTACTCATAAAATATACTAAATTACACATAAACTATACTAAACCTTACTGCATGTGTTGCATGAGAAAGATACTGCAAATATCTGTGTGATAATGTGCAAATAATTGTGAAGATTGAGTTCTGACCATTAGGTTTGAAGTATTTGAGTACACTGAGCAATTTTAGTGACAAGCAAAATGTCTTTCTGCAGCCAGTGTAGAGACTGATCTGTGGAAACCTGCTGCATGTGATTTACTGGTGCCAAGTGTGTAAAGAACACTGAGTTATAGGAGTATTAATAATTCAATTTTGGAAGTTATAGTGCTGTGTTTTAATCTCATTACCTCTTTTTGTCCTGCCTTTCAGGGTTCTGATCCTACAGCTTTTTCAGTGCTGACACAAGCTATTACTGGCCAAGTGGGTTTTGTGGATGCTGAATTCTGCACAACTTGTGGGGGAAAGGGAGCAGACAAAAGATGTTCTGTATGTAAAATGGTAAGAATCCATAAATAGTTCTAATGAATCATAAAAAATAGTGCTGAGGATTTTGAAAGCTTCACTGTTTACTGTGTAGAATTGAGGAAGTATTCCCTGCAAGTGTTTAAGACCAGGCTGGATGAGGCATTGAGCAATCCAGTCTAGTGGGAGGTGTCCCTGCCCATGGCAGAGGGTTGGAACCAGATTATCTTTGAGGTCACTTCTAACCCAAACCATTCTACAATTCTATTAACAAACCATCAACTTTCTGTCTAAAATTCACCAACATTTCCAAATGTGTCTATTTAAGAATTAAAGTCGAGTAAAATTTATGTATGTTCAGAGTTAACAAACTAAATTATTCTTTAGAGGTTAGAATTACTCCCCATAACATTACAAATTGTTTTAAAATACCAATAAATAATATACATAGAGAGCTTTGACTTGCTACACTATGAAATGTGAGAATGTTGGTCATTTGAGTACATGAAGACAAACTGATAGCTCTGCTATAATTTTCAGGTGATGTACTGTGACCAGAACTGCCAGAAAATACACTGGTTTACCCACAAAAAAGTTTGCAAGACCCTGAAGGAAATTCATGAGAAACAAGAACTAGAAGCTGCCAAAGAAAAAAGGAAACAAGAAAAAAAGCAAAAGAAAGGTCAGAATCTATGGTTTGCTTATTGAAACTAATGCACCACAGTGAGCCACAGCAACAGGTTTTAAAATCTGTAACAGCTGAGGTTGAAAGAAAAGCCTCTTGTAAATCCAACAGCTTGCTTGGCATTAGTTGCAGTTCCAGACTTTCAGTTTCCAAATGCTACACCTACTTTCTAAAATGTGGATTTTAATGTTAGAGTTACCCAAGTTGCTGCAGCTGAAGTATTCTGTGTTCAAAATCCAAAGCTTTAATCAAAATCATGCAGATGTTTCACGCTGCTCTGCCTTTGCTGGAGGTGTGAGAAGTTTATAGTAAAGCAGCCCACTGCTCCCAGTTGCAGAGGTTAATTAGATGCTAATTGTGCTGTGATGCTTTCTTTGTGATCACACGATTGTGTTGTGAGCTTTGAATGTGAAGGAAAAAAGCATTACTCTTTAAACTGTTAAAGGTGCTTTTCTCCCTTCAGTGATACAATGACAGAGAAATGTCAGAGAAATACACCCTTATCTTATTCTGATACAAAGTCTCTATAAGTGAAATTATTAGAAAATTGAGGGTGAAATAACTTTTTTTTTTTAACAACTTCAGTGCCCTTCCCTTGTAATGATTGTAGAAGTGCAGTGAGCAAATCACATTTGTCTGATAATATAAGATTCTTCACTTCATCTGGACTTGTACAAGCTACAGCAGAGTATAAATCAGTAATAATTTAGTAATTATTGAAGTTTTCAACACCTTCTTGTGGTTATCCTGTTACAAGAGGTGCTGTTGCATGAGACCAAGGTGACTGTCCAAGTTTGAGGAGTTGGAGGCTGCCACTTTTTAAAGAAAAATAAACCCTACTTATACTGTTTAACCAGCCTTTGTAAGGCTAACTATAGGAATAGTGACTACAGAGCATGTTTCAACTGAAAGTACCTGTGGTGTTCTGCTCTGCTCTTCTCTATGTATTAAAAAGAAGTTTGGCAAAATTGAAGATAAAAACTGCTCTGTGTATGGTTTCAGAGTAAGGTTACACCAGCTTAAGCAGAACTCGAGTAAATTAGGTCTTTTTTGATGAAGCTTGGTTAAATTATTCACTTTTGTAATGACTGTAAAGTTTCTTAGTGTTTATTCATTAATAAAAATGTTTGTTTCCTTGCTGATGAGTTCACTATTTACTGAGGATGCCATTTCTCTTTTGTTTAGATGAGATGCAACCAGTAGAGGGTAGTCCTACAAGTGAAGAACAGTCAGATCCTGGTGCAGATGCTACCAAAGAAGAGGATTCAGCTCATTCTGCTGAACAAACTGAAGAACCTGAATTTACCAAAGAGACAGAGGCACTAGCTCTGCATCCTGAAAGTCCACTAGAAAGTGACACTGGCTCAGCTGACATTGCTCTTCCAAAAATTCAAGATTCTGAGGAATAAGAAAAGGGTAGGAAGGGACCAAGTTCTGGCCCTGCACCTCAAGGGTCTTAAAGATTTTTTTTTATGCTGATCATGTCTAAGTTCTTACAGCATGTCTGTTCATTGTGAGATGAAATACAGGAAAATGTGTCCATAAATACTTCAGGTTCTCTTGTAGATTGTCAAAATGTGTATTTATTACCCGATAAAAACTAGAGTGGCATAGATCCATCTGTATGCATACCATAGTAAACATCTGAGTAGCTGTGATTAACCTGCCACTTAGTGAAAAATAAAAAGCATTTAATTTGGCTTAAGTTTTCAAAACCTAAAATCTATTTTAATTGAGATATTATTTTTTTCTGCAAGTACACAGAAATTCAAAAGCATTGGGAAAGCCAACTGTTAAATTGTTCTTTTACACAACTTGATGCAGTGTTACCTGAAGGAATTCAGTAGCAGAGATAAGCTCCTAAAGATACTCACCCGAGTCCTTGACTTCTCCTGACATTACTGTAAATATCAACTAGTTGAGTACACAACAATAGCATCTATTTTGTGGCAACTTTATTAACTAGTACTGCTGGTTTAGATGTCTTCAGCTGACTGTGTTTCAACAGAATAATTTCACTATTGCTTCGGTCAAAAATATTTCAAGGGAAATGCAGGGAAGACCAGAATGATTTAAACTAAGTTTGACTGTCAAGAATAATAGCTTCTAAATCTCAGCTTTTTGGGTAAAGGTGCCTTAGATCACACTGGGATGTTGCTTAGGAATTATTTCTTGAACAAAAATAATGCTTCATGTTGTGCTGAACCTGGTCACAGTGAATTAAATGGGAAAATTCACATGTGCATTGATACAACTGGGATTTCAATTTGGTTTTCGAGTAAGTACAGTTTCTAGAACCTACCTTTCCCCTGACTGCTGTCCTCATTCAGATTTACAACTCTCTCTCATGAAATCAATGGGAATGCCATAACTGAAGGTACTGCTTGTTGCATAACAATGGCAAAATTAAAGATTGTCAAATAATTGAGTGAATGAGAACTTTAAATATGGCAATATCCTCCCATTTAAGGGAATAAGGACCACCCTCACAGCAGAGGAAAAATGCTATTACTTTTTTACTATTTAAGATATTAAGGTTTTTGTTTAATATTCTGAGAAGTGTAAGAGTGAGGAGACATAAATGCACGTGTGCAGGGAATGTTTGTGTTTTCATTTTGAGAATTGAGGATAATGCTTTAAATTCAAGGATGAATTGTGAAGAATAAAGGGAATTTTTTAAAAGAAGCAAACTGAGTGGCAATTCCTGTTTACTGCATCTGTTAACCCCTGTTGATGCCTGCTGGAACATAAGATGACATTCTTATTTGGTGTGTTTGGGAGTGCAAGATTGATATTGTGACAGTTAGCACACAAGAGATGAATTCCTGGAACCTGCAGCACATCAATTAGCCAATTGAAACTGCAGTCCCTCTCAGAAATGAGGAAAAGCTTAACACTTGCTTCCTCCTATCTTTGTTTTGTGGAAGACGAATTACTGCTACTGAACACAACAGGTCTAGTTCCACAGCAGAAACTACAAAGAATTCAATTATTCATCCTCAGATTCTTAAAAATTAACTTGCTTTTTGTGCTTAATAATTTCTGGTAAGTATGGTCAGAGTTCCAAGCAACTTTAAATGTAACATGGCCACTATTTATCTTTTTTTCTTAATTTCTTCACTCTCCACCTGTCTGAGAGTAAAAGGAAAGTTACACTAATACTTTTCATGCCAGATTTCATTCATTTAGATCCATGTACTTGTTTTATAGAACTATTAACTTGCTGAAGAGGCTTATTTTCACTCAAGAGAGAGGAATAATTTTTTTTTTCTTAAGGAAGAAAGCACTCATCTGAATTGGATGGTCAGCTTCTTGAGGGGTTCTTCTACTTTCCCTTCCAGCTGTCTTTCTTGACAGGTGCCTACTTTGTTCCAGTCAACAGAGGAAAATTCCATCACAGACCTTGTCATTGCCCGCAGTAAAATGGCATCTTCAGGGTTCTCAAATGGGACCCTCCAAAAAGAATAAAGAGGTTCATCACAGGAATAATTCCAAACTACTTTGGAGCAGATTTTCTAGATGTGTGCTGTCTAGATGAAGGTAGGTATCAGGATGAAGATAATGGAGATTTGAAAATTGCAAATATTTCAAAGGCTTTGTTCTTTTAATAGATTTAAGAAAGCAAAACGAGAAATCCTAATATAGAAAAATTATGCCAGAAGTTATTTAAAAAACATCTTCCGTGGACTCAAAATGTTACTTTATTTTCACAGCCCTCAAAATTATGATCATTGCTTATTTTTTATGCTCTAAGTCAAAGGAAATAATAAAATTGGTTTCATGATTTCATGGTGATGTGACAACCCTTAATACAAATACAGGTTTATTTCAACGTGGAGCTGTATTCAACATGATTATATACAATCAAATTGTTAAAAAGAAATCACTGGAGGTAGGCTGCTATTATTTTTCTTCCATAAAAATTTCAAATATTTTCACATGTAAAGCCACAAAGTAAAAACAAGCCTGATAACTGAAGTTTGTACTGTTAATCTTATAAAGATAGCATCTAAGGCTGACACCACATCAAAATACAACCTTTATGCTGCCTCAATCCAGACACAGAGATAAGTTTTACATTTATTTCTATCATTTTGAAAACAAACAAAATAAAAGTACAGACTAAACAAATCTCATTCCATGAGTCATAATTATTTTCCAGACATTTTTTATCAACAGCCAGTCTGGAAAAAGTTTTCAGGGCCATAACATAGAGTTTCTGATGGTCTAATACATGAAGTGTGATTTTTTTTTAGTGATTTAAAAGTTTGATCTTATAGGTTTATAAAATTGCTATTTATTTATATCTTCAATATTAAATTTCAGAAGGCAGGGGGTAGTCTGTTATAACAATATCAGAGTTGAATTTATGTTAAATAAAGACCAGATTTTTTCTCAAAAGTTCAGTTTTACTGGATAATTTCTCAGAGTATTTTTAGGCATGAGTAGAGGGAACAAAGTAAATAGTTTCAGAGGTGTAAAAGAAATTTAAAAATATAAAATTGCACAAAAAATTACATACCTATTTGTGTGATTTCCAAATTCACAACCTATAAGAGAAAGTATGAATGAAACCACTAATGGCTGTACAGCATTTTGATTAGCTAAAGATTTCTATCCTGATCCTAAATTAGTTATTCAAATGAAACTAGCAGATGATTTGAAACACAAAAAAAATAGCAGTCTGGCATTTCAAGGTATATTTGGGGTTGTCACCCTGAACAAGATTCCACTTGGTGTTCACCTGCTTTCTTGTGCCAGAATCATGCTGTTTTCCAGACCTTAGTGTTTTAAAAATTACTTTAGTTGCTACTCTAAGACATGTTTAAAATATTCTCATATTGGAAAGTAGCATAAAAAAGATGCTGCTTACAAAAGCAGGCAGAATATGTAAAAGTTAAAATGCTTTTTTAAGAAGAAAATACTTAATTCAAGCTATTATTTTGCAAAACCACTAGAGGGCATCAAAACTCCACCCTGCTGATCTAAGACGCAGCCCAGAAGTATATTGAGATGTTGTTAATTAAATAAAAATGAACACTCACAAGACAAATAGTAAAAATAATGAAGTCTTGTTTGTTGAGCTGGCTTTAAAGACAATTCTGCAACTACAGGAAAAGATAAGACTTTGCCATAATGCTCTTGGAAGAATTCACTTGTTGCTGTTGCTGCTACTACCACTTTATGAAGGAATTTGTCTGAGTTGCTAATATATTTATACTTCATCACTACAACGAATAACTTTCTCACATGAATGTAAAGAACTTTTCCCAACTGAAATCACCTACAACTTCATGCTTTTCTCTCCATTATTATAAATACCTGAGGGCATCATGAGTCTTTTGGCAGGTTGAGTGGAGTTGCTAGAGCCCAGTGTAGTTCCAAGGGGTGTTTTTACTCTCTTTCCAAAAGCTACTGACTGCACAAGATGAGACCTTTCAGGGTTGTAAAGATGAAGCGCTGCCTCCCTTTCTTTCTGCGTAACAGCTGGTAAAAAGAAATACAAAAGTGTTATCAAAGTAAAAAAACTGTTACAAGCTATCAGCAAGCAGAGGGCAAGTCACTTTTTTGTGCACAACTTTGTAACAGCAGCAGTGTCAACCTCCTACATTCTATAAAAACACAAATTGAGAGAATGGAGTGATATTTCCTAACGCTTTCTGATCCATCTTTCAAGTGCAGTAGGATCAAAAGTTTTAAACCAAGAAACTAGAGAATAAGACTTTTTGTACCACTGAAACGAAATCAACTGCAGAAATCAGTGTGGACTTGGAAATTTTATTATGAATAGAAAAAAAAATCTTGGTTCAAGGAGAGTTTAATTCCCGTTGCTCAGTTATAGAGGAGACTGGAAGAGTGTAATGAAAAGAAAAGCTTCAAATTTTCTTGTTATGCACTTTAATTCAAAAATTCCTTTTAATTTTAAACTGTTTGAGGCTGTTAAGTCAAACAGGATTTCTAACTTCAGTTATCTGAACTGCATGCTAATCTAGTACTTCAGCTATGCAACAGGAGTAAGATTAAGGCTTAGAACAAGTTACAAACTCTGGCAGAAGCATTTTGAATTCAGTTTTATCACTCTTGTGAATATTCTAGTCTGCAGGCACAAATGTAGGTACAAACCTAAGCATGGGCTTTTGTCTTCCATCAAAATATACAGACCAAAATAGAAGGTAAACATAGTTAAAAAAAAAAAAAAAGACAAAAACCGAAAGCATTTGGTAAAGTAAGCTGTTTAAAAACTATTTGCTTGAAAAATCTGGTTCATTAAATAGTTTGTTATATCAACAAATGCAGGTAAAAGAACAGAATTATTCACCTATTAATTAATTAATTCATCTATTTTGCAAACTATTAGATTGTAAGTGAGTGCCAATGATTTGTGAGAAGAGGAAAACAATCCTTACCCTTCCTGTCAAGGAGCTGTACTGAAGGGAGGCAGTAAATCACATAGAGCCTGTAGTCTGCATCAAGTGCCAGGGGGTTATGGAACAGATCTGCAAAATTTATATAGAAAAAAAACCCAAAAAATGTCTCAGAAGAATAAAACTTGCAAAAGAAAAACATCTAACTTGGCACAGTGGGAAAATTAAAGATTGCTAAGAGCCAAAAAATTTGTGTAAAATATTATTAAATTGTTCTTTCAGTAGGTAAACAAAGCACAGCCTTCAAAACATTGAAAAATTACTCAGCTGAACATAGACTGCAACAAGTGCAAAATACTACAGGCAAGAATCAAGTTAAAGGTGCCACCAGCACCTGCTCCAAACCTTTGGAAGTATTTTTTCTATTTTTTATTATATAAAAATAAATTAGTGTTTGCCTCTGTTTTGCTCACATATTGTTAGGTGATGCCTATTTTAAATAATTTTAAATAAATATTTTAAATTTTTAAATAGTGTGCCAGCTTAAAAGCTGTGAGGGGAGTTGTAAAAATCAGATGAGCCTTCAAATACCTAAGGCTTTATCATCATTTATATGAAGTTTTTATCTCACAGACACAACATAAACACTCACTCTTCTGATGTTTTGCCACTTTCATCGAAGCCAGACGTTTCAAGCTCCAAAAACTCACTAGGATCTGGATTAAAATACTGATGTTCAGGTTCCAGTTCCTGACAAACCAAACCTTTGCAACACAGAGACAGGTAGTAGCAGCATGGCATTGCTGCTTTGCCATGCCAGATTGATTTGTTTCATGGGAGTAAAGTCTGATTTTAGAACAGAAAATGGCTCATTTCTACCTCAGCTAACAAATAAACAAAGTGGGTTTTTTAAATGAAAAAATGCTATTTTTTTCTTTATGCAAATGCAGTTCTTCCAGGACAGTAAAAATAACAATCAGGAGAGTGCCACCTTGAGATGAGTGAAGAGAAAAAAGCAATCCCAAATTGATAATTATTTTGACAGCTTCTATCCAGGCTTACACTGGTCTATTTAACTCTTTTTTTGAAGAAAGACCATGGATAATATTCCCTCTAGGGTACACACAACCCTGTTATGTGTAATTTTAGGGGGGAAAAGAGAAGAAAAACAGATAACAGAAGAAGAAAAAAATTCTGGAAGTCTTTCACATAGAGTCATAAACCATAAGATGCCATTTCATGTTCTTCAAGATGTTTGTCAAAGAGGGCTCAGTGCTTGGTGAGATTTAGCAGTTAGAGGGTGGAATGGGCATCTGGTACCTCCTACACAAAAAACACCTGTTCATGTACTCAAAGGAGAACTTTGAATATTCCAATCTTTTTTTTTTTTTATTTTTAAATACACCCTACTCAGAATTAGTAAGAGACCCACAAGGTGGCAGCAAAAGAAAGTTTAATTTTTACCAAGCGAAGCAGTATATAGTGATTTTTTTTCTAGAAAGTGTTAATCAGAAAGAATATTAGGTATATTTCTGGTGAGTCTGTCATTAAGTCAAGAAACCTGTGATAGCATTCCACAGAGAAAAAAAACATCTCAAAAAGGAGTCTAAAAGCAGGTAGTGCTATGGAATGAAGTTTCAAAAGAGATTTTTCCAACGCATGAACCACAGCTCAAACTAAGTACTTCTGAACCTGAGTCATACTTGGAGCACATCCCTTCTCATCAACACTGATTTGTGGGTTTATTTCAGAGTCTATGAATTTTTTTACTCCTCAATCTTGCAATAAATCCAAACCATTGTGTGGATTAATCTGGTTTTATTTTACAAAACATCTGGGATCAATTCTTGGCTTAGATTTTTTTGTCAAGGTAGTGTAATTTTACTTCTACAAATTAGGGGTAATGATTTCTTCCTCCACAGTTTTGTCTGTTTTCTCCATTTGGACTGTAGGTAAACAGTGTGTCCTAACCCACACGGGGCAGAAAAGAACTACTGTGGTAGGAACATACTAAGGAATAAAAGGAGTTTTCTGAGGTCTAGCAGCAAGATGTTATCAGCTGTGGATAATAAATCAGTTGAGGCAGTTTACAGAGTATATAATAAAAATCTTGGATTCCAAAAGGGAGATGTGAGCATGAGGTGAGCCCATAAAGAACCTTCTGTATCTCCCAAAGGCTGCACTGCTGAGCAACCCACTCAATAAATCCTTAAAAGCTGAGTGTCTTCCCTAAATGCCTCGTGAAGAATGGTGTTAGGCTACAAATTCACTACAGGCAGTGGCTAAAAGTGAGGAGAAACTTAAGGAAAAATGCAAAATTTTGGCAGTTGGATGCTACCACTGAAGTCAGCAATAAGGCTGCTTCACTTTAGAAGTTCTAAAGTTCCAGTGTTCCCAAAAGCTACAGAAAAATAAAAAGTTATTATGGATACAGAATTCCTGTCAAAGGCTAGCAAGGGTTTGTTGCTTTATTTTTTAAATTAGAATGTACAGCAATCAAAAATAATCCTACCTCACAACAGTGAAAATTCTCTCAGCCCCAAAACAGATTAAAAATATATTTTGTTCATTTATTGCTGTCATTTATGACAGTGCATTCTATTAAACCAGAAAGATACCTGTTAATTTGAGAACTAATTATTATGAAATTTGAAACAAACTCATTGACAGGATTTCCCTAACAGCAAAGGCCAAAGAAGGATGACTATAAAGTTATTAAATTTCTTCCACTGATGAGTGTTTATTTTTGTATCTTTGAACCAAAGAACAATTTTTATGAGGGTAGATAGGTAAATCTATTGCTTGAAAAATCCCCTGAATGCTCCCTTTTCTGTGCCAGTGGTGGTTAGTCCAACATGCAGCCAATTTTCACCATGTTTTTGTGCCTGCCATTCACAATAACTCAGCAACACTTTAACTATCTGCTGTTTATCTTTATTTCCCACAGATGGCTGCAACAAATACAACAACAGCCCTGTGCTTGCTGAAGCTCCTTGCTAATTGGTAGAGCTATAACATTAAATTCAAGTGACTGCACCATTCATACATAGGATGTTTGTCCAGACTTTGCCTAATCACTTACAAAAACTGCATTATTAAAGGGACTACTTTTTCAATCTTTCCTGTAATGAAAAAAAAAAAAATTATAATAATTTGGCTGGCGTGTTGCCTTCTTAAATAATTGAATTTATTTTTTAAAATTTTGAATTCCATGAAAAGTGTACTTTTCAAGCCATATTTTCCTTTCCTGCAATCAGACCCTTCTGAAAACATAAGGAGATAGAGCATGATGACATTCACCTCTAGTAATTGTGTTACTGAGATGTGCAACTTGTTTCCTCTTTTTTTTCACTGAGCATTTTGCATGACCTATGACAATATTCCTCCTGGCTAAAGGCTGCTTACACTTTTATTTTCAGTAAGTTAATAACATATAGCTCTACTTTACATGGAGACTCTTACATTATAATTTAGTGGTACTAACACTGTCTTTTATAACTTAATTTTTAGTTTCTGAGCCTATGCTACTTTAATACAGCCCACATATCAAAAATTATGACACTTAAACAGTTATTGTTATACTTATTATTTCAGGTATATTTATTCTTAGACTCTAGAAATCCACAGAGTATGGCAATAAGATGCAGAAAGTAAGTTCTATGAAAATTAATGAGGAATTTGCATTTTATAACCTATCACTCACACTCTCTACAGCAATAATTGACTCTCAACTCTGCAATAATCTCTCTCTGCTCCCATTTTTCCTTACAAAAAGGCAGCAAAGTGCTTTGACTGCCTCCAAGGTGCTCATCCAGGAGACTGGGGAGCCAGCAGCCAAACAGAGTTAAACTTCTGACCTCATTTGGTGGGGTTTTTTTTCTGAGCTGAGGTACTCTGTGTGGAATTCTCGTGTCTTAGAGATCTCTTTCTTCTGTCAAATTTGGTCGAAGTTGACAATTAACTTCAAAAGCTACTGGCAAGTTATATGGAAACAAGAAATATCCTGACAAGGAACACAAAAAAACTACTGCTCACTGTTCTACAAAACAAAAGCAAGGTATTACTTAAGGTCTCCAAGCTTATAATTCCTTCCAGTTCCTTCAATGTTTTGTCAAGGTTTTGTAACTGGTTGTTGTGAAGCAAGAGAATCTGTAATGCATGCAAATGTTTCAGAGCACCTGAAATAAAATGAAGAAAAATTAATTATTCTCATCACACCTGACTGCCTTTATCAGATAAATACTTTCCTTATCCATTTGTGTCTGCTTTTTGGTACCATCTCACATGAGATTAGTTAAATAAAAATTACCAGAGATTTCAATATAACTTTAATTTTTGTAGTCAAACTTTTCTCATCCCAGTTCTTTCCATAAGTCCCCATCACTCTTGCCTCAACAAATCAACACCAAGCTGCACTCCCTTCCTCCTATATCCCAGTACTCTTCAATTAATTTGTGTTCACATCCTTTCACCTTATACTTCTATACATTTCACCTAATACTACATATCCCTGGTACTATCATTGTCTCACAGACAATAAATAGTGAAGTCCTTAAAAATAGTTCCATTTAAAATAATGTATTAAAAAGTTATTAGAAAAAAATATTGTTGTGTCTGAACCAGATTATGTGCTCACATCCTAAAATCACACCTCAGAAACCAATCAACATTTCTCATCCCAACATTTTTTAAGGACAGAGGAAAGTAAAACTTTAACATTTTAAATGTCAAAAATATAGACAAATTTTACTCTTTGGCCTCATCACTCATTAATTCATTAGTTGGCTACAGCCATTTTAACCTAGAAGAGCAAGTGAGGCTGAAATAAAAACGTAACACAGATGAAATAAAACAAAACTGCAACTTTATAAAATACTTCTGATTATAAAAGTAACTATATAATGAAAAACCTTAGAACCTTAGTGATAACCTTAAAATTGTGACAAATTACTAATTTATCCTTTAATTTTCATGTTAAATTTGTAAGCACTACTATTAGATTTTCATCACATAAACAGCTCTCAAAAGCTACTTCTGACAGTTTACAGAGCACCTGGTCAGCAGGAGGACTAGAAATCATCAGGTAAAAAGAGCTTTCTCTGTTAATTTTTAAATATGAAACATGGTCATGCATAATCAGATTTTTTTTTTACAATTGCTTGGTATTAAAGACAATACCATTTCATCCTTTACATGGGAACAAAACTTATTGCCACTCAAAGATGCTGGGAACAATTAAATCTCTAAGAAAAAAATTAATGTTTTTATGAACACATAGGAGCTTTCAACCATAAAGTTATCTACTGACATCCACTTTTATAAATCTGAATGCCAACACACAGAGAAAAAAGCCTCTGCTCAGCAGTCTAAAAAGGGGATATTGGTACCTGAGATATCTGTCAGTTCATTGTTGTTGAGATAGAGTTCAGTCAAACAATAGTTTTTCATCAAGAAGGTTAAGTCTTGGATCTGAAATGAAAGTTAAAAAAACTGCAGGATGTCAGTCTAAATTTAGCTTCAGACAAGTAGAAACACAGCAGCTTGAAAAGTTTTCAACTATAGGTAGTTTCTTAATGTTCAAGGATTGTCTTGACAGCAGACCTTCATTAGAAATACTAATCACACATCAAATACATGTAGCAGAGTCATACTTCATTTTTTGAACTAAAAATTTAATATTTATATTTGAAAAAGATTCCATGGAATTGCTGGTCTTCACCTTGTCTTTTTTCATATTTGAAAATCTTTTTATTGTGAGAATGCAATAATTCTACAATGACATTAGTGTACTCCTGAACTATATTTATCAGGGCAATAAAAGCCTGGGTTCCAGTTTTAAAATTATTTCTTCATCAGCAGGTCCAAATAGCACATATGTGTTCTAAATTATGAAATAAACATATTTAACTGTAGCTACAAAATAAATTATGATTACAAAAAATCCCCACATGCATGGATGAATGCATCCCCAACAAAAAACTATCTACAGCCACCATGAAATCTCATCCTCTTGCTTGGAGAAGCTCTGTCCTAATATTGTCTTGTTTCCAGTGCACATACAATAGGACACCAAGCTGAACATTATAATAGTTAAGAATTGAGGGTACTAATGGTGCCTCATTAATTATCCTACAATTTACACACCAGAAGAGAAAAGGGAACTTTGTTCATGACACTACTCCCATTCCCGTGAACCAAAGCCATTTGTAAGTTGGGGAACAATTTTACTATTTTTTTTAATGATAAAATTATAGTGATGTATTTTTAAGGAAAATAAAAAGGAGATCTTTTGAGTTGAGGAAAATATCCTCCCCCTTTTAGCATGCAGGGAAACCCAGGCTCTAGGGAACAGACACTGAGTGGCTTCTCCATGGAAAAATGACATTTACAAACAAGTTACATAGAACACTCTTTGTTACTGCTCAGATGGGAAAATTAGACAGGCAAAAATCAAATTTATTGATCTTTTGTGGTCAGTAAAATCAGTCAACAAGCCATTTCTTCTTATTCTCTAGCATAATTTAGAAATAGAAGGGAAAGGTTTATTATGCCCATGATTGCAGTTCAACCTTTTAATTTTTACATCTTTTTGAAAATATTTAAACAAGCACAGGTCTTTCAATGAAGTGAAAAGAAGATGCTATATAATTGACATTAGCCTGGGGCAGCAGAAATACATACACTCTTATGTGACATGGAATGTTAATTTATTTTTTCTGCTGCTCCCAGAGCTACCTGAGCTACCTGAGCAACAATTTTGGTGTTTTAAGAACTTGAATACATTGTAACAGTCATAAAAAACTCCTGCACAGGAAGATATTTTTTAAATGGTTAGAAATTCGTGGATTTTATCACTTTTCTTACTTTTTGACTACCAGCACTAAGAGTGAAGGTTTGCATTCAACTCAATAATTTAATAATGGTTGGCTGTGTATTTGGATTTTTTTAAATTAGACAATTCTATTGTCAAGTAGATGGTCTTGTCTAAGAAACAGTGTGCCTGGACTTAACTAGAAACTCTAAAGTCCAGAAATTTTGACAGAGCATTTTCTTAGAACCCTTTTTTAGCTTTACAATTATATAATACTTGAGGTTAGAAAAATTACAACACAGTAATCAAGGAGTACAGATAAATTTGGTTTGCTCTTTAAAGGAACATTACCTTATTATTGTTAATCCACAAATACCTTAACCTATAGAACCGTGACAGACTTGGAATAGTTCTTAGTCCTCTGGTGGAAGAAAACAAAAAAGTGGAACAAATTTAGACTTCTTAACATTAATGGTACTTAAAAAATTAATAAATGGTTGACCTTTTTATAAATAATGCAAACACTAAAAAGCCACACTTTGGTAGAAATCACAGCAGAGATAGATGCAAAGAACAAGATGGCTGGGAGAGCATAGACATTCTACACATATGAAAGCATAATAAAGCAGTAAGTGGTAAAGAAATGGGAAGAAAACATCTTTTCCATGCATTTTTCCAGAGAGAATGAGTTCCATGTACTTTCAGAAACTGCTCAAAACACAGGTGGAGAAGTTTGGAGTCCTGGTGACACAAGCCCAAAAAGAGAATTGCTTTGAAGATACAGTATGGATTGTTCATCCAAAACAAGCCAAAAGAAGATGAACACGAAGATTCTTATTATTCTTTGTATAGGTGCATATTATGAAAACTTCTACTCTTTTTTCAGCCCTCTTCCCTGCTGCCCTCATACAAATTTTCATGACAAATTTTAAATACCAAAACTTTCCTCATGGATTTTAACATGTTGCCTACACAAGGGCTGATGTTTCATAAAGAATTAGAAGGACTGATAAACATCAGCCTAAAATGATCTGCCTGTTTTCTGACTGGGAAGCCTAGTTTCTAGTTCCCATGGATTCTTTGGATTTGATTAGGTTTTTTCCAACAAACTCCAGCTACAGACAAAGAAGGATGGGACACTTTTTTCTGAACGTGCATTAAAAAAGAATTGAATATGCCAAGAGCAAAGCTTCTTGGTGTATTTATATTCTCCTGTATTGCTGAAAATCAGGTTATCCCATGCTGCTGCTCTGCCAAACTGCTTATTTGGTTCCCTCAAATAATCCATTAAAATCAACTCTGTGAATATCTATTGTCCAATAACCAAAAAATACACTACACTACTGCAAGCAGTAAAGACAAGTAGATAGGGAAGAGTTGACAGGACATATGGACCCTTACAGAGCTAATATCTAATTCTTCTGTATAGTTCTTTCTGCATTTACACCCCTGAATTATCTGTCAGGTAGCAAAGACAAAATTCTCTCATCTTTGCCATTGCTGTTCTATACCTAATTTTCAAGCTGAAATTTTAATTTGCTTTACTCCCTCTCTGGTAACAGTCTCATCTTGACTATCTCCAAGCCCTGATCTGTTTGGCTTTTTTTTTTTTGTTGTTTTTAAGGCATTTAATTTGCCCCAGGTAGAGCTAAATTCCTCTAACTTAAAAATGAGTCTGTCCTTTTCTGTGTTCCTTCCAGACTCCGCTTGTCTCTTACAAACTGATCCTTCTTGGCCTGCAGCAATCTTCTCCCACCTACTGCTACATTAATCAGTTTGCCTAGGATGACAGGTTTCAGTGTCCAAAAGCACATTTTTTCATGTCCCTTTAATAGTAGTGGTTTAAAAATATAATCTCACTCCCTCTTATTTGATTGATTTTAATTATTTTTTCATATTCTTATTTTAGCCAGCAGAAAATTATGTCAAACCAAGAGTGAAGGAGACATGATCTGACACTGACATTGGCTGAGGTTCAAGGTTTATGGAAATTGGTATAAAATAAAAAGAATTCACTTCTCTCCCATCATCAAAGAAGAAAGGTTGCATCATCATTCTCAAAATGGTTTAATGGGAAGACAGATCACTTCTCTATCTGCCATCTGAACAATTCTTTTTACTCCATATCAAAAAAGAAATTCAAAGCCAGTAAGGGTAATGTTTAAGAACTTAAAAAACACAACAACTGCCTATTAAGACTGCATACACAGTTGTAATCATTTTATAGATGTGTGAAAATACTTTTCTTACAGTGTTTAGAAAATATATACATGCAGCTTGTAATTTTTCCCATTATATAAAATTCTCTCACAGGCTTCATGTAGGTTTTCTTCTTTCCAAAATAAACATTTGAATAATTTTGACAATAAATACAGCTTTTATATTTTCTTTACACATACTGTCAAATGCTTCCTGAGTGCAAATCAGGAGATGTTCTAAGAAAATTAAAGATACCAGTGGGCACATTTGGATTTTCAAGACAACCTGATTTCCACTAAAAACAAGCCAAGCAATGCTGAAACTCCTTTTTTTTCATGTTCATTGAACCAAGAGACCTTAAAAACCTTGTCATTGAATTAGTAACATTTATGATACTAAATGTACATACAACAGCTGCAGTTGTGAGGCCACAAACAAGTATGCAACACTTGTAATTATGCCCTGGCCAAAAATTCAAAGTATGCTTTTCAAAAACTTTGAAGTATGGCCTGTAACATTTCCATCTTTCTATGGTAGCTTCTCAGCATGTTCAGTCTACAACACACACCTCTATCAACCTAGATCACCCACAGGTTCATGAAAGCTTTGCCTTCCTTCACTTAGCAGAGTTTCTACTCCTCATCTGCCCTACATCTAACACTGTTTCATAAATCCCTTAGAGATCAGTTCTCTGATCAGTACTCCCAGCCCCAAATGAGTGTTCTTGTACTCACTTCATGTTGCCCTGCCCTCCATTCAGTTCTTAACAGTAGAGATGCAGGTAATTTCAAAGGTGTTACCGAGTTTACTGTTGCAGTAACAGGTTTCTTCAGGGAGGTCAGAAATTTGGCAGTTCTTAAGACTGGGCAGGTCTTCTGTTTGTTCATTTGCCTTCTTGCTACTCTTTCCACTCAGCCTTAGGAACCAGTCAGAACAGGCAGAGCTCAGCCCACTAAGCCTCACACCTCTGCTCCCTGTGGTAGAAGTTCATACACAACCCTATGAACTCACAGACCCTCCAGCAATTCTGAGCTGGTGGGGAAGGATTGTATAGAGCTGAGGCAATTAACAACTTCACTTGTGCATGTCTCTGTCTCTTCACCATTCTTCCTACACAACGTGTATGGACTAGGTATGAGTAATTGATATTTCACATGTAAATGATGTTCAGAGTGTATCTGTTACAGAAAGCACAATGTGCTCTGTTTGCAGTCGCTGCCAAAGAAACATATTTTACTTACTGTCCAGCCAGATGCAATACTAAGACATCCACATTCCTCTTAAAGCCACAGATCTTCAGCTGGTTTTCTATGGCCTGAAAGAACACAGTGAATTTGTTAGCATCATATACTGCAGAATTATAAATTCATTACAACATATGCATATTCAGTGTCTTGTGTACCAAAAATAATATATGCATCACAGCAAATAATGCCGTCCAAGAGACATAAAGAGGCATTAATAACATAATTAGCTGTCTCTATTTAAAATTGATTAAAATACTACAAGAATTATGCCACACATGCTAGTTTTCTGTTCCTGTGGAGAACAAAAGTTCATAGATGTGAAGTAAAAAAGTAATGTCTGCTGAATGGGCTTCTCAGGTCAGTCCAGGTGATCAACATGAAAACTGCTCACATTGCAATGCAGTTTCAAATATACTTTACACAACTTCACATACAATTGTGTACCCAGAAAGTTCTTCTTCTACATTTAGCCTTTAAAAAAGTAAACATATTATTGATTTTCAGACTGTATTACTGATGTGCTATGATTTGTGAAAGTGAAGAATCCTAGTAACATGGATCTCAGTTACTAGGGGTTGATAAAAAGTAAAAGGCTTTACGAAATGAGTTATGATGTCAAACATCACCAAAAGCATGGCTTAAAACACAGAAGTGGTAGAACTTTGCAAATGCAAGTGGGTTTGGAAGCACCAAGAGGCTGGCATTGGCAGTTCCAGAGGTGCCAGAGGTGTGCTGGGCCCGTGGTACCTCCTGAAGCCAAGAAGGAGCCGGAGGACTCACACTGCAGGTCACCCCAAATAGTGGCCATTTGCCCAGGAACTGGAGGATGATCAGTAACTTGACTGCTGCCAGCTAGGTCATGTTTTTGGTTCTGCACAGATAAAGCCTGAGGATGGACCAAGAGGGGCCACCCGGAGAGCAACGGCTGTGCCACAGCCCCGGGCGTGATGGTCTGCTCCTGGCATGGTGGCAGAACCAAGACCATGGAGCACACACCGACCCAACGACACAACCCTCAAACAGCTCCACTGCCGCACTTAAAATGTCTTTCTTAAACCCTATTCTCTAAGATGGCCTTATCCTCCCCTTCACCCTCAGTACCTCCTTGCCCACAAGCCCCGGCTCCTACCGCTCCACCCCGCGGCCGGGAGCGCACCGCTCCTGCGGCCTCAGCTGTGCGGCCTCCCCGGCACAACCCTTCCTGGCAAGGCTCTGCTCCACCGCAGCCACCCCTCCAGGCTGCCAAGGAGGGCGCTTCCTTTCGCTGTCAATCGGCCCCTGGCCCGCCTGAAAGAGGGAACCCGGCCGGTGCCGCCCACCTCATGGGGTCGGGGGCGGCAGCTCTGCGAGGGGCCCCCGCGGGTTTGGCCGCAGTGGAGCGAGTCGGGCTGGGGAGGCGAGTGAGATACGTTGGACGGAGCTGAGGGAAGAGGCTGCCGCTCCACTCACTCACCTGCCCGCCGCTCCATTCACCTGCCCGCCGCTCCATTCACCAGCCCGCATCTCCACTCACCTGCCCGCCGCTCCACTCGCTCACCTCCCCGCCGCTCCACTCGCTCACCTCCCCGCCGCTCCACTCACCTGCCCGCCGCTGGCATCCGCCGCCATTTTAGCGTCCCGTTCCCATGGCAGCGGGAGGAAAGAGGCCGAGCCTCAGGGGGGGGATTGTGACAGGGTCTGGTGGCCGGGCGTGGCGGGGACTCCCCAGTTCCAGCGCTCCCTCAGAGGCGGCAGCACCGGGAGGCTGAGACTTTGCCGGGCTGCCTGAGCCCCATGTTTGTCCAGACGGGTGTGGAAGCGGCCCGGGTGTCCCTGCGGAGGGAGATGGAGGAGATCGGTGTCACCCCCGCCCCATTGCTGTGGGGTCTGTACCTTCTGTGCGCATTTTAGCATCTTTGTCGCCTTCTCTATGAGCAGAACGTTTGTGATTTTGAACGGCAACGACTTTACACCACAGGTATTACTGATTTACATGTCACCTCAGTGTTCCATCTGCATCCCTGCTGGGACCGGACAGGCCCCACCGCGGCGATGCTACATCGGGTTGTCAAGTACCACAACACACTTACGACATCCACATGTGCCAGCAACATGTTATTACTTTTATATTTTTATTTTTACAACCATTCTGCTGCACAAGCTGAAAACCAGAAGACGCCGTTTTCAGTGTGTGTGTGTGTGTGAACACGCTCATCTGCACACAGGACAATGGAAAATGTTTGATCAAGCTACAGCAAAAATACATCTGAAAACTCACAGCTTTATTTAGAATTTAATTTACACGGGGTACTCAAGCCAGGAGAAACAGTCACTGTAAATTAGGTGGCACTGATATGCAAAGAGCAAGAGCTGTGTGTGCAAATACACAAATGCACTGTCCTTCGTGCAATGAAGTGTCTGATTTGAATTGAGTGCAGCTCTGAAGAGAAAGACTTGGGGGTGTCAGTTGATGACAAACTCCACATGAGCCAGCAGTGTGCACTCCCAGCCAAGAAGGCACCAACCCAATCCTGGGTTGCATCAAGAGGAGTGTGACCAGCAGGTCCAGAGAAGGGATTTTTGCCCCTCTACTGGGCTCTGGTGAGACCCCACCTGGAGTTACTGTGTCCAGTTCTGGAGCCCTCAACACAGGAAGGACATTGAGCTGTTGGAGCAGGTCCAAAGGAGGGCCACGAAGATGGTCAAAGGGCTGGAGCAACTGCCCTATGAAGACAGGTTGAAGGAGTTGGGGTTGTTCAGTCTGGAGGCTCAGGGGGGACCTCAGAGTAACTTATCAGTACCTGAGGGGGTCCTACAGAAAGACAAGGGAAGGAATTTTTAATATGATATCAGAATATCAGATATGATCAGAAACAATGGATGTAAACTAGCAAAAAAACCCCACCACAAATAAGAACAATATAAACTGCTATTCATTGCAACTGTCTTTCTGATTGAGCTTTTTTGTTTTGCATTTTTCTCCCAGTTACTGTGCTAACCACACACATAAACAGCTTTGGCAATACAATGTGTGTGCTAAAATTAAAGCAGCACATGGTGAACAGTTTTCTCTGATCTTCTCCCATGCTGCCGAAAAGAACCAAAGAAGTAACAATTAAAAGATTTAGAAATAGCTTCAACAAAGTTAGGAAGCAGCTCTGTAGCATCCTCCTAGAACTTCCACAAGAAAAAAATTAAAAAATTGGAACTAGAACCTGAGAAATCCCACAGTAAAATTCCAAAATGGTATTTTGTAATCTCAACAGAGCTCAGGCACCAGGACAAAGCAGTGGGACCTCATGGTCCTTGCAGAACAGCCAGTATGAAATTTTGCAACCCTCCTGGCAATACCAGTGGCAATTCTGCCCTCAATGCCCTGATTACCTTCAGGACTTCACTGTTGCTCTTCAAAGTTCTTAATTGTGCAGATTCTCATTAAACTCTGACCCTCAGCAGATGTTTTTATATCACTTTATGTTGTATAGCCCATGCTATTTTGTGTCACAAGGGTAGTAGGGGCACAGTAGACAAGAGAGGAAAAAAAAAACTTGGAAGTGTAGAACCACAGAGACATAAGGCTGAAACCAAAAAAAAAAAAAATAGAAATGAGTGCCCCTGTCCTGACATTCCTATTGTAAAATGTAACTGTGTGAAAATTGAGGGAAAGCAGTGCCTTCCTTCAGTGGCATTCTTCATGAGGGAAGATTATATCTTTTTTTTATCTAACAGTTAAAAGCAAAAAGGCTTTTCTTTAGATTTCAAAGTTCATATTGCCTGACTCCTAGAAAGTCTCTCAGAAATTCACTTCACTGAAGTGAATCTGGTCAGTGTTTCTTAAAGATGTCTCTGCATTTAATACTAACTTCTGAGACAAATGGTTTTCAAATGGGAACATTGTTTTATTCTCTCAGCCTCATAAACTAAGAACTTCTTTTGTAGCTCATTTTGAGAGGTTAGGTACCTTACTATAAAAATATATATGAAAAATTGGATGTTGATTGAATCCAAAAGTCCACACTGTAAGAATGTATTTTCACATTTCTATATTAAAGGCACAACTTATACCAATAAGTAATTTTAATTGAAAAATGCTGACAAAATGCTAACTATTTGGACTGTGCAATCTGGTTTTTATTTTGGACGTATAAGAGTCTTTATTTTATAGGAAAGATGTGATGGGACTATGTATTATTCAGCGTTCTCAATTGTCAATATAAATATTATGATTTTGTTCAACACTGAGGGGATTGTATTCATTTTGGCAATATTCAAAATGCAATCAACCATAGATTATGAATGCCTTTAGACACTGTGCAATGGTGCATAAACCAAATCAATTATCCTTTTTGGCCAGGCTTATCTGGCACCGAGACTAAAAACCTGTTCTATTGTGAATTGTAGGCACCTCAAAAACACATCCAGACTGTTGTTTGCTTAATTAGTATACATGACATTCTTAGTTCTACTGGGCATGGGAATGTTTACCCTCCAATTTTCACATCTGTGTCCTACTTCTATGAAATTTATCTAGGAATTAAATAAACCTGGTCTATCAGTCTCAAGGACCTGGATGTTGTATGAATCTTCTGGTCTCAGAAGATGTGTGGTGTATGTACCTCACCATGTTATTAATCAATGGACCTCACAACTGTGCCCCATACAGGAGGTTTTGTGCAGTATTTTGAACTCCACAGGAAACTAAAGGATGAAACATGTTTGTAGAATGGTTGGCTGAATAATCACTCAGATTATTCTGCCAGTATGGGTCAATTTGGATCTCTGCCACCCCTGCTATTTGTAATCCTGATCAGAAATAGACAACTGTGCCAAACTCTGCATCCCGTCAATCTGCTTATATGAAACTCAGTAGCATCAAGGAATTTCCTTGAGTGCTATACAGTGACCTCCTACAGAGGAACAAAGGAACCAGAGAGAGGTATTATATTCTCTGGGCTTCATATTCATATTTCTGCTTTATTCAACATATCAAACCCCCTCTTTTTTTTTTTTTTAGCTAAATAAGGCATTTGTTTAAGACTTGATTCCAGTCATTAATTCAGTTCACAATGACATTAAAAATGGCACATCCCATTTTATCACAATAGTAAGGCATGGAAGTTTTTCACCACATTCCTTAGTATATGTTGGATTTAGTGGATGCTCTCTTCAATCATACTATTACTGTCCTGACAGTTTAGCCATTGTTATTCATGAGGACTTCTTGATGCTTATCTGCAAGTTGTTCAAACTTGTCAAGAAGATCACATAGCGATGACCTTGAAATGAAAATGAATGAGGCCTTTGTGTCCTATAAATCAGTAACAGTCAGCTTGGATTTTTCTCCTGGGAGAAAAGTAGATAACTACCTGTGGCTGTAAGCTTCTGTACTTGCACATCACATTGTTACTAATGCAAAATTAAACCTCTAATACATGAGGTGGAAAAAAACTACACCTCAAATGAAAGCAAAAAGGAAAGTTTTCAAAACTAGTGTTTTGAAAGTAGCTCGGGTTGTTAGAACAGGAGAAATGCAGAGTGTCAGAGAAGGCAACAAATATGTATTATTCAGAGTCTTTGAGGAAAACTTTAAAGGCATTCCAGAAGAGCCTGACATAATTAAAAGAGTTGTAGATAGATAAATGCATTAAAGGAATAACAAAATAGCACATTAAGTACTACTGAAACACTGCTAACTCCATTGGCCTGCTACAGCAGTTAATTAATAGAATTACAAACAAAATAGTAGTCTGAAATGACTAAGGAGGAAAATCAGATTACACTCTCCTGAATAATTTTCTTTGAACACTTAAGAGTAAGCAAGAAGGAAAAGTAACCTGTATGACTAGGAAAGCAACTATCAGATTCATAATACAGAAACTTTCAGCTCCCTTTTCATTTGTATAGCAACTGGATCCCAGAATTTGCTGGGAAAAAGAAATTAAAAATGTCTTGTCATACTGTGTAACAATGTGTAGCTCTAAAGATAAATGAGCAGCTGACTAGTAAGGAGAGACAACAAAGGTCAAGAGTCTTCAGCAAGGAAAGGAGAAGGCTGGGAAGAAATGTTACAAAGTCATGAAAACAGTGGATAAGATGTAACAGGAGAACTTAGCAAAAATAATAGAACATCAGCCTAAAACATGAAGCAAAGTATTTCTTTAAGCACAACTTGTAGCACTTGTTATCACATGAGATTGTATAGACAACCTGTTTCTACAGGGTCAGGAAGGGATTAGACAGATGGACAATGTCACCATAGGGTCAGGATGTACCTCTGGCATCCCTCACACTACAATGGTGTGAAGAGAAGGAGAAATGGACCTCTGAAAACAGCCAGGCTTGTTATTCTCTGTGAGTAGCCTCTCCCATCACCACTGCCCGAGACAGAAAACTAGTCTGGAGAGACCAGTGGTCTGTCCCAGTAAAACCTTTCTTGCATTTTTAAAATAAAACAAAGAGCTCTGTTTAAATGGAAGTATCAATCTGACAGGCAATACCGATCCTAAAAGTCAATGTGAAAACCGAATAGTTAAATTAGTCATTAAATAAGTTAGGTAATCAGTGCTACCTACCTTGGCCTCATAAAAATCAAAATTGGGTGTGCCTAGTAAAAGCAATTTTAGTAAATGTCGCTCACTCTTTGCAGGAATACTGCTGCTTTATGAATTGTAAGAATTTGTTTTAGATAATCAACTTGTTATTTTAAAGTTCTATATAGTAACGTGTAAGGTGAAAGCACTACGTGGTTGTATTTGCTTACAAATTTACAGCCAGGCTTTACTAAGAAACCAGCACACAGCAATGTATTGCTAGTTAGAAATATGGTGGTGCCAATTATATTTCCCAACACCAGCCCTTTATTTTTACATTTACGATGTAGAAAAATCCAGGCTATAAAACTCCCTTTGTTGGCATAAAAAGGGGAGGATTGTATGAGGGTTTGTTGAGGATGAGCTCACAAAAGATCTGTAAATTTTTACCACATCAGCTGTAATTACACACAGATGCAATTCTCTGTCTCTATTTTTTTTTTTTATTTTAAATTTGGAAAGAGGCAGCCTAACCCTCTATATGCTTGCTTCATAAAAGTAGCAGACAAAAAGTATTTTCCATGCAAGTGAATAGTATACATATGAGTAATGCTGTCTTCAAAATGCTAAGAAATTCAGCAGAATATCTTGCTTCAAATGAAATCTTTCAAAACACTCACCCTATAACACCATAGAAAAAAAAAAGATGCATGCTCTGAAAATTAATTGTTCTGGATTCTGTTTGGCTAAGGACAAAAGTTTTAATCCAAGACTTCTTGGCTTAGCTGCTGCATTACCAGTGCTATTGAACATCTTTGTAGGAGACATGGACAGTGGGATTGAGTGCACCCTCAGCAAGTTTGCAGATGACACCAAGCTGTGTGGTGCAGTTGATACACCTGAAGGAAGGGATGACATCCAGAGGGACCTTGACAGGCTTGAGAGGTGGGCCCAAGCCAACCTCATGAAGTTCAACAAGGCCAAGTGCAAGGTCCTGCACCTGGGTGGAAGCAATCCCACGCACAGATACAGGCTGGGTGGAGAGTGGCTTGAGTGCAGCTCCCTAGAGAAAGACTTGGGGGTGTCAGTTGACGACAAACTCAACATGAGCCAGCAGTGTGCACTCGCAGCCAAGAAGGCACCAACCAAATCCTGGGTTGCATCAGGAGGAGTGTGACCAGCAGGTCCAGAGAGGTGATTTTACCCCTCTACTCGGCACTGGTGAGACCCCACCTGGAGTATTGCGTCCAGTTCTGGAGCCCTCAACACAGGAAGGACATTGAGCTGTTGGAGAGGGTCCAGAGAAGGGCCACGAAGATGATCAAAGGGTTGGAGCAACTGCCCTATGAGGACAGGCTGAAGGAGTTGGGGTTGTTCAGCCTGGAGAAGAGAAGGCTCAGGGGGGACCTCAGAGTAACTTCTCAGTACCTGAGGGGGTCCTACAGAAAGGCAGGGGAAGGAATTTTTAATATGCTATCGGATGGGAGGACTAGAAACAATGGATGTAAATTGGAAGGGGGTAGATTTAGACTTGACATAAGAAAGAAATTCTTTCCAGTGAGGGTGGTGAAGCACTGGAAGAGGTTGCCCAGAGAGGTTGTGGATGCCCCCTCTCTGGAGGTGTTCAGGTCTAGGCTGGACAGGGCACTGAGCAGCCTGATGTAGTGGGAGGTGTCCCTGCCTATGGCAGGGGGGTTGGAACTCGATGATCTTTAAGGTCCCTTCCAACCCAAACTATTCTATGATTCTATGATTCGATGACTTAAAGCACAAAGATCTTTCACAATGTAGGTTAGTTAGGGGCCATGCTTGTGAAGGTGTTACATCAGAATAGTTCTTCTAACCTCCCTCTAGTATGAGATTACATAAGGCTATGGTAAGTGTAACATATCTAAGCAAACAGGTACTTCATCAAACAAAAATAAGAGTTTGTATGAGAACATAAATATTTGCTTTAACTACATTTATCCACCAGATGGTGTCCCGCAGCATATCCTTTTGGAGCAACCTGAAAGAATGAGGAGTGGTTCTATTTCACATATACGAACGCTGGATTTTGTAAACTCACAGATATTTTTCTCAATATCTGAATGCTCAAGGACCATTTTTAAATTTTATCAAATCTCCAGATCTGGGAAAAATAATATTAAACAGTGCTCTTTATTCTGCATTACATTTTTGTCTTTCAATGGGCCTGCAGGAGGCAGGAAGCTTTCAAGTGTCCATATTTTATAAGAAGTGCAGAAAAAATTCATGGTTTGGAGGATATTGACACTGAACTAATCAATTCAAGGTAGTTTAGGAGAAGGTTGTGTTATAGAAACAGAAAATATTCAAGAGTCTATTTGGTGGCAAAATTTTGAAAAAGGGAGGCCATTAAAATATGGAAAGAAAGATTTTTTTGATTAACGACTCAGTAGTAGAAGAATGTTGCCCATACCCATCTGTGTCCCAGAAGTGAGGGAGATGCTTTATCTCCTGCCATGACAAAAGCCAACACAAAAAGAAGACCTCACAATGCAGAATTCTGGCAAATCTTCACTTATGGTCCCCGTGGAGTCTGTAGCAACAAGAGGGAAAGGAAACATGACAGACTAAAAAAAAACAAAAACTCACAGAAAGACAGAAAATGACGATTTAAAATTTGTTGTTGGTTTTGGTTTTCTTTTCTTTTGTATGTAGTTGAGAAGAATTTGGTTCTGCGTTTATAAAAGTATACAATATCACTTTAAATTCTCTACTAGCTGAATAACAAGATAGGAAAAAAAAAAAAGAAATTAAAAATAGAACCTACAATTCCTGTAATGTGTGGTTCATTATTATCTGTTGACTAAACTGAAAGAGCTTATGGCAATAGGTTATATTACCATCTGTGCAAAATGCTTCATAAATTCTTGATATTTAAAGCCAAAATTTTTTTTAAATTCTGAGTCTAGAGCTGGTCTGTAAATCAATGGTCCAATTTTCAGTCATATCAAGTGCCCAGGCATATCTGCTGAGCCAATAAGAACTACAGTGCTCAACATTTCAATAGAATTTACATAGGAATATAAACTTCTCCCTTCACCTTTGACACTACTGTCAACAAGATCTTCTCCCTGCTGTTTCCTGTTGCCAGCAGGCAATTTCTGTGTTGGACAAGTACATACATAATCATGGGCAAGGAAAAGTTGACCCCTTGCCATGTAGATCCCAGACTCACAATTGTAACTATTGCAGTTAACTTTGAAGAGTGTGGATCTTTCTTTGCCTGGGATTCATTTAAGCATCTGCTTTGGATCAGGAGAAAGGTTCTGGGGCTACCAGGGTTCAGGAGGTGACTTAACTTTCTCATGGCCTCACTTTGCTCCTGCCTTGTCCCAGCAAACATTCCGCCAACACAGCTCTGTGCCTTGACCTAACCTGGCTTTTAGTCACTTCTCAAGCAGCTTGATTCATGGGGCTGGATCTTCCCTGGGAGAATGGGTCTAAGATGATAAATAGGTAACAGAACCAAAAAAGGCAAACAAACTCAAGAAACTGTGTTTCTTTTCAGTTTAAGGCACATATTTCTATGGAATAGTTGCAGTGGAAATCATCATTTGCTATAAAAGAGATTAGTAATGATGTGCTGATAGTATTTAATAGTATGCTTCATATTTTATGATTTCACATTTTCTAATTGGTGTCAATATGTGCAATTCATCCTTCTTTATGAGCAGAAGGGTTTTTTTTACTTCTCACTGAAAGGCTGAACTCTTTAAAAGCACCAAAGAAAAATAAGCTGCCCACAGGGATGGTTTAGTTAGTTGGTTAAAGACTTCTTCTACAGCACTTATAGAACATAAGGAGCAACTGTATGTACCCTTAAGTGTTTTAAAATGTCAGCATTCACTGTCTTATTCCTTGGGATGCACCTGGACTGTAGCTGGTATGTGGGGCATCAGTATAATTGCTAATTTCAAGAAAATACAGTAGAAATAAACCTCCAGGGGATGGAAATTTTGGTCTGAAACCACAGTACTCGCCTGAACGTGTAACCTGGCCCCCAGTTCACATCATATGGCACCAGCCTTCATCTTGCATTCAAGGAACACATTACTTTCTTGTCCATGAAAGCTCTGACCTCCTGGTTTATGTCTAGCTTTAGAATTAAAGGCACTATCTGTATCACTTATTCATCATTTCATTTAGATCAATGTAGTGATTCTGGAATTTTTACTGCGTGAGGTTTCTAGAGAGAATGCATAATTGAACTGCACTCAGGTAGAAATGGCCACTATCCAATGAAAAAGCTATCAACAGTCTGATCCAGGCATACTTCTTGTAATATGATCTTTAAATATCAAAAACCAGGGGGTCTATGCCTCAACTAATTAATTTTCCAGCAGTATCTATTTACATGATGAAGCAAAGCTTGTAAAAGGTGGGGAATACCTACAACCCTTGTTATTGAAGTATTCCTTACTCAGATACTTCTGAAGATTTGACAGCACCCTTCTTAAATTAGATTATTTTTTAATTCTGTGTATAGTAGGCTTCATACCATATTCTTTGAGACAAAATTGTATTCAATCAGTCACTTGGTAGCTTTCTGGAGAACAATAAATATGAGAGAAATAAAAGAAGACTAAGAGATCACTGAAAGAAAGTGTGGTGTGCCTGCACCTTTACAAGCCAAAATACTGGGCAGATGAGAAATCTTTTTGTGGGCAAAAAGTGAAAGCCTAGACCTTCAAACTACAGATAAGAAATACAGTCTTAATTAGGAATGTCTGAATCAGCACACAACATGGATTCAGCATCAGCTCAAATGTTCCTCCACATTTCACTGCCTTTCTGAAACATGTTCTTCACTCAAATACAGGTTGTGAAGCTCAGTACAAAAGTAGCTGGAGGTGCTGTATATAATCACCTAGTGATCTCCCCCAGGCCTTCCAATATTAAAAAAGCTTTGGGAAATGCAGTAAAAATCGATCCCTCACATGTAAAAAAACATAACAAGTATCATTTAAATACTTTTAATGTGTGCAGGTTAAATATTTTGCCTTTAGAATTAATCCTTTGCCTAACTTGTGGCTTCCATGCCTTGCTTTAGTTACTGTCTTTTTCAAGCAAATGTAAGGTGATAGAAATTAAGCCATCCCTGTGAAACAGTAAAAAAAAAAGACCTAAGACAAAATCAGTTTTCTTTTTTTAATTTTTTTCTTTTTTTTTTTATGTTTCTCCTGAAAATGCAGTACCAAAACCAAGAAAAATTTGCATTCCATATACTTAAAAAGAAATAGATTGTTTTCTAAACAGCTATCCTTGAAACAAAAAAAATACTTATATAAAAGACTTCACAGCCTGTGGCACAGAATAACACACAACTTGGCCAGTAGGTCATATGTGGAAAAGAAAAAACAATTTTAATGAAAGAAACAACATCAATTGTTATCATTACTTTCTTTACTATGAAAATGGTCCAGTTTGAGGAGAATTCTTCCAAAAACTCATACAAACAAATGGAAAGTATGTAGATTATAGTTTACAATTAGAAAAGGGAAAAAGAACATGTAGACTTAAAAGTGCTTTATATACATGCTTATTATCTGTACCATATGAGTTGTGCTTTGTAAGTGTTCTTTTGATAATTTACTGAAAATGCTTGGACAAGGGCTGGCCTCTTGGCAGGAACATTGAGGTAGCAGAGAGTACATAAACCAAGAATCAGTGTAATCTGTTTCTTCTGGTGAAAAACATTTTTATTTTGTTGAGACTTTTGTCTCAATGAACAAAAATGCACTTGCAATTTAATTATTCTAAATGTTTCTAATGCCACATGCTAAGTCCATTACTTTTCCTGTCTTAATCATTTCAGTGAGTGGTGCAGCTACTCCTCAGCAAGCTGGATCTTGCCTCACTTGAGCACAATTTCAGCTGAACTCTGCTAGAGTTCCCTCTTCTAAAGAAGTAGACATTTGAGTTCTAACTTGTATCAAAAATTTTTGGATCTTTCATCATCCTAATATGCTTGATGCCAAAATATGATGGTGTATGACAATTTGTAAGGTAAAAAAATGAGCACTCACTTTATTCTCCTTTTTATATCCACTGCAACTAGAAAGCTCATGACCTCAACATATAAATTCACCTAAAACTTGTATTAGTTGCTTGCATGGAGTATTTATTTTATTTCTAAATTACTGCTATGTTTAGTATTTTCTGTTTTTAACAGAGCACACCAGTTTGGCAAAAGATTGCTAGTAACCTTCTGTTCACCACTTTCCTGTACCAAAGTGCTTTTACTTGACCTGAAACTGTCTCATCTGAGAGCTGGAACTATATCCAGATATATCTGGCAAGAGAAGCCTAATGCTCTAAGCATTAAGACACTTATTCCTGTCCCAACCAAAAAATCTCACTGTTTCTACCTCCTCAGGTACTTAGTGTGCTGATTTACAATCAACTAATCAAGTTTACAATCAAGTATTTCCAAGATACAGGGTCCTGGACAGTTCATCTAAAAAAAAAAAAAAAGTATTATTCTTTTAATAGTAACAGAATTTTAGTCAAGTGGTTTGAGCCAAAACTTCCATTGTCCAAAGTATGTGTTGTGCCTCCATGTCTGGTTGGTGCTTCCCATGCAGTTTAGTCACATTCAGGTGATTTTGAACAAATGCACTTTGCAGAGTCTGGTGGGAAATTTCAGGATCAAAATCTCTTTATAGATGTAAAATATTGTCTTCTTGTAGCCTCCTCCAAGAGAGAAGTGTTTAGCAGAACATTCAGAAAGAAATTTCACAGAAATTTATTAGAACTTGAATTTTGTTTCCAAACTACCATCACTATAGATTCAAACTATTTATCTGGAATTGCACCCTCCAAATTCTGATGAGATGAAATTCCCCCCTCCCCATTTGAAAGAGCTGGATTGACCACAGTCATACTGCAGACATTAAAGTAACATGCATTATTTGGTTTTCTCCACGTTCCAACCCATCTGCCTTAGGGTATTAAACCCTACTTTCATCTCTGTGAGGTTCAGGATTTCCAAATCCAAGCCATAAGGCCATGTCTAGACTAGGAACTGAAGAGTGGGTTTGACAGCGCACATGCACACGCTAAGCCACATGTCCCACAAATTTTCCATCAATACTTGTGTGTGGAGCCCACTCACAGCTTGGTTTTAAACAACCTACACTGCTATAAAGCAAAGCAACCTCCCAGTCCCAGCTGATGAGCCATTACTATCATTGATTTTGCCTGGCTGCAGTCCAAGCAGACTGTCTGAACAAAAGCTTGGCCCACACAAAGCCACTGAGTGGAATCAGTGTTTCTGAGTCTAGTGAGAGTTTTTCCACCTCCTGGCACTCAGGCTGAAATAACGCCTCGGTACTAGTTTAAGGGTTTGTGGTGTGAGTTATGGGGAGAGGTAGGTCTTGAGAATATTCTGAGATCTACACATGCTTGAGAGTAGACTTAAAAAACATTGTAATGCCCCCAAAATCATATAATACTAAGAAAAAAGGATTTTCAAGGACATCACTAACTTTGGATGCTGCAGCTTAAACCTATTAATGTTCAGGATACAGCCTGAACTTCTACCATGCAAAGATTTAGAACACCACAAAGCTGAAGGCTAGATTTAGAGAGCAAACTTAGTGTTCCTGCTCCTCAGTTGCTTTTCTGAAGTTCATGAGGCAAACAATGAGTGACATGAATACTCTGCAACATTCTTAGCCATAAAGGATCTTAATAACAACAGTACAACAGTATAGTAAGCAGCTTCTCTCTTCCTAGGACTGTCTTCCTTCCTTTAAACCTTGTATGTGGAATAGTGAAGATCTTTCGAAATTCTTTCAGGTTTCACAAAGTGGTGTACATGGTCATGTGGTATTAAGTCACTGTTATATTGCCCACTGTATCAAAATACAGTGATACAAAGAGGAGTGGAATGGGAATGGAGGATTCCCAAGCTTCCCTTTCAGGAACAATCCCCAGATTCTGATCACAGCATTACTGCATCTGGCATGAGATTGAACTTGGAGTCATGTTCAGTGCTGAAGGTTGATAGAAAGCAATGCATACAGGAGGGGAAGGAGTCTTCTAGGTAATGATGTGCTCACTGATCCCCTCTAAGTAGACTAAATGTTTGTCAAGAGCAATCAGAAGTCCTCCATCAGATGTTTGGAATGAAGACTTGAGAAGGACTGACACCACAAGTGTTATGGTATCAGTAAGAAATACTTAAGTAATGGAAAAACTGAAAAATGTAAATTATTTTAACAAGCTGCATAAATCAAATGTTCTATGACCAAGCTCTTCATAAATATAATGAGTTCTTTTTAATATGGAAATGTGAATCTAATAATGCTAACTGAATAAAAGCTAATAAAAAGACCACACTTGTTGCTGCATATGTGAAGTTCTAGTTTTTATATGCTAACTGGTTGAAATACTATTTTCCTGTGTTGGAGGTGACATGCCAGTGGTTTATTTATGCTTTAGACCATGAGATCTCATATGCCACCTACTGGACAGATGTTATAAGTTAATTTAATGTGCATGCTGTGAACACAGATTATTGGAGCATAGCCAATCTCAGGGATTGCTTTGCTGCATGGAGGTTCCACACTCAACTCCCTCTAAGACAACTGAAAGATTTCTGTTGACTTCCAACAAGATTTGAAATGGGCACTTAAAGAAAGCAAAGGCATGCATAGTGCTTCCTTATAGCAATTAAATGATCTGTCTTAAATGGTTCCTTCATGACAGTCAATATTTTCTGGAATGTAAAAGAAAATGAGCTGTTTTGAAGATCATATACACCTCTGTCCTTAGGAATGATCATATTCATTCATTTTTGTGTCTACCTGTTGACTAAATTAATAGTAACAACTCCTTTCCTCACTTCACTTAAGAACAAAAAAAAGTCATTAAATTCTTATTAAGTAAATAAGTTCCAGGGGCTTAATTTTAGTGCTTTTTTAACAGACCTTATAATGATATGGGATTTTGACAAGATTATGTAGTTGGTTGCCCAGAACAGATATTTTATTCTGAGTAAAATATTCTTCATTTTATGTTCTCCATATTATTTTCAGAAGGAGCACAAAATACTTACTCTATGCACAATGAGTGACATGTTAATTCTGTAAATGTAAATAAAGTTCATTTAAGAAACAGATGTAAAAGTGGACACAAGCTAAGGCAGGATTTTTCATTAATAGTTTCATTAATAATTTCAAAAAACTTTTGTTCTAATCAAGTATATATAATCAAGAAATATATGAGATGAGAGCTACATTTAAAATGAAAACTACCAGCAGAGAAGACACTATTCTGTTCTTCCTCAGAATGAAAATATACTGGAAATATTCCTCCTGAAAAACAAATTCAGATGTTGACAGTTAGGAAAGCTTTATTTGTATCACATTGCCACGTTAGGATGCATTTTAGAAAAGCAACCCTGTGAAAAGCTTTGAAGAATTGCAGAAAGGCCAAATGAACAAACAGAATGTTCTGACATTTCCTTTCTTGAGTTCTGTTTATATGACATCTACACCAGTTTGCAATTTCAAATAGACTTAAGACTGATTTCCCTGTACAAATCTCTCTTACAAGAAGCATATATTGCAATGGAAAATATCTTCATTGCCTCATGATTACAAACATAAATAGTACAGGTCCACTCTGCTTGGTCCAGAAAGCCAACCACATTCTGGGCTGTATCAAAAGAAGGGCTGACCATTCTTTGATTCTGCAACCCTATGAAACAGTGACAAGATTTTGAATATGGGGTAGCAAAAGTTCATCCTTGTGCTGATGTGAGGTTCAAGAGTGATGAGAATTACTTTTCTGTCAGTTACAAACAGTATGGATAAAGTACAAACAGTATGGATTCGATCTTTGGAGAACTAGTTCTTTTAAATTCATTGTTGCTCATCCTCTTTGCTGCCAGTGGCCTCATTGTTAAGTTGTTTTGTAACCATATTACTTTAAATATATTTTAATTCTAAATGCTAATCTGTTGTGATCACATAGATATAGAAAGCATGATTTGAAGACAGGAATCCCACTGCACTTCAGGCTAGAGGATGGTTTTGCTAAAACTCTATGATTAAGCAAGTACAGCTAATATTTGTTTATTGCCATAAAGGAACACACTGAGAGAGTTCTAAGATTAGATAAGATAAAACAAAATAATCCTTTCAAACCTAATGTCATGCTTAAGGCAGGGATTAATCTGCTGCAGCTGAACCTTCATTATTAAAATTCAAGATTAATCAAAGAAGAAATCAAAACTGAGGAATAGTTACATTTTTTTCCTTCTGAAATTTCTTCTGTAAGTAAGTAGTTTCAGAATGTGAGGTTATTTTTCTGACTTGGATTGAAGTCCACTTCTGCTACAAGGAATTTCCATTCTCCCTTCTTCTCTTAAGATTTCTGAAATTAAATTTTACTTACAATGTGGAGAATGGGGTGGAATGTTTTGAACAGTCATTCCCATCTTTCAACTTTACAGCAGTACCATTTTTCACTCTTAGCCATTTGTATTTGTGTATATGAGTCCACAGCAACATCAAAATGTTCTCACTGTAAAAAACCTGTTCAGCATGTAACCCTAGGATTTTGGAAAGCTGTCTTTCAGTATGCTTTTTCCCCACTTTGTTAGAGCTGAACTGTAGTCAGTAAGTTTTAGTGAATCTGACTGTTTTAAAAGAGCATTCCAGTGAGGAGATTTTCAATTGGCAGGCATCTATCAGGTCTTTCAAATACATTTTCTTTTATGTGTGGTAAATAAAATTGCTGGAAAGAAAGTCTGGAATTGGCTTCAGTGTCTGTGTGGGCAGTTGATACTCAGTTTTGTGTCTTAATTTCATCCAGCCTTACTCATTCATCAATGGCATGAAAGAGTCTGGGGCTTCAAAGAGTGGGTGACTGAAAGTAACTTCAGGTAGAAAAGAAATCGTAGTAGCTGAGAGTAAAAACCAACACATGGAATGATGTTCTTATAGATCCTTTGAGAGACAGATCTCCATTTTAATTAAGGTTTCAAGTCTTTAAAACTGTGTTTAGGACAATGATGTGGAAACATTTGCTGGATTATAGTAGATCCTATATGTGTGAAGAAGAGATTTTCAGTACTGTGTAAATGTGCCATAATATTGGATGGATTAGTTTTTATTAAAAATTAAAAAACTTCACTCAACTACATGGGTTACAAGTGAAATCCTGATACTGAGCACCTGGTTTATCTGTGGATTTGTTGTGTAGGATGGGGCATTTCTCTCTCTTGGCAGGGGAAAGACTATACAGTATTACAATTATTAAAATTCTAATTTGGGGCCAGGCTTTGCCTTCAGGTACTTCCTTAATTTCAGTAGAGAGCTGTGTATGTTTATCTGATTTAAGAATTTGGACACTAACTTTCTTGGTTCCTTAACAAGAATATGCCCTAGCCTAATATAAAACCTGAATGTGGCAGGGACAGGTTTCTTACCAGGAGACAAATGTCAGTAACTCTTCTGGTATGATAAGGTAAAACTATTTCCTTGTAAGGGAGTGGGAGATAGAGAAGGAAGGAAAGACGGATCTTCTTCCAGATACCTTGTAGGCTTGTTTTTAAATTATGACTTTGGATCTAACAACAGGTTTGGCAAGTGTTTGACTAGGAAATGCTGAAACCATGCCAGATTCCCTTTGCTGGTTTGTTGTAGAGTGTGCATTTTTTAAATACACTGTAATCATTTCAGACCACGTAATTAGAAACACAAAGCAGTTCACTGAAACAGAGTGATATATTAAGAGTACAGTTAATTACATGTAAAGAAACAAGACAGACTTCAAAACCCTCACTCAGTTTCTATTTTATTTGCAGCTCAGGCACGTTGATGGGACTTTGCCTGCTTCACATTGAGTAGGAGTTTCAGAATTTTATCCTGAGGGTGAAATTTTCAAAAGCATTTAAGCAACTGGCTCACTGAAAATCAATAGGACTTTCACTCCTTAGGGCAACATTTTAGAAAGTAGGTAGATGCTGAAGTCCAGTTCACTTCAGTGTCTTTGTATAGTAAAAAATTCTGCTTTATTGCCCTAATTCTATTTAAAATATAAATGCTAGATTTCCAGGTCACCTAAGAATTTCTGGAAAAGTTACCCCAAATAAACAAGATGATTTTTTTTTTAAATTTGTAAAATCCTGTTTTATTTTTCTTTCTTCTTGAACATATGCAGAAAATAATAAAATACATTTTTGTTAATAATAGCCATCTTGTCTTCAATCTGCTCTGAAAATATCACTGCAAATGCTCAAGAAAAGGTGGTCATTATAATAAGTGAACAATTCTTCACTCTGTTGTAAATTTTCTTAGAATTTCAAAATAAATCTAAATATTTTCCTATTTTCAGTCTTTATTATTGGTTTTTTTAATGAAAGTGATAAATTGCCTCCTTTGAAGACACAGCCTGACTTAAATTATTCTGTCTATATTATGCATAACAGAAAGCAGAAAAAACCCAAAAATTGCAATATAAAATCTTAGGGAGATGAAAAAGACATAATTAGTCATTCACATTAATGAGAAAATATGGTATGTTTTCCATTGAATCTCTCAAATGTAATTTTCTGAGCAAATTAAAAGTACCAGTTAGTAGAGAAAAAAATTTAGTATTCAGAAAGTCTCTGGTTTATGAATTTGTGGGGGGGATTCTTGGTTCTCTGACATGTTTTCTGTATGAGCCTCAAAACTATGCTGACTTGTTGCACAACAGCTTACAAGTTCTCAACAGTTGCATTTATTACAATTTTACCTCACTTTCAGACAAGTCCTCTTATCATGCTCCAAATCACATTTTATGCTGCTTTGAAGTACATTATTAATATGCTTATTGCTTAACAGAAAATAGCCTGACAGCCATACCTGTTTTAAGGTGCAAAGTAATAAATGTCAGTTTCTTTTTTTGCAGTCGTTTATCTGAGCCTGTATTTATTCTCAAAGTCTCTGCTGCTGGAAACAAGTCAGAAGTGCAGGGCACTGATGGTCTTCTCTTTGAGTGTAGGAATAAAAATATTAAAATGAATTTTCAAATTTTCTGTACAGAATTCATTCTACTTCTGGTCTTTTCCTGACATTATTAAAACTAGGCAGGCCCAAGGTTTGTGAAAAAGTGGGAATTCCTTCTTATTTTGTGGAGTTGAGTGATCACATGGGTTGTGGAGATAAGGCTTGCTGGCAGTCATTTGTACTTGTCAGTACATACCCTTCTGTTCCCTGTGGCTATTTTGTGATGCTAGACAGGTGTGTGCTCTCCACACAAAACCCTGCCTTTTGGACATCATTACAGTGTCTAAGAAATACAGAGGACAAGATCCTGACAGACTTATAAATGACCACGAGGAAGAGAATTTATCTTTGGGGAGGGATCTTTACAAAACATATGCCTTGTATTATTCTACATCCATCCATTGAGAGAAGTGTGGGGTTTTTTTTTCATTCCAGAAAACAGAGAAAGCAAGACTTAAAGTGTGGTTAGCTCCTCTTTCTGAAGAGTGATGGATGGCTTTACTACTGTGCTTAAGTGCACTCAGAAGCAAGGCTGTTAAAATACAAGAAGCAGTTAGATTGAAAAAAGCCCACAGTTAAAAGTAAAACTTTATCCTTAGCTTCATGTACTAACTTTTAAATTAATCTGATTAACAGATTTTTTCCCCCTTTGCTTTCCCTATGGTCATCTTTCAAAGATCTGAATAAATAATAGCCTTTACACCATGCCAAAGACCAGAATGGAGCTCTTGTGGATCCTCAAGAGCAGTGAAATTCAGTCTCCTGGGTCCTTTATGTTGAGCATTTAACCCCTCCAGACATTCAGGTATAGTCAGTATGTCCTGCCTGATCTCAAGAGTCATGATGGAAGATAAAGGAGGGAGAATTTATTCCCTAGGACTCAAAGCATATAGGGTTTTATAGATCAATAAGAACATCCTGAGTTATGCCCAGAGGCAAAAAGGAAGTCAGTATAGACTTCAAAGACCTTGTGTAATATATTCCTCATGGCAAATATTACAGATTAAGCACAGAGCAATGTTCTACACAAGCCCTCAAATCTAACTAGAAAAAGGACAGACATTGTATAAGTCTATTTTGTAGGCTTTAGAGGAAACTTACAGCCTTCACCTTTGAAAATTTTGAGATCACAATCTTCTAACTAATAAGAGCAAAAAATATTTTCTGCCTAGGAACCTAGCACTAGGAAACACCTTCTGATGTTCTCTCAGGAAAAATAACAAACTCAAACTGACCAGCATCCCTTCCCCTCATGTGACTTCTAATTTCTCAGAAAGACTTAGAGAAAGTAAAATAAGGCAAGCTCCTCATTTGACAAAAGAAAATATAGATCAAATTAACTGCCAGATTATCTTTCAAAGCAGAGTGGCTGAAAGTACTGACCAAGGAACTGAAAAAATGACATTTTCATACAATATTTGTAACAGGTGGAAAATACAAATGAAATTAAAATAATGCCTACTCTGTGTCTGGCATGTAGGAAAATTAGGTCATCTGTATTATCTTTCCTATGCCAAATTCAGGGACAAACTTTCCCTTGCACAAAGGCTGTACGAGGTTTGTCTTCCTTTAAATAACAAGACCAAAAGGAGTAATGGTTTCATATAGCCTGGATCTGAAAAGATGACTCTGCTTTCACTGAAAGATGAAGGCTTAGTAGGCTCCTTGCAGACCCAGTTCTGTAGCCACTCTGAGGTCCCATTAATTTGTCCTATGAGAAGACTGTGTGTTATTTCAAAGAAAATAGCTCTCAGGGAAACTGCTGACTTTCTCAAGTATCATCTAATGTGGGAAAATCTTTCCCCTAGGAAGATGTCCCTCGACTGCTATTCACAGATAATGTGGATAATTGGAAAATGTGTTTTAATTATATTGGCTCAGTTCAACTCACAGACTACCCTGCAGGACAGGTGAGATGTGTGAAGATCTGCACGATCTATGAATATGAGAAAAAATGAAGCAGGACTTGAAAATAGGCAAAGTAGACCTTTGGTTTGAAGCTGTTAAAAATAATACTAAAATATTAATAGTCTGTAATGCCGTATTGTCTTTGATAATTTGCTTAAGAAAAATTTCTACTTTCTTATAAAGGAAGTTAAAGTGCAGACCTTTGCTTTGGTCATTAAATAAGGCTTTCCATGAGAATGGAACTTGGAGCTTTGTCAGGGGTTAGCAGCAATCCCACTGTTCCATACATTACTCTGCTGAAAGATCTCACTCTGCCTTGCAACATTCTTGTTATTCCAGAACTGGGTTGGGCTAGTCATAATAGATGCAGGCAATCAACTTAACTTCCCCACACACAGTTCTGCCAGTAAAACTCAGCTCACCTTGCAACACTCCCACTTTTCCTTTGAGCAAAGTCTATGGATTTGGCACTTACTGTGGATCTGTCCTTACTTCTGCTGAAATCCTGGATAACTTTCATAGTGATCCAAGTGTTGCTTATACAGCAATGATACAGTCTAGAATAAAACAAAGTTCCCTTGTCTGAATGACTGGGAGTTTGACCCTGAGAGTAGAGGTAACTGAGCTGTGCTCCAGTTTTGCTTTCATTACAGCAAATAAAATATGACTCTGTAGATACCACCTCAGTTACAAAGAGTGTAAGGTTAGAATCTAAACTTTACATAATGTGGCCTCCTTCTACTAAGAAAAAAGTTTCCCTGTAATTAGAATACTATAGCTTTCAGTGTTGATCACTGCTGTTTTATTTATAATGATAATGGATAGAGCATTCACCATGAAGCAGACAAGCTTTGCCCTACTGACAGCATCTTAATTTACACTAATGTTTGGATTTGGGTCAACCAATTTTAAGTAAAATGAAGTAAGTGTGTGACACAGTAAGATGGCAAAACAAGGATTACTCTTTTCTCTTTGTTTTCTATTTCACATGAAACAATGCATTTTAAAAAACAATGCATTAAAAATATGTACATGCTTTAGGCAATGTACAAAACTAAAAAAGACTAGGTTGGTGAATGAGCACAGTGAGAGGCTATGAATATGGATATGTCTGTATTAAGAAGCCTAGAGGAGATGCTTTTTATGCATGGTGATACAGAAATACATACTTGTAACTCTGCACACCAGGGAGGGAATATTCCCCTAAAACAAGTAGTTTCTCTAGCAATGTTCCTTGTTGATCAAAGCCGCATAATTTAAAGCAACTAGAGGCATCTTTAAATTATTCACAATTTATTTTAAGTGATTTGTGAGAGAGTATTTGTGTAACTATCAGTCTTTTTTAAGTTCTATAAAGTTTTGCAGAGCTGGTGAGTTCTGTGAAAGCCACATTGGAGAAGAGAGGACATAACTTTGCATAACAAGGGTGAGAGAGACTCATTCTGACACAGTGTTAATCACATCACTCAAAATGAGAAGCACGGATCCATGAGGACAGGCAGGGCAGAGCCAGCAGCCTCTAGGTCTCAGCCTGAATGCTGCTAAGAGTTTTCTGATACCCACCAAAGCCCCAAAGAGGAATCCTGCAATTAGTGTATCTAACTCCTCCTTTACTGCAGTCTTCTCTCCTATTGGTAAAAGGTCTTCACAGGCTCATGTAGGGATCCCACCCCTTTTGTGGGTTTTCATTCTCAAGCTATCCACAACTTTACACCTGAATGAATGCCAAGCCTCTCCGAATATATAAAGGAAACCTTCAAGACCAATTCCAGAGTTACCCAGAAGAAGCAGAAGATTTCACCCAGCTCTGTCAGACAGAGACTGAATCAACCATGCTTCTCCCTGCCATTCACTTCTATGGCTTTCTCCTCGCTTGCATCTTCACCAAAACCTACTTGGCTTTCAAGAACGATGCCACAGAGATACTTTATTCCCACGTTGTTAAACCTGCTGCAGCGAGCCCGAGCAGCAACAGCACGTTGAATCAAGCCAGGAATGGAGGCAGGCACTACACCGGCACCGGATCCGACCGAAACAGTGAGTATCCCTCCGGCCCGATCCCGGGATGGGGATGTTCGCCCCCGGTATCGAGCGGAGCCCCCCGGCCCCGGCGCCCCGCGCTGTGCCCCCCCGAGTCGGCTGCAGGGAACCAGCTCCCCGGGGAAGCCGGGGAGAGGGAAGATGCTGCCGGCTCCTGTGCCCGGACCCTCGGGCTGCCCCCGAGCAAGCCTCCCACCCCCGTACCAGTCCTGTAGGACCGGCTCTCTGGGGCACATTACTTCCTGAGTGAGGTTCATCCAGGAATGTCGAGGTGTAGGGGTTATCCAGCAGGCAGGAAAGCGACATAAAGGAAAAAGAGCGAAAGGCATTTGCAAAAGGGCTCGCTTTAACTCACCCTCCCGCTGTGGGCAGGGGAGGGATCTGGGCTACTTTTCAAATGCAATAAAAAACTGGTGATTTTTTGTTCCCGCTGCTTAGTTTTACTTCCCGCTGCAGCACTTACCTGCCTAACACCTCCAGCAAAACTAAACAAATCAGATCGTAATTTACCTCTGATCTCTGCTCTAACTTGCCCTTCTGTATCTTGTCTTTTCCTGCTGAGTTTTATGTGTGTATGTCAGATACAAGGGGATCTGGAAACCTTGTGCTGACTTTATCTTCTCCCTCCCCTGCCCGCCTCCTTGAAAGGAAAGAAATCCAAATAGAGACAGACGCATAAACACACACCAACCCACCCACAATGATCCGATAAAAATAGCCTCGTCCCTGGAAAGTGAAGGCAAAAAGTGACAGCGATAGCTTTCAGCTATGCCAGCCAGGTGTGTCAGCCCCTGTGAGTGCGAAGGGCTTAAGTGCACAGGAAACATCTCATCATTATGAGATTACGGGAGCAGCACAGTAGGAATTCATCCTCAATGAGCTGTCACTGTTGAAAAGCTGAGCCAGTGGGAAAGACAAGCTCAAATGTGTGACTGGCTGCTTCCAGGTACATTCCAGAGTGCAGCTGCAGGAAGGCAAGCTCGAATCTTTCCTGAAAGTAGAGTCCTGCAAAGAGCTGCCTCCGATCAGCCCCACTCTGAGTGCCCAGCCTGAGACACAGGGTGAAGTAATCTTCACTTACTGCCTCTGTTCAGAACTCACTTCCAAAAATCCAAGCAGAGACAAAAGCAGCCTGTAGCCGTGATATGTAGATGTACCTTCAAAGCCTTTTATGATTCACTCTTAAATGTTTCTAGTAATTACTTCTATTTTAAAGGCGTTAGTTAATTGCATTGTGTGTAGAATCTGTGCCGTAATTGTCCTGCAGAAAGAGGGAGAGCACAGCCAGTGAGGATTGCTTATTAAAATGAAGGGCGCTGTGGGCGTTCATTTCAAAGTGTAATTACTGAAATAAACAGTTGTGTTTATTGCAGGCTGCAGAGCTGCACAGAGAGACGGGTACAAACATGCCTGTGTGAGAAGCTCTGCATGCTGATTCTGTGTTAGCTGCCTGAGAGAATTTGCAGGACCCTCTATGTTACATGTAATACAAAGGATACTAGAGATACAATGGTGTTACCCTAAGGACAAAATGACCACTCTGAAATCCTTACTGCTAATTACTCAAGCTTTGCACAAAGAAAACCAGTCCTTGGTAACTTCAGCGGTTACCACTCCTGCACTCTGTATTTAGAGCAGAAGAGTTCACTGGAGATTCAGTCCACTCTAACTGTGGAATGACAAGAAACACACTACTTGAAATTAATTAAAAATAACAGAAACAGTTTCTAAAGTGCTGTTTTCCCCTTCGCTAATGATCCATCTTAATTGTTGCAATCATCACAAAGCAGATTGCCTAGACTGCGAACAAGCAGGAAACATTTCTTCCCTTGGGGCATTTTTTCTCTTCTAAAAGGTATGTCCCTGAGAAAAAGGATAAAGAACAAAATTACCTCTTCTACCACAACTGCTGAAATGTATATCATGATGATTTCTTTATGCTGTGGTAATACCCAGAGATACCATCAGAGCTTGAGGGCCTTATGTTGGGGGACTCAAAGAGTAAAGAGATGTCCTGTACAGATTACAACCTCCTTTAACTTCTGCAAAACATCGCTTGGTAATGTGAAAATGACTGCTCAAGGAAATCTCCCCATTCTCAATCTGTGTTTATTCTTCTGTGCATTCTGCAGATCGTGTTCAGGTCGGGTGTCGGGAACTGAGATCCACCAAGTACATTTCAGATGGGCAGTGCACCAGCATCAACCCACTGAAGGAGCTGGTGTGTGCTGGGGAATGCCTCCCTTTGCCACTGCTCCCCAACTGGATTGGAGGAGGTTATGGAACCAAGTACTGGAGCAGGAGGAGCTCACAAGAGTGGAGATGTGTCAATGACAAAACTCGCACCCAGAGGATCCAGCTTCAGTGCCAGGATGGAAGTATAAGAACCTACAAAATAACTGTGGTCACAGCCTGCAAGTGCAAGCGATACACCAGGCAGCACAATGAATCCAGCCACAACTTTGAGGGAACTTCCCAAGCAAAACCCATCCAGCATCACAAGGAAAGGAAAAGAGCCAGTAAATCCAGCAAACACAGTACAAGTTAGAAGTCAGACATTCTCTTCTCTCTCATCTCCCTCTCCTCCTGCCAAAACTGAACTCAACCTGTAACCATTTGCTTTACCATTCTGACTGCCTAAAGACAAGTCTGCCATTGCCATGTTCTCAGTTGACATCACGTGCTTATTGCTTTGAACAAAATCAAAAGGGGCATTCTCAGCACATGAACCTTTTGGGTGATTTTCCAAATGCTCAAGATGGGGAATAACACAAGCGTTCCAAACCCATACTAAAAACTGTTACAGCTTCTCCAGTCATGGAGGCAAAGAAAATTTGCCATGAGTATTTACTGAAGTCTATTTTGTGTGTTTTCATGAGAACAGTTATCATGTTTATTGCCTTCTATATCATGTTTTATGAACTTCTAGCAACAGCTTAAAAATACAATGTTTATTATCTGCTTTCAGATTCATTCAAAAAAAAAAAAATGCCTTGCATGCTGACCTTTCTCTTAACCCAGTAAACCAAAAATTCAAATATGCATGGCAGCAATCAAAAAGTAAAGCTGAACAAACTATTTATTTGTTGTTGTAATTATTTAATGATCTTTTATGTGTGTTATTTCCCTCCAAAAATGTTCTTATGTTTATAGCTTTTTCTCATGTATCAAAATATTTTCCTATGATTCATGGCTGGATTAGAGAATACATTTTGTAGATAATGTAAAATAGACATTTTAGCATTCTTGGTATATATATTTTCACTTTGAACATTCCTAGGCCTAGGTGTTGTTTTTGAAGTAGAAACATAAAAATCGGTTTTTTCATTCTCCACTCTGTATTATTTTTGTTTAAAAGTGTGCAATCAAAGAAAAATAAGATGATTTCCTTTCAAATTCGTAAGTTTCTTTTTTTGTAATGAAAATAAACACTGCTAAAAAACTGCATTGTCTGGATCTATGTATGAAAATGCACACACTTTAATCAGCTGCAACATTTAGTCTTAAAAAGCAGAAGAACATTATTTGGTGAAAAAAACCCCACCATAATATTTAACTATCTTTCTGTAGATTCTTTTTGAATGTAAAAATCTTAGATGGTAGATGGTGCTTATTAATGATCCAAGCCAGGTTCTTATTCAACAATTCTATACATTGCAGCAGAACTGTGTATTTTGGGATGTTTACAAGCTAGTAAGACACTACATTTTCTTCTTTTTTCATTAGTGATGAACAAGTGAAAGACTAACAGTAAAAATCCAAGCAGTTTTATCTTCCCCAACACAATCCAGCACTTTATCCACAAGTTCTTATAGAATGTACCAGGAAATATATAGTAACCAATCTACCTTTCAACACATATTCCATGAATCACATGTCCTTAATCTTTCAAACTACATTGAAATATTGTGGGCAAGATTTCATCATGGGATTCTGTTGTTCTTAAATCATTAACTTTTACAACCAGGAAAAGATTACACAAGAAGAGAGTAATGAAAAGTCTTGCCTGATAAGGTCTCCAATAAGCTCTCTTTGACCCTCTCTTTATCTCATTTTGCTTTTTCATTCCAAAATTTTTATCATAAAGTTCTTAGCATAGATCTTCTTCTGTCATTAATGTAGAACCACTGGAAAATCACTGCTTTGGCTTCACTTACTGAATCCTAAATTTTATCAACAACAATATTAAACATTATTTCTTCAAAGCCACTTTCAAGAATCATATTAAAAATCTGCTTTGTGTGAGAATTATAGATCTGATTTGATTAGTGATCTATATGATGGTACATTTAAAAAACATTGCATTAATGACCAAGTTGTTTTAAGTTTAGAACTATGATCATGAAAATATCAAAATGATGAGGTCAGAGACCATTTATTCTTAAATTCTCTGATCTTAAAGTTGCTGCTGCGAGGATAGATGATTTCACCTGAATATTAAGCCAAATAGATACAGGACCCATTTAAATGTTTGGAAAATGTACAAACTTAGAGGCAGAGCAGATAAGTTTTTACACAGATTAGACCACTGAATAGTCTATACTTCTTCCAAGAAGAATATATCTAAGTTAACTTTTTCAATAATATCCTGTCATACAGGCAGATCACTAAGTCCAGAGGCTACTGATCTAGTTAAAGGTGACTCTGGTCACTACAGGGGAGTTGAACTAGATGACCTTTCAAGGTCCCTTCCAACTCAACACACTCACTGATTCCATGATTCTTAAAAAGCATTTCTAATATCTATAAAAATACTCCTGTAAATTGAAAATTGCTTCTTTAGAGAGCTTAAAGGAAATAAATTAGAATTAATCTATTAACCTGCCTATTTCAGTCCTTTTGAGCTGAAGAAAACTCTCACCAGCTAAGGGGCAAACTGTTTTATAATAGATGGAAATCCATTTTCTTTAGATATGACAAGAACACAACACAAACCCATGTTTTGATAGCTTGGTAGCACTCAGAGCCACACTTTGTAAAGGCAGAGGTGAACAGTGTGTGTCATTAAGACATTACCAACTGCAGAAGTCAGAAGGGCCTGACACTTGCATTTTAGACCAGAAAGGCCCTTCAGAAGTTATTTATTCAGTTTTTTAGTAAAAGTAACAAATCTGTTGCTCTCTCCTTTACAGCAGTCTTAGAAACAAACCCACCCAGCCCAAGTTCTGTCATTTGTTTGGAAATAAAGCAGATGTATGAATAACACCCTTCAAAACACACACAGATTTCTGGTAGTAAATCACTGTAGTCCTCCTAACCTTGACCTTTATATCCTTCCTGAAGAAGTACAGCATTAATCAAGAAAGGACTGTTCAACACATTCCACTGTGAAAGTCTTGTTGCTACAGTATTAACCTGGAGGTGTTCAGTGGAAAATTATAAGGAATCCTTAGTGTTGGAAGGTATCCTGTTCTCATGATGCATTTCCTTTCCCGTAGGCCAGGCAAGGTGCTTTGATTTTAAGTTCATTGACATATATATAAACATTGCTCCAGGGCAAAACTGAAAATACTCAAGAGATTTATGAGTTCAGCAGACATTCTGTCACTGGATTTGTTAATATTACTTAAACACCACCTCCACAACAAAAAGCCTGCCCATGGATATTTCTGTAAGACATTCAGCTGTTCAGCTCAATAACTGTATGAAGTTTAGACATTCAGCTGTTCAGCTCACTCATTGTATGAAGTTTCTGGGCTGAAACACTAGAAAAGTGTAATTTACAAGTGATACTGCCTACCACCAAGTTAATATTCAAACATCTACCTTTCTCAACACTTACACGGTAAGAAAATATTCTTCATTTTTAATTAATGCTCATCAAACTTCATGCCATGAAAACAACCAGTCTCTACTGATTGCTGAGAAAAACCCCTACAAACACTGGACTATATCTCTATTTTGGGCATCCTTTCTTAACTCACTTTGGTTATATTATAGTGAATGAGGTAAGGTTATTACTTAGATGGAGTTCAGGCCTTCTTAATGCCTCTATACATCCACAAAAAAATAAGAGAGAATGCCATAATACACATGGAAATGAGGATCATTGACTTAAATGTGGGAGTTTTTTGAGAAATACAGCAAGGTAAAGAAAAATAAATTGCAGCTCTCTGTACAAAAAGTTTAAACCACAATATACTACAACAGTAATAGTTCTGTTTACTAAAGCACAAAGACAACAGCTGTCAAAAAGTGACCTTTGTAAGTTAAAAATATTGTATCATCTAAAAATGTTGTGTTGAACACTTTGTATTTCTCATCTGCTGCCCTACTTCAAAAGCTATACAACAATTATTGTCTCATTGTTTAAACCTTTAGCTGTTCTCAACTACACTTACTCCAGCACACCAGATTTTTGACACACAAATACCTTAAATCTCTTTTTAAGACGACTAGATGCATCAATTATTTGCTATTTAAAGGAAAAGCCATTTGATTTGTTTTGTTAGCCTCAGTGAGAAGGGACTTAATGAGGAAATTGCAAAGCATGAACCATTCTGTGAAGTCCAATGCTTTAATGGGCCATAAGAAGAGTTAACCAAACACATTCATTAAAATTCTTTTATATGAAGTGGTGGAGAGTTGAGGGAGAGGGCCTTAGGAGAGAAGTACTTGTCTAACTCTACCACAAGAGAAATGGAGGGACTACTCAGAGCTTTAAAACAGACGCTGGAGCACAAAGGCTTTGTTTTAACTGCAGATGAAGCAAGTCTAAACATCTGTTGCATGTTAGACTATTATTTTATTTATTAATTTATTTTTTGTATGGGTTGAAGCAAGCTCTTTCAGATTCCCTATAGCCATTAAGCTGGGATGGAGAACAGAGGTCCAAGTGTTTCGAAAATGTAAAGCTGCAAAGATTTTGGTTTAGCAAGGATTTCCCTTTAAACTATACAACAGTGAACCTTGTTGCTGGTCAAGAAAGGTAAATTAATTTTATTTTGCCTGCATTAAAACCAAAATTCTTCAAGGGCAGATAATTAATTTGTACCACGTCTACAGAATATTCAAATGCAATGTTTAAATAAGAAATTTTACTCATTTCTCACAGAAACCTTTCAGCATGATTTCTGCCCCTCCAATAACTTAACGTTCTCTGGAAGCACAATCATGAGTTCCAGTCACAGAAACAGACGGATTTATTTTTTAATTAATTGAAGTTTCAGGTGAGTTTCACTTCTGTAATTTGATTCCAATTTGTACACATCTTTTTTCTTAAATAAAAATAGAAAAAAAACCCCTTCCACTTTTCTTTTCAAACATATGATTGGCATATTTACTGCATAATTGCAAACTGCTACTTGGTTTCAGATGTTGCACCCCTGCACAGGAATGATGGATTAGCCTGCTCTTTACTTGCTTTGAGGCAAAAATGTTGCCTGTATCCTTCCTTACCCAATTAAAAGTTGTGTAAAATTGTTCTCTCAGTACATGTTAGTATCAAGGGTATATTAACATAATGTAAGAAAACAACCCTAATTTTTCTTACATAAATTGACAATACACTCTTCCTTCTCCATCATTGTGTAAAAAAACAGAAAATAAAAGCAGAAATAGGAGTAACAAGCTCAATCTAACCAAGACCCCAAGAATCTGTATTGAATGGCTTCTTGAAGAACAGGTGCTATCAACACTGAAACTGCAGAAAGCATGAAAACTTCTGAATCATATGATATTTGAGTGCAGGCAAAAGCCACTTCAATGCTCTTTGGATGCATCATCAAATCTCCAACATATTTGAGGACACTTGATACTGTGCTCCTCTCCTGGGTCCCTTTCCCTTTTGGAGCTCTCACTGCTCCCTGATAACCACCAGCTCACAACAGCTCTTCCAGATTTGCAAAGCTATCATTATGAGATGTCCAGAACTTTCAGGTGACAAGAGTGTCATTTAAATACACTCAAGTTACACGTACAGTAAAGCCAGACATGTCAGCCCACAACCTACTTTACTGATCACAAATGTGTGACCTGGTGTCATGCTTAGCCAAACACCCTTCTCCTCACACTGTGCCTCATCTGCCACTTGAGATTCTGGAGTGTGAAGCATGGCTCAGGGAACCAATCTGGAGTAAAGCAGGCTGAGGGGAGACCTTATTATTCTTTACAACTACCTGAGGTTGTTGCCCACTTCTCTGAAGTAACAGATGATAGGTCAAGAGGAAATGGCTTCAAGTTGTGTCACAGGAGGTTTAGGATGGGTATCAGGAAACATTTCTTCATTGAAGGAGTCATCAAGTATTGGAACAGAGTGCCCAGAGAAGTGTTGAGTCACCCTCTCCAGAGGTATTTAAAGGCACGTATTTGTGGCACTTAGTGACATGTTTTACTGAGGCATTTGTCAGTGCTAGGTGAAATGCTGGACTCAGCCTTAAAGGTCCTTTCCAACCTGTCCAATTCCGTTATTCTAACGAGTACCGGCGCTGAGAATTTTCCAATCAACCTGTTTCAGCTGCTGCCTGCATCAACACCTTTAAGGCGACCTGCGACATCCCAGCGAGCTGGGCGCTGCCACTTCAACCTCACCCTCCTGGGGTTAAGGACAACACGGAGCACATTTTACAGGCGTCCGCAGCCGGCCTGCACAGAAGCGCTGTCCTTACGAAGACGCAAGGACCGTCACTGGGCCTTTCCCTTGCCTCCGAACACGACCTCCTTATTCCTTAACCGAGAAGGGGTAACGCGCTCCGAACAGCGGCAACCCATAGCGGATTGCAGGCCGTGACGTGACGTGACGCGACGTGACGTGCATGGCGCGCCCGCCTCTCACTACTGGCCCCGCCCCGCGCTGCCGTGTCGCGCATGCGCCGTGATGAAACAGCTCTGGCGCCAGGCATTTAAAGGGCCAATGGCCGCCACTGCTGCTCGTTCCCACTGTCTCCCTCTCGGCTTGTCCCTTCCCGTCCCCGCCGGGACCTGCGGATACACCCAGGGGCTGCGCGGCCTGGCCCGGGCCGGTGCGCCTCCGCGGGGCCTCGCCTTGCGTGGGGTGGGCGAGGAGTAAAGGCCCGGTCCCCGCCGGTGGTCGGCAAGCGAGCGGGCGGGCGCTCGATTCTTTGGATTGCGGACATCCCGGGCAAATAAAAAGACACGGCCGCGCGTCGGCTGCGTTCGTGTGGAGCAGATGGAGCTGAGCAGCGGCAACCGCGCGGCCCGGGCCGTGCCGGTGGTGGCGGCCGTGCTGCCGGCGGGCGGGAGCGGGGAGCGCCTGGGTGGTGCCACCCCCAAACAGTTCTGCGCCCTGCAGGGGAGGCCGCTCGTCAGCTACACGGTGCGGGCCATGGAGAGGTAACGAGGCAGCCGTCGCTCCCCTCCCTGCGAGCCTTCCCCGCGGCTTGGCCCTCGCCAGGACCCCGATCCCTGAAAGCCGCCGGCTGGTGCCCGCACCTCAGGCCCTCGGCGCCCCACCAGGGTCTGGTTTTGCCCTTTTTTAGTGGGATCGCCTTCCCTCCGCTCCCAGTCCAAGTGTGTCACCAGTGATGGGGTGACTGGGAAGACAGTGGGCCCCGTGTAGAGTTGGGGTGCCCTGGGCAAGAGCTGGGCCCGTTCCCTCAACCTTGCTTGGTTCTGTCTTTGCCAAACCAGGTGACCTTCTGTCCCCAGCGCTTCCCATACTTTAAAACTGTGTTGCTTTCCACTGTTGCTGGAAAGATATTCAGGGCCCACAAGCTCACATCTCAAGGATTCCCATAGTACACTGACTGGCTTGGTGGACCGCATGCCTACCATAGCACTGGTGACAGTCATACTGTCCAGGGACCTCAAAAAAGATAGAGTCTACCATTAGCATGGCCTTAAGTGTCCAGAGGCTTCAAATAAAGATCTACTCATCTTAGTGGGGTGCACTTTAGTCACTAGTGCTGCCATTATAGTCTGTGGTGGAGTCCCTCAGCTCAGCAGGAAGCTTGAATTTCTTCTTGGCTTTATTTCAGGTGCTGGTACTAGGCTACGAGCTGATAGATCGTATAGTGTGAGGCTGCATGTGTAACTTTTCGTTGTTCACAATGGAGTGAAGAATTTAGTTAATGGGATATCTTAGCAGGGTTTTCTTGTTTGCCAGTCTGTTGAGTTCTAGGCGTGTGACTGACAGTTAATATGTTATTCCCAAGTGTTAACATAATAGAAGTCTTGTATCTAATGTTACTTGAGATGCTGCAGGTAGGAGTGACGTGTCAGATGTTTTGGGGATATTGTGTAATAGCTTGTAGAAAACCCTTTAGATATTGGGGAGAATAAAAGGGAAGGAGTGAGAGTAGTGAAAAGAAATGGAATTGCCAAAATCTCCCAAAGTTCTTAACTCATGGTAACTTGTACAACATCAAAATTGGGACTTATTCCATTCCCACCCAGAGAGGTTTCCCTCAGGTCACTTGTACTTTATGAAAGAAATCCTGCATGTTTTCTTTATTTAATTTTCAGCAGCAGCCAGTCACCAAGCTAAACACATCAGTAAGCAGAACCTCCAATCCAAAGCTTGTCATAGGTGCAATTTCTGCCAAAACATCACGAGAATCTACAGAGAATAATAGTATTGGAGTGTATTGGAGACCTGGAAAAGAAAACAGTGAGGTTTGGGGAGGAAGTGACATTCATAGGAAAATAAAAGATGATTCACTAAAATAATATTTCATTTTTGCTGCCAGTAAGCTCTGGGAAAATAACAGTTCTTTGAGTAACATTGTTACATTTATGTCCTAAAGCTGCAAAAAATTAGAAGGTTGAATTCTAATTGTATAGTCCAACATGCAAGTGATACCAAATTGATTGTGAGAGTAACAGCCTAGTGCTTTTGTTGAACTTTAGGGGTGCAATAACTGGTGCTAGCACTCTGTGGTAGAGCTTTCTGCCACCTGAACTGGAGTGTTGGCTGGTGTGTGAGTGTGTGGGGAGCTGGGAACAGATGGTCTTTCAACAAAGTTCAGAATGACTTTTTTCCTCTTGGAAGCTATAAAGAAAGTGCTTTGTACTTTGTGTGAATGTGTGGCCAAAGATGTAATATTGAAGAGCTACATTTTGTCACTAATCTGTCAGCCAGAAATGTCAGTTTTTCTGTGGCTAGCTTAATGCTGTCTTCTAATGCCTGTTGTTTACCTGTTGTGATTGAATTGGGCCATTAGCCTGTAATAACTTACTCTGAACTAACTATCTTAGCTACTACAGCTATTTAGGAGCTTTTTTTGTAATCTAGGGAAAAAAGCAACACAGAAATACATCAGCAAATCAAGAACTTGTAGCTAGTTTGCATGGGCTTTTTAAAAATCAGGAGAGAAAGTCTTTTTCACTGTTGAAATGAAAGTAGTGAGAATCTTGAATAGTGATGTAGAAGAGCTGGCAGGCAAGACAAGAGCAGACATGAATGAACAGTGCATCCTGTTGCTTGGGATGACAGCATGTTAAATGTTGGCCTGCTTATAGTAATCAAAGATAATGCCCTTAGGAAGAGGAGGTGAGAAAAAATAGGGTGAGGAGAAACAATTGGGTTTTACTGTGGGTAGAGTGGCAGTCATGTCCTTCCTTGGGGGTAAATTTAAAATGTTTTAGAGAACTTAAACATCTGATTTTCCCATTGGATTTGTTTCTGCTTTTGCAGGCCTTTGCATCAAGTTCAACAGAATTTGAATGGTATTCCTCCTTCTTGCTTCCGTACAAACTAGTAGGAATCTTCCTTCATTTTAATTTTCTTTTTTAATGTTTGTTTAGAGTAGAACCTCTCCAGTTCCTTTTCTGAAACAGGGAGGAATCTCAGGTCTGTATGCACATGTATTCAACCGAAGCTTTAAAAAGGAAAATGAACAAAGGTAAAGGTTGATTTTAAAATCACCATGGGACAGATGAACTGCTGCTGTTCTTGCTGTGCTCATATTTCACCAGCTGTTGAAAGTACAGTGAGAAATTAAGAAAGGGGAAAGCAGAGTTAGTGTGCCTACTAGCAGCGTGGAAGTTTTCCATAAAGGTTTCAGACAATTTTGTTTACTTTGTTTACTGTAATGTGGCCTCTTAAAAACAGGTGGCCTGATATCAAAGAAACATCACCTGTGGGAAAATTCCAAAGAATCACTTCTTCGGAAGTGTCTTGTGTGGTTTATTTGTCAAGTATTTTTCCCCGTTGGCTGATGCTTGTGCACCAGCTCTACAGGTCACATAATTTCAGTTTTGTTCAATATATATCTTTTTATTGGCTTATCCTTGAAATAGCTTGAATTCTAATTGTATAGTCCAACAAGCAAGTGATACCAAACTGACTGTGAGAGTAACAGCCTAGTACTTTTGTTTTACTTTAGGAGCTAAGCAATCATAGCAAACAATCCAGTTGTTTTAATTTTATGAAGGTATGTATTTTACTGGAATAGTACTCTTTGTGTGTTTTATGAACATGTTTGGCTTCAGAACCTAAAGTTGTTCTTTTGTCGGTCTTTATACTGTTGTATGATAAAGTTGCTCTAAATCCCAGCTCTAATTATAGAACTTTAATCCAGAATGGGTTTAAGGAGGGCATACTCAAGTTTATAAATTTGTTTATCCAGACACAGGGTGGAGCTGTGACCGCATCCTGTTCCTTTTTGGTGTATTGTACCACTGGAGGCCTTGAGCCATTCCACCCTCCCTGCAGAGAAATTTATCATAGGCTGGTACTTCTCAGAAGATGCTGGGTACTACCCTGTTGCCTCATAATCTGTTTCATTTGACTCCAGCAGACTGTCCACTGTTTCTGGGAACTCTGCAAGTCTTTCTGCCAACAGAAGTGCAGAGTTTTTCTTCTTGTTTAGAGCAAAACAACTAATCTTGAATTTTGCATTATTCAAATGACTGACTCAATCCAATTAGTTTGCTCTGGTTCTGAGTTGAAGTCATGCTGAATGTAAGCATATGGAATAATTGAAAATCTTTTTATGAACCTGTGATGAGTGACAAGTTGAAATGAAACTTTAAACCATATGACTACAGACTTTACATTTGAACAACTTCAATAATTAAAAAATGCTGAGAATATGTTGGTTTGACTGTATTGGCTGACTTTATGAAGTCAGAACATAGCTACATAATGTAACTACATAACTACATACTATTTTTCTTTTGAAGAATTCTAATAGTACTTCCATTTGCCTTAATAGTTGCTTTAAAATGCACTGAAATTATTTCCATAGACTTCTATTAATTACAAAAAAACCTCATTCTTATTCACTTGTGCAGTAGAACATGGAGTATTCCTAGAATTCAGTGATTTATTAGAGACTGAATTTAGCAGAAGCTAAAATAACAAACTGTACCTGATTTAAAAGGTATATTTGAAAGTAGGGAGGCTATAGTAAGAGATGTTTAAAAGCTTTTCAAAAGATTATCAGAAAGTGCTTCCCTCCCTGCCCCCATCCCTGGAAAATGGTTGTTGGAAGCAACTAGAATTTCCAAAATTCTGGTTAGTTTGGTTGACATCCTTGTATTCATAGAGATCTCTCCTGTAGCTCTCCTTCAAGGAGTCGAGAGCTAATACACACCCAAACTGTAGATCTGAATATGTTGAGACACTTTATTTATTCATCTTGAATTTCTGTTGAAAAGAATTCCTTTATTTCATGTACTAGTATTTAGACATTCGTGTCTACTTTGTTTACATACTGTTTTTATTCTTCTTTGTTTTTATTCTTCTAGGGTAGGTTGGATCTCCAACATTATTGTGGTGGTCTCTCCTGAAAATATTGAAACAATGAAATCCATCGTTGAAAAATACGGCCACAAGAGAGTTACAGTAGTTCAAGGTGGAGTTACTCGTCACCGTTCCATTTTCAATGGACTGAAAGTACTTGCAGAGAATGAATTTTCCAACTGCCTGCTCCAGAAACCAGAAGTGGTGATTATCCATGATGCTGTGAGGCCTTTTGTTGAAGAAGACATTCTTTCAAAGGTGGTTATGGCTGCTAGAGAACACGGGGTATGTACTACACAACAGTGCAACTTTGCAGTTCTCTTTATACTGTACAGTGTAAAATGACTGATCAAAAAGGGATTTTCTAGCAATTTTGTTATTGTGTTATGTTAATTTTGAAGTAGAGATGCCAGATGGGGATGGAAAACATTGTTAAATGCTGCAGGCTTTATTTGCTACAGGAATTGCTGCCATAGAAGCCATTAACAATTTGCTATTTGAAAGGCAGATTACTTAATGATAGTTTGCCTTTTTTTTCCCTTACAGAATTATTACCTGATGCTAAAGTTAGTTCACTTAGTGATTAGTAGTAATAGCCAAAGAGATTGATTGTGGACGTTATATGTTTTCATCTCAAACTTATATTCAGATCCTGAATAAGATGTCAAGAGCTTCTCTGTATTAATACTAAATTTTTCTAGAATGTGTAAGCATTGCAGACTGCTGGGGAAAAAAGGGAAGCAGGAAGCCATTGATTGTAGGCTGGAGGTTCTCCTGGTCATCATTGCATTTGAGGACTGGGAATATTCACTGGGGCTGGAAAGATTTCTGAGAAAGTGATAGATGAAGGAGAAGATCTGGTAGAAACTGTGTTAGGGAAGTAGAATGGTAGAGTTATTAATGATGTGTGATAGCCACAAGAGGAACTGCTAGATAAACAGACTGAGAGATGTAAGAAATTACTTCAACCACAGGCATATTGGTGCAATTTGCTGTCTCTACCTTGTGCTTTGGTTCATGATAAGATAGTAGAATGCTAAGATAGGAAATTATTAGAGATAAAAGTCATTAGAGGCAGCAGATTCTTTTTGTATTAGAAAGTTGGGAAAAGCTACCACTGCTTGTTTTTTTTCAGGAAACTGGGTAAAATATGAGCTAATTGTCAGATTATTCAGAATTTTGAGATTGGAACAGAGTCCAAAGATGGAACAGAGTCCAAAGAATAGATTGTGGTTTTTCCTTAGTGTTCTTCCACCTTTTCACCTTTTTTTTTTTTTTTTTTTTTAATTGGGAAGTCTCATAGTGTAGAAGGGGAGTGAATGACTTTTTGAAATATTTGATATGAAAATTATGTGAGATCACTCAGAACATTGTTAGAAATCTAAACATATTGAAATCCTTACCAGGAGGCCTATACTTTTGTAGATCAGCTTAATGAGAAGTGGTAATAAAATAAAAACTCTGCTTTATAAGCTTCCAGTCATTAAAACTTAAATTCCATTAGAATTTTAACAAGGGTTTTGACCTTTTGCATATCACACAAAATAGCTTTCCTGAATTGATTGTCTGCCAAAGAGTTTAAATTAGATCTCTTTTGTAAATGGGTTTTAAATGAGATTCTTTGTGAGAAGTAGAAGAATGAAGTCAATTGTATGGTTAAGTTGAAATGAAAATAACTGTTTTCTGAGCGTGTTTGTGTTTAGATGTCTTTCTTGGTGGGCTGTGACATATCTCATTTGTGTTTTTTAACTTCTTCACTTATTCTTGAAAGTTGTGTGACTTAAACACAATTTTTTCCCCTGCTTTTCTGTTTTATTGAGTGTAAGATGTTTTCAGTAAAACAGGAGGGAATCAAGGCAGCCTCCAGTGACCTTCTCAAGGCAGTGTGCTTTAGTTCACCTCCCTCAACCTGCTCACCTCACTTGTTTTGATGTGTCTGTCTGCACTTGCTAACTACAGAATTATGAAGACCTAAGTGATTGGAAAGCTGTGACCTTCCCAAAATTGTCAGGCATGGTTTTGAATATCAGTAAGAAATTGATCAGTCGGAGCTATTATCTTTAGTTCTTCCTATAGTCAAATTCTTTGTATATCTAAAAGAGTGAAGTCTTCAGTGCAAAGAGTAATTACTTCCTCTTGCATTATGTGGAAAGGTACAAAACCTGGCAGAAGCATCATATTAAATCACTGGTGTAATAGAGGTAAGGCTCTATTGTTCATCTGCATACCATATAGATACCATAATTATGAGACACTTTAATGTTCTTCAAAATGGCAATTGATCAAGTAAGTTATTGCACTGCTAGCTGCCAATTTTCAGACAAATAAATTGCTTTATTACACTTACTAATCAGTTTGTTATTTGCCTGTGGGAATAAAAATGTGTACCTTTTCCAGAACTAATAAATTACGCCTTAAATCCCCTAAACAATCCCTTGATTATGTGAAAATATTGCTTTGTAACCAATTAAATTCCATTTATGTTTTTTTGGGGGGCAATTTTGTAATTAAAATTACATGTTTCTAGAAACAAATTCTTTATTGCTAGTAAAAGCTGGGAAAAGTGGAAGCTTCAGAAGGCATCAGTCCAAAGCCTCTAGCAATTTCGTGTTGCCAGTTTTGCATTTTAAACAACGGAACTTAGAAGAGGAAAATTGCTTACAAAACAAAAAAAGTCAGGAAGACAGGGGGGAACTTGTCAGTCCTGCTGTTGAAAGTTTAAAAAAGGGGCACATACAGTCAAAGACTCTCTGTAACATAAACTTGATTTGAAAGTATAATTTATTTATGTGAAAGAACTGAGTCAAAATGGCATTCTTAAAAGCTGGTTTCTAGAAGTTGTCTAACATCATTACTGTATTCTCAGATTTAGCAAGGTTCTGAACAAAGCACAAATACCAATGCAGATGTAGAGGTCTACTTAGTCCCTTAGACTCTTACTCACATACACAATCACTCAAAATAATAGCCTTAGACAGAAAATGCTACATGTTGTGCTCAGTTTGTTCCTGTATGAGTTTACTCAGCCTCAGTACTGCTCTTATCAGGTTTACTCTTTCAGGAGGCTGAAGCAGAAATGATGCCCCCATGCAGGCTGTTTGTTCACCTAGTTGGATAGCAAAATAAAATGCTTTGTGTATTATTGAGTTGCATTGGCAAAATATGGTGGGTAGTAAATGAAAAACTACCTTTTTTTCTCCACTGAGGGTGGAGGAGGAGTTGAGTAGAGAAGTAGGCTGATCTGGTGTACCCTGAATGGAAATGGCCTTGCTGGATCAGTTCAGTTCACATTACAACATTAGTAGAGCTACTTCACTGTGAAGATCAGAATCAGTTAAGTAGTACTGAAACTTCCCTGAATGTGTGAAAAAGTCAAGTGTGGTTTTGCTGCTGTATGGAAAACAGTTATACAAGACTATTCATTTTCAGCCCTGTAGTAATGGATCACTATCAAAAACATACTGATGTTTCCACAGCATATGACATTTTTGGTCTGTAGAAAGTTACAACTTTCTTAGCCAAGTTGTTAATTGTTTTCTGTGCTGAATGGAAAACTAATGTATTGTTAGTAAATACTTGAAGTCTTTGTCCTAAGGAGATATAGTGTCTGGTGGTAGGAAAACACTAGTCAGGCAAATTTTTCATTTCCCAGTTTAAATTTAAGTGCTATATATGCATTGCATTGGAAAGGATGCAGCTTAAGCAACTGAAATACATAAATCTTAGACAAATTTATAATATCTCTTTTGTCTTTGCAGCATTTCTATGTTGTACTGACAGAGCTGGCCGTGCCTAATACACCTGCTACTTAATCTTTTTAAGAAAGAAAACATAACCACATTTTTTAGCTTCTAGGAATCTTCATATGTAGTAACTTTAATCCTGTTTTAGGTAGTTTAAGTTATTCCAGAAATAAATTTTAAGCATAGCATCCTGGATTTGAGTGGTTGCTGAGGTAATTTTTGTGTCACATCTATAAAATGTACTTACTTTAAATTTAGAGGAAGTACATATGTGATGCTGCTGTTGATTAGAGGCTACTTAAAATCTTTATGCTTCACCTGAGAAAACAATAGGCCTTTGCAAAATGAAACAGCCATTAGCAAAGATAACTATTTAGTCACTCAGATTTCTCTTTCCCTTAGTAGATCAAGGGAGTAAAGAGAAAATGAGGGTTATCTCAGCTCATCCAGCATGTCTGACAAGCTGATCAAAGGCCTTAGATCATTGTAGCCTCTTGTACATAGCAATATCTAGAAGACTCTTAGCCATATGTGCCTTAAGTGTGAAGCATGCACACCTCCCCCTGATTTTCCCTTATTTGCCAAGTACTTTGTTGAAATGAAATCTGAGTTTTCAGCCAGAAATGCCCCCAGCTGCATTTTGGCTGAGTTTGTGATCTGAGTGGTTGTGGCAAGGGCACCACCAGCCCTGCAGGTCAGGTGAAACTTCTGGAAGCCAAGCTGGCTTCTATCATCTGCTGTAATGTTTGCTAGACTGGTTCTGTGTTTATCCTTCTGGTTCCAAAGATGGTACAGACAGAACTAGAACTGCCTTGAGTATCAAGGGAGAATTCAAGAGGTATCAGCTTCATATCAGAGTTACTACAGTTTGAACTACACTCATATTATGATCCATTTACAAGGCCCTTGACAACAGAGTGGGTCTTTGATGAAGCTCATGTCAAGAAATGACTTGAAATTTTGAATCTAATGGGATGCAAGAGAAAACGGCTCTGGTCCAAGGTTTCCTGTAGGAAGAGGACACAAGCAGTTGTGGGAGAGGCAGCTGAGTGAATACAGGAAGCAGAGACATTTGATAAGCAGGTGCAGATTTGCTTAGGGAATTGCATGACCACAAATTGTAGCACCAGTGGTTTTGGTTGCTCAGGAGGGACCTCAGAATGGCTCATCAATACCTGAAGGGGGCCTGGAGAAAGCCTGGGGTAGGGCTTTTAAAATGGCAAGGAGTAGGAGTAATGGGTGCAAATTGGAAAAGGGTTTCTTTCAGAAATCGTACCTTTTCCATAGAATAGTATTTGGAGATTAGCATGTCAATTAGATCATGATATTTAGAGATAAATACTTTAAAGAGCAGAGATTATGTAAAGAAGAACATATGTAGTCTTAATTTTTGAGCGACAGTTTCTGTTATCAGTAATCTTCCTTAGTTTGCTATAGCTAATTGGAGCTCTGAAATGTCTCAATGTACAAGTACTATCCCCATCTACTCAGATAGTATGTTCTGATAAAGGTGACCTCATTAGAAGAAAGGTTTTCTTTTTCTTAAACAGTGTTATAAATATACATTACATTTGTTTAAGGCATCATATGTCTTTGAAGTCAGTTCAATGTACAACATAGTGTCAGCTCATTAACATTGGCTCAAAGTGTATATTACATTTCTGATTAAACATCCCCTCTTTTGCAGCTAGGAATAAACACAATTATAACTTCTTCCTTCCTGGTGTTGGTTTAAGATTAACATGTGCCTAATTTTAGCAAGTTTGACTGTTGCTCCTAGCCAGCTGGGTAAACAGGCTTTAAGAAAATTAGGTGAAGTTTAACATACAAGACTTCAAAACTCCTTACATCTGTTCTAATTAATCTTCTTTTTGTCCTGCTGATGATTAGTTTTTTGTATCTGTGTTGCACTGGGCTTGTTTAACATTTCAACCAGTGCTGCCAATCCAGATATGTCAATCTAGCTGGAATTGGACTGCTTGGTGATACTGTCTACACAGAAGAAATTTTAGTGGCTATCTCAATAATGAGAACCAAAGACAGTGTGCCAGTAATGACTACAAATTTTGATATTTTTTTCTCAACAAAATTAAAAATAAGGTAATTTAAGAATTATCCTTGTTGTTTCAAAGAAGGAAGATGTTTGGCAGAAAGAAGATAACTTGATTTTTTTCAGCTGTAATCTTTAATGGGTACACAGCTCAGATTGTGGATGTTCTTGCTTGGTTGTTGAAAGAATCCAGTCCCCACCACAGCACTGTCACACAGATGATGTCTGTTAGACTCTGGGTGTGAGTGTGGGTGAAAGCATGATATGCTCTGGACTCAAATTTATGTTTCTGCATGATAATGAGAGTACCTCTGCCTTTATTGTGGTCTGCTCTTCTTTACTGAGTCATCCTTGTAGCCTTGACTGTTTGCTATATCTGGCTGGGCTTTGAGAAGAAGTGTGCAGCTGAAGGAGTCTTTAGGACATGACATTAATGGAAGGAGTTATGGGGGCAGATGGTGACAGGTTTGAGTTGAACTCAGGTGGCCAAACTATTGCTCACCTGGCTGTACAGCAAGTAGGTGGGTTATGAGGTTATGAACTCCATCTATGTGCTGGCATGTATCAGTTCAGGACTAAATTTAGAAAAATTTACACCAATTGTGGTTACCAGCTGTACTTATGTGTGGGAGTGGTAGCCTTGTGTTGCTGCTTTGTCTGTGCCCCAATCTTTTCTATCCAAATACAATTGTTTTGCTGGAATTGCTGTAGGTTGTAGAAGAAAATCCTCCCAGTCTCTGCAGCAGAATCAAAACTTCCAATAGATTCCAACCTTTAGCTCTGAGGAAGGTAAAATACAACCCTAGACAACAACTGCATAAAAATGCAATAAAGAATAAGAAATTAAATAGTCTGAATGTGTATTGGAAAAAAATACCTGATTGTTTTAAAAAAAAATGATTACATGACTTGTTTTATTAGATACTCTCCCCTTCAGATTTACAGAATGAAAGAGTTGAAAAAAAATCTTCTTAAATATACGCAACATTTTAATCTTATGACTGAATCTTTGTTTTTCAAATTTGAAATAAGAAGTCTTTCAGTCGAGGCAACTGTTCTGACTTAAATGGTAATTAGTGAATTTGGCTGCAGTGTGTTGATTACTGTAGATGCAGTTAGAAATGCGTGTTTCTACCTGTTTCATGCATCACAAATACTTTGTTTATTTCTGAATTTTTTCATACTCTACATGGCTGTGAATGACCTTCATGGCAAGTAGTTTGATCAGTGTAAAGAAATACTTTTCCTGCAGTAACATGTGGAAACAGTTTGATGGAATAAAAGGAGAAATTAATCATACTTATTCTGAGCTGCTCTCTGGTTCATAGCCAAACCTAATTTAGATTCAAATCCTTAGGAGATGGTATTGTTTGGTAACATATAAATAATCTTTCACCTAATAAAAAACATTCTTAGACATATTTGTAAGCTGTTAAATACCTAGCTTGTCTAAATTAACAGTGATCATTATTGTTATGTACTTGAACAGAGTCTTAATGTAATCCTTGTCTTCATGGAAAGGCAGGATGAAATTTTTTCTATATTTAACCAAATTCACCTCTACCAAAGTGACTTTAATGGAGCTGTGAGATGGATGTTCATGTCCTGCTCACTGTGACTAACCTCATAATTTTGAGAATACAGTTTCAAAGGAGTGAGCTGCTTTGAACTGATGAAAATATATTTCTAGTATTACTTCTATTTCAGTGCATATATGCAAGAAAAGTTAATTTTTCTAAGCCAGGGTGACTCGATCATTTGGGAGTCTTGATTCTTGCTTGTCAGAGTTGAAAACAACTCTGATTAAAGAATTTAAATTAATAAATACAAATTTAAAAGTATGAGAATGAGGTTGTTTTGCATCAAGCCTATTCCTAAGTTATTTTATAACACTGAATCTAATGCAGTTAGGATGATTACAATATAAAATATATGTTCACTTAATGCTGCTAGAAAACTGTGAAGATAAAAAATACAAGAAAGATGAATCTCAGGCTGCCATACTGCACTGAGTTGTGAGGTAGTGTAAAGTGAAATTATAGTTATGTGAAAAGTGCCATTTGTTAAATTATTTGAGGAGTTAATTGGCTTTAAAAAAAATTAAAAACTTGGATTTTTTAGAAACTAGATCTTCCCAAATCTTGTGGTAAAGCTCAGCCTCATCAGAGCCAGAGAGTGGTTGAGTATTGTCACAAAGATACAGATATTCATGAGTTTTTATTGTGCAATAAACCAGATGTCAGGAAAACAATGTGTTTCAGAGCTCTTTTAAGAATACAATTTTGAGTATTTCAATTTTATTTAGAATTGCAGTTTGTTTTTTTGTTCCTCAGAATGCCTTTTTCACTTGTGAGATTTGGTTATGCAAGTCACATTGTATTCTCTTGGCCTGGCTTGTGCTTAAAATGTAACATTATGCGATTGTTAAAAACTGCAATAAAATATTGGATCAGCCTAAGAAATCATAGTTTTTTGGAATGGTAACTGTTTCAGGAAAACAAATTCAAATAGACTTAACTAATTGCAGAGAACCTGTGGCTAGCATGTTGCTCTGTCTCTTTTCCCATGACCTTCTAGTTTTTATATTTTTTTTCTGTGTGTGTGTCTGATTAAAATATGACAGCAGAGCAAAATAACATAGTCCAAATGCCCAGGAGCTAGGATATAGAGATAGGAAATAGAAGGGACAAATTGCAGATAATTGAGTCTCTCTACTTCTACTTATGCCCAGCTTTTCCTCTGTACATCTGTTAAATTTGCTCCTCATTTAATACATTGACATATTACTAAAATTATAGTGATGTTTGGTTTTGTCAGTTTGTTTTTTCTATTACAGAAGTAAAATGGATCCTGCCTAGGACAGAGAGATGATGTAGATAACCTTTCAAGATCCTTTGCTTCAGTTTTGTGAAGAACTATTCTGTCTGTACTTTGTTTTGCTCCACGTAGTGTTTTATGTATATGTGTCTTCCCATGCATTAGAAAGAAAAAGCTCTTTTTAGATCTTGAGGAAGTGTTTCTGATACTTCTCTTATCATATGAATCTTCTAAATTTTTATCTTCCTTCTCCCTGCCCTGGTAGCTCATGCCTATCACAGCTCCTTGCGCATGAGAAACCAGTTCTCATCTCTGTCCTCATTTGTAAAAGAATGAACCAAGAAGCTGTATTTTAGAGCTCATAAAATGATCAACACATCGACTGCATTTCTTTTTGCTTTATTGTTCAGCAGTGTGAAAGGGGGAAGAAAGACAAGTAGTTCTTTGTTTTCTAAGAGGAAAAAAAATTCAGGCACAGTTTTGGTGCCTCGTTCTGCCACTGTGTGCCTGTCTGAGGTCAGAAATCTAAGATTGAGCAGGACTCATGTATGAAGGCAGGATTTGCCAAAAGGAGACAAATGAAATCAATAACAGCAGTGCTCTTATTTTATGTGATGAGACCTATTGCTTGTTGTCTGTCAAAGTTCACTAGATCTCAGATGCAGGAGGTGGTGTGGGTTGTCAAGACCTCTCAGGTGTGTCTACTGCTGTTTGATATCTGAATAATTATAGAACTGCCCTAATATGTATGTAGAAGAGTGTCTAAACAATTGAAATCTTTGATTAGTACATGTATTTGCAGTAGGTGAAGGACTTAGGGTATTTTTTGTATTTTTTTTTGTATTTTTTTGACCCACAGTGTATATTTGTACAATCTTCCATTACTATATTTGTATTAGTCTCATATAGACTAAATAGTATGACTTATATGTTAGGAAATATATAAAGTAAATAGTAAATGTATTTATAAAGCTCACTTTTTTAGCTGCAGCTATATAATGTACATGATTATTAATAATATTTTGGCCTCTCTTTGTGTTCTGTTCCACAGGCAGCAGGATCAATCCGTCCTCTAGTTTCTACTGTTATTGCCTGTGCTGCAGATGGTTCTTTAGACCACTCATTGGAACGTGCCAGATACAGAGCCAGTGAAATGCCTCAGGCTTTCTTGTTTGATGTAATCTATGAAGCATACAAACAGGTAAGACTGGGAGATTTTCTAAGACTTTTTCCATTTACTTTGGTTAAAAAAAAGAGATTACTTTTTCTTTTGTTTCAAGAACAGAGATTCAGCATCTATTTCAGNTAAAAATGAAGTTATTTAAACTGATAGTATGGGAGATTTTCTAAGACTTTTTTCCATTTACTTTGGTTAAAAAAAAGAGATTACTTTTTCTTTTGTTTCAAGAACAGAGATTCAGCATCTATTTCAGATCACATAAACTATGCTTAGTAGCTTTCTGCAGTCTTTTGATAGAAAATGTTTTTCATTCTATGCTGTTCAAGTATTTTGTTTATCAAACTGACAAAAATGAGGAGTCTAAACTACTGGAAAGACATATTTGCTTCAATTTTTATGACACACTAAATAGATACATAGTGTTGACTGTCAGTATCAGTAATTTTTGGGTGCATGGATACATTTGATCGCATAGAGGCTGTTCTGAAATTTTGGAATAATATTAACTTGATACATCTAGGTAAGGAAATGTTTAATTTGTATTGCATGTGTATTGCATATACTTTTATTAGTGGCTGAAAATAATATTTACTTAGTCTCTGTAGCAATTCTCTGTTGTTTTTTTACTAGTGTGTTGCTCTAACATCATCTTTATTTAAGAAGATAAAAGTTACCTGTAGTATATTAAGCTCTGACTCTTTTTCCTTTATCCCTCTTTCCTTTATCCCTTCTTTCATTTGCCCCACCCCTGCGTTTACACTTTACTGGAAACACTCCAGACTTCCGTCTCAGCATTCTACTTCCTCTTCATTCATCACCTTGTGTAAATTGTCTGTCCTCCAGGTATCTTCCAGACTGACTAGAAGCAGAGCATTCTTTATTTGTCACTTGGAAGGAGTTATTTTTCATTCCAGTAATTCTGACAGCTGTGCTTCCCATCAGTCTTTCATTTCTAGAGGAAACAAGCCCAGATTACTGATAACTGCCTTCCAGAGAGTGCTAAGCTTAGAAGTCACCAGCAGCAGAACAAATGCATGCCCACACAATGAAGGAGAAATGGCTGCTTAATTGTTTAGTAATTGTTTTACTTAGAAACACTGTCACAAAGTCCATGTTGTACCCTTTTTGCTTGATAAGAATCATGGAATTGGAAGGGACCTTCGAAGTCCATCTAGTCCAGCCTCCCCCTGGTCTTCAACTCAGGAGGCATGAAGAGAGGGTTTGCCAGTCAAGACCAAGGCAAAGAAGTCGTTGATACTTTAAGCCATTCTTAGATGCTGAAGATGAAGAGCTGTCCAAGATGAAGAGCTACTCAACTTGTTGGACTATCTCCAACCTTTTAACTTGTAATGGGAAGCAGGGAGATGTTCTTGGTTGTATATAATAACACACAGTCAATACTTCTAGGTGAGACTAACTTGGTGTAAGTGTAGTGGGCATATTTGAGGTAGAGACAACACATGCATGCATAGAAGACATCTCAAGACACAGCAGCTACTGTTGATTATACATCTGTTTCTTTCTTATTGATGTGTATCTCTTGACAAATACCATGTTTGTGTGTTAATTGTCAAAAAAACAAACTCCAAAGCAGCCCCCTGTTTTCCTTTGCTGTGTTTGCTCTTAGTTTTCAGATAAGGTACAGCTGGCAAATACATGAAAAGCTCTAAATGCTTTGTTCAAAAAGCAACTAACTTTATTTGCAGTCACATTGCTCCTCTGAATAGTGTCCCCTTCTCACATATGCATTCCATCAGTCTTTTTGTATCCCTGCTCTTTCAAGAACAAGCCACCAAAGTTGTTAGCAAGCAACCAAAACTATGGTTCCTTGTCCCCAGTTCCCTTTGCATTGGCTGAATTCTGGTCATTTAAACTCTCTCTGCCTTGGAGCTCTGGGAAGGATAACACTTTGCTAAACCTCTCAACTCATATTGTTTGCTAATTATTTATGTTTCAATGGTGCCTAGCTGTCCAAGTCAAGGATTAAGACCCTATTGTTCTGGGAACTGTACAAGCACATTAAAAAAAGATAGATAATGGTTGTCCTGAAAAACTTATTCAAGCTACTGTGGGACAGATTTCTGTAGAAATGGATGCAGCTTTCTAAATAGTAACATACACATCATTAGTTCTCACAGCAACCTGGTGAGTTAGGTGTCATTATCCAGTTGAGTGAAGTAAGTTAAAATAGTTTTATTGCACTCACAAAGCATGGAATGGAATTAACTTTTGACAGACTCATCAGGGGATCAGGATCCCTATTTCTCTGTATTTTATACAGTTGTGACCTTTATGCAACAGCAGCAAGTCCCTCTGTTAAATTGAACACATGAAGCACAGTAAAACAGCTCTTTCCTTCTGTTTCTGGTGTCTACCCTTAGTAGCAGGACTGAGGAATTTCAAAGTCCTGAGATGAGAAAATGATGAATTACACAGGCCTCCTTATATTTGAGTGTGAATCTTATTGTGTCAGTCATTATGAATATGCCTCTTCATCACATATTCCTGCAAGGAGGCTTTACATTTGCCAGGGATTTTCCTTGGGGTGTTGGGTAAAAGGCCAGATAAATGTGTTAAAAGGATAAATATTAAGTTGCATCAGTGCTCTTAGTTGTTGTTTTTTCCTGCACATGTAATGAAATATACCATGAAGCTTCAGTGTTTACTGAAGTGAACAAGTAGTAGTGGACAAGTTAAACTTTTTAAAAATAAAAAATGCAAATTAATAACTAGTAAAACCCTTAGAAAACTTGTAAAATGTTAAAAGTGATCTACTTCACTTCTAACCTACCTTGGATAAAACCAACTAGTGGATTTTTTTTTTTTTTAGGTTAATATGAATTAAGTTCCCAATCTTCATGTTTCTTTTCTATTCTTATCAGCCCTAAGGCAAATCAGAAAAGTTTAAATGTTAATTGAAAATCCACCCTTTGCAAAAATGGAAAATAAATTATAAACTCCGTAGACCAGACTTGTTCATATTTGCTTAAGGTAGTTTCATATTTCTGTTTAGCTTTTAAAATTTGATAGAAGCAAAAGCAAAGTATTATCCTGTAAGCCTGGGAGGAGGAGGAGGGTGGGGAGAAGGTTTTACTTACTGGAAGTCAAGTGTTCCCCTGGAGCAGTATCTTTTGGGAATTAGGGTATCAGGAAGTCAGGTAGACTACCTTTCTCCTTTAATTAGAGAAGGCTGATAGTGATTGCTGTAATACCTGTTTCTGACTTATTGTGAAATACAGAGATCCTTGAGATCTTTTGTCTTCAACACAAAGCATCTTGTTGTGCTATGTCAAGTTAGCATACAAAGCAGGACAACCACAGAAAAGGCTGAACTACCCAAACTTAACAAAGCACTGTGGATTTGAAATATATCTGCCAAAGTAAGGAAGGTAGCAGGAACAATTTAAAAACTTTGCTTTTCCTGATCTGATGGAGAAACAACTGAAAATGGAAGCAGGAGAGTGGTCTGTAGAGGATCCAGACTAGCTTCTATGTCAGAGATAGAGATAAAAGCCTAGGGAAAATATGAGGGTTTGAGAGTTATCAGCATGAGTGCTGGAGATACAACAGAATTGCTCACCTATGTGACCAGCTTGCTAAAGCAGAGGACAGTGTAAGAGGGAATAACTGAAGGAAGGTGGGACATGCTAGAAGGAGATTCTGCAGGTATCCTTCATATGTGAGTGGCCTGTCAAAGTCTGATCCCAATTTAAAGGGAAGGAGGTTTATAACAATGTACATTTTAAAAAATAAAATTTTTTCTGGAAAAGTTTTTTATGTTGTTTTACACTTGAGGCCTCAAGATCCTCTGTACCTGGGAAAATTTACCATGAAGGCTACAGCAATTTTTTGGAGTATTTTTATTGCATATGTAGTTTAATCATCTGTTGATAGCAGACCTTTTGTAGATTTATATTTAGCTTATGTAGCCTTTGTAAGTTTATATTTAGCTAATTAGAACAATGAAGCTGAAACGAAAAACTGAAAAAAAAGAAGAGGAACAGGAAGCAGTAATAAGGAGGATTAAGCTTCAACATGTTTGGAGATGTTTCTGTGATGTGTGTCTGTAACCTCCTTACATATATCCACACAAACCAGACTAACCTTAGGGATTCTTTCTAAACTATGTGTAAACTATGTAGAGATTAGTACTTTGTGGGACTACACTCAATTAATATGTCTGTTCATAACCAACATTACTCACTTTTTGGATAATAAGCAATCAGATGTTACAGCATCTGCCTGCATAGGAGAGAGCTTCTATATGTAAGAATAGAAATGACATGATTCAAAATAATATGTGTGTCACAGAGAATCATGCAAATACTCTGATGCTACATTCTGGGTGGCAGATGTTCTTCCACTCCCAAAAAAACAATCATTGCAAGATGTCCCCAGATGGGCTTGAGATGGGGAGAAGAGATATTCTTCAAACTGTCCAGCCTGGTCCTGAGCTGAAGAAAAGGAATTCCCAAAATGGGTTTTCATCTAACAAACCCTGGAGAATGTTCAGGGAAGATTCTTTTGGGAAGAAAGGGAGTTTGTTGGCTGTTGTTAGGCCCATTGAAGAAGTATTTGCTCAAAGTATTGTCTTTTCTGTATGTAAATAATGAGGACTGTATGACATGTGGATTTGGTAAACTTCTAAAGTGCTTTTTGAAAGGGCAGAACACTACCAGGATTCTTGTTCAAATGTGTAAAGCATTTTGGTATCCTCTGTAGCAGAAAGTAAAGTCAACTGCAGCAGTTTAGTAATATTTTGGCATAGGTCAGGCAAGTCCTTCGAGGCAAAATGTCTGGACTGATTTGGGGCTTTTCCTGTGGGTTCTTTCTTTGTTAAAGAAATCGGTGTCTGTCAAATTAACATTGCCATGAGCAACAGGCCATTAAATGAACAGTAGCAGACAAATTGTTGGCTGAAACCTTGGTGACTTTGGGAGCAAGGGTCAGATTCAGAAAAAGGACTGAAGGGTCAAGGTGTAAGTGAGGCAGAATTCAGGCTTTTAAGTCAAATGCTGGAATCCTGAAAATATTCCACTGTTTGCCGTCCTCTGGAGACTAAAGATACTTGAATCTTCAAGGCACCTCAAATTATTTTTCATTAGATTTTCACCAAGTATGAAATTTTGTATGCCAAACTGTCTCAAGTTGTGGCAAGGCTGAACAGCTTAATATTTTCCTCCTTCAATTATTCATTTTGATTTAAAAAAATTTTGCCTGGTGCTACTTGATCATGGATTGGTGACAGGAGTTGGAGTTTGTTTTTGTGATATCTGAAGAAGAAATCATCATTGTTCTTAACAGGAAGTAGGTAAGATACATAGAATTTATCATGAACTCTAATGGATTGTTTGAAACTTCAGTAGAACCTGAATTCTTTTTCATTTCCTTCCTGATGAAATTTAGATTATTTTTTTGTTTAGATCCAAAATGGCCATGAAGCTAATTTCTAGATAATGCAGTTTAGCAGAGGATTTTTGGACTACCTTTCTCCATTTATCTTTAGAGTGCTGCACACAGGTTGTTGCTTAAATGCAGTGTTGTCAACCTAACCTGAATAGATAACCTAATTTTGATATTTAAGTCTTCAGGATGTAATTTTGAGATTTTGGAGTTAATTTATCATCATTTTATCCTAGTAGCTTTGTCCTAAAATTTATAGAAACGTTTTTTCCCTTCCTGTATCCTTAAAATCTACCTAATTCTACACAATGAGTAGACTAAATTAATTTAGTGAGTAGTGCTTTCATTTATTCAAACCTGAAGCTAGGCTGATGGTCTATTGAGAAAACTATGGTAGTTTAGATAGCTCTGTAGTTGATTAGTTCTTTGGCACAATGGTAGGGACAGGATATTGTATGAATCCCCACCTTGCCCTAATTAATATCTACCACAAGAATGTTTGGAGAAATTCTAATGCCTTGCATGATTAAAAAAAAAAAAAGTATTTTTGTTAATGGGATAATTACTTCCATTTTATGACACTCCTCATCCCTTTGGATCTCAAAGCACTTTGCAAATTGACATATTAGCTCTTAGAACTGCTGGTGCCATGGTGCAAAGCTGCCACACTCTGGGTGAAATCTGGCATCTCTTGGGCAGTGACAAGGCATTTTGTCTTCAGATATAATTTGAAGGGGTGTATGTTAGGGAGACACACAGCAGTTATTCAAATTAGAAATTAAGACAGGATTATAGGACTATTGTTGTTGATGTTACTGGATTTACACTGGTGAATGTACTGGATCCAAACAAATCACCATTTGGCGTAATGCTGAATACTGAGTGAAAATCACTGTATCCAGCATTTGGGAGAACAACCATCTAAATTGTCATCTGCTGCTTGTTTTGAGAGAGAAAAGAAGAAAACAAGGCTGTGATCCCAGAGCTCCTAATGTCTTAGCTATGGCAGGTTTGTGCATCAAAAGGCAAGGAAAAGGGTTGTTTATGATCGCACATAGTGTGGAGAGATGATTCTCTAAAGTAAACTGATCTAGGAGTGATTAATCTTATCTGCTCAAAAGAATTTAAACAGAAAACATACTATTTAACTTGATCTGGATTTGGTGTACCTCTGCTCCTGAGACTAATTTCTCTGTTGGTTGTTTAATTTTAAACCTGGTGTATTTAGAGTTATGGAAAGAACATGAACAGTCACTTCTTTACATTTTCTTAGAATAATCTGAGTACTCTGTAATTTTTTACATTGGGAAGAGATTTTTTTGCCTTTGTTCTGTCCATATGACTCTTTTCCAATTTTTTCCAATTTTCAAGGTAATTTTTTAAAGTGTAAAAATGAGTCCTGATGAAATACTTCAACTACTACCTTTGGTACATGGAATACTAACATTTTCTTTTTTCTTCCTGAGGTTGTAAGTGAAATATGACTTCTTAAAGAGATGAAATTGCACATGGGATGTAAGGCCTAATTAATGAAAAAAATATGCTTTTTCTTAAAAGTATGATTAAGGAAGTCTAATTAAGAATATTTATCTTTTTTAATTACTACAGTGTACTGATTATGACCTGGATTATGGAACTGAATGTTTGCATCTGGCTCTGAAATACTGCAAAACAAATGCCAAACTTGTTGAAGGAACAGCTGATCTCTGGAAGGTAAAGGCAATGATAATCTGTATTTTTATAAATACCTTTAAAAATAGTAAAATTCACACATTACCATAAAAATTAAAATGTGGTTTTGATTGTAATAGTTATTATTTCTCTTCCAAATTTCAGAACTGTTGGATTGTCATGAGCATTTTTAGAGCTCTCTGTTGTAGAGAGCATTGTCTGGAAGTAGGAAAACCAACTAGATAGTTTGGTCTCTAAAACTGTAAATCCATTATCTCTAAATCTAAGAAAATTCTTTAACAAGATGTGCTTCCTCATGCTATTCCTGTATCATTTAACTCTGTTCCTCCACTTTACTATGAGGAGATCCATTTTTCTCCAGTGGCAAATACCTGGTTAATGACAGTTTGATTTTTGTGAGCAGTTTATTAGATTCAGTAACATTGTAAGGTTTAAGACCTCTTCAAGCAAGCTTTAAAAATTTAAACATTGTTCCACTTGTCAGATAATCCTTAGGTTCCTGATGACTGACAAAGCAGGTGTGTATACAGGTGCCAAAGGATTTGTCCCTGCTGCTTAGAAAGTTCACATTTCATTGCTTTGGATGGTGGGACATTATTCTTTCTTAGTGTCATGAGATTTTTTATGTGTTTCCTTTTTAAAATTTATTTTACTCATTACCATCTTGAAGGATCTGGAAGCAACTCAAATCACTCCATCTGTCTTTGACAGTAAATTTCCCTCCAATGGGATATGATTTCTAATAATATGACAGTAAATCTTAAACAGAAAGGTAATTTCCTGAATCTGCAGTGCAAATTTCCTGTGGTATTTAGCAGCAAAATTTACTTAGGCATTGGATGCATACAGCAATATCTTTGAATGTCTTTCTGAAACAGTGTATTGTCTGTTTGCCTGTTCAGTCTTCTGATAGTCTGATAATGTCATGTATATTTGCTTTACATCATTTTTTGGGCAGTTTCATTATTCCCATTTTTTTATTTAGTTCTTTACTCTCTGTAGAGATTGCTGATGCCCAGCAGATGAATTGTAGTTTTTAGACCTAGAATGACAAAATAGTTCAGACTGTAGGAAATATCTACAGGTTGTCTGGTGTAATACCTTGCTAAAAGGAGTCAGGTTGGTTAGATTAGGCTCTACATGGCCTTGTCCAAATGAGTTTGAGTGTCTCCAAGAATGAAAATTTAATAGACACTCTGGGGAGTGCTGCCTCTTCATTGGGAAAAGGCCAGCAGAAAGATCTGGAAGAAAAGTCCAGTTTTACTCTTCTGTGTGGCCATTGGTTATGGCTCTCTTAGCAGCTACTGAAAAACAAAACAAAATGACACATTTTTGATTTGTCTGTGCTTGTACTTTGAAACAAAATGACCTTAAATGTTCTGGGGCAATGTGCTGTTAAAGTGTAAAACCATGTAATGGAAAGAGCAACAGTTGGAGTCACATATTTTTTTGTATGAGCAGATGGAAACTGTATTTTATGAACACCTTTAAAAGACTTGATGCTGATATTGTGAAAAAATCCTCACCATTTCTAAACCAATGGATTATCTTTTAAGTCCAGAAAAATATCTCTTTCAGTGGAGCTCTTTCAGTAAAACAGAAGAAATACCTTATTAAACTAATTCTGAAATGTTCATCAAACTAAATCAGTTTGAAGAACACTACTGAGTATTAAATATCAATATTAAAAGGGAATAACTTTGTGAAACCTTTTTACAAGAGCATCTTCCAGCTTGGTTGAAAGTTTCAGTCTGAGAACTGAGAGAGAAGAGCACACAGGAAACAGACAAACCCTGGTCTGATGATTTTGGTGCATTATTAAAAAGATATAGGGGATTGTTTATTACATGGAAAAGTAAAGGAATGTTTAATAATCAAGACTATTCTTTTCTTGCCAAATAAGCAGATGATGGTTTCATATTCTTTGATAGTGAGATATTTGTGTTGAGCTTTAATATATGGCCTAGTGAAATTCTGGATTGCAGCAATAAGGTTCAAAAATTCTCGGAAAACTTGATGCTCAAGTAGACAAAATTAAGATTAATGTCACATGAAGAGAGAGAATCTGAGTAATTAGAAACTTGTGAATTTGATATTGAGCAACAAAACAAAAAGGTGCACTGCTGTAGGCAGAATTTGATTAATCAAGAGTTAAGGAGCTAATGTAATTAATGTCAGCCATCATGGAATTCACCTATTTTGTGAAATTGACTTCAAGCCTTTTTGACAAGATTGTAGTCATAGCTGATAAAGATGGTAGTGCTGATACTGTATATGATTGGCAGAAATTTGACTTGTTATTACATAGCATCTTAATTAAAACCAGGATGACTGTAATTGTACCAGTCCTAATTAAATAGATTGAGAAATGGATAACTTATAGATTTCAAAAGATGATTCTCACCACGTGAAGTTCTGCAGAAACTGTTTTTGTCTGTAAGGTATTTAACACAAAGGTTTAAGGATTTGTAAGTAAAAATGGAATTCACCACAAGTAACCTATAGATAAGGACTGCTTGGGAAACAATTTTAACAAAAGTTTTTTGTTGCAGCTAAATGTAAATAAGTCATTTTAGAAACAAAAATGACAGGCCCTATTATAGAATTCTGTAGATAGTGTAGAATTCAGATAGTGACTTGGAAGTGCTGTAGGAATCACAGAGGATAGCAAATTTCCACTGTGTGCAAAATACTTATCAATATATAAACTAGAATATGAAATCAGAAAATGTTGTAGTGTCACTAATGCAACTTGATTATTGTGGTCTTATCTGGACACAAGCTCTGATTAACTATTGATAAGTAGAAGATTAAATGGTAATCTGAAAATCTGTATAAAATGTAGTTTAGTAATGTGAGACAAAAAAAAACAGAAATGGGAAATGTAGAAGATCCCTCCTCTGCAAGGTGAGAGAGAACTCCTGTGTGTCTTTCTTGTTTAATAGCTTTTCTCTTGTGATTTTCACCCCTCACATGGTCTGTGAGAGTAGAGTGTTTTCTTCCAAACAGTTAAGATATTCTTCCCAGTTGATGTAGCAAGATCTGAATTGCTTCCTATTGGGATGAATAAAGAAAATAGATGCAATATTATATTTTAATGATTCTTCAAAAGGTTAAAAATAGCTTTAATTTTCACATGAGTTCTTAGCAGATAGAAGCATTTTGAAAAAGGCTTGAGTCTCCAGTGATTTCTGCAACTTATATTTTCATGATATTTTACTAGAATTAAGAAATTGACAGTATCATTTGTTTATGGTATTTCAAATGTAAAGGATTGCCTTCAGGACATTGTTCTATTGGTTTTACATTCTTTCCTGCTGTGTTAAATCTAATGAGGCTTGTCTGTCCTTTAGGTGACCTACAAGAGGGATCTTTACGCAGCTGAATCGATTATTAAAGGTATGTGTTTGTCATTGTGGCTGTCACTTTGCTTATTCCTCAGTCCAATTTAGAACCTCGTGGTTTTAAATGTCTTTTGAGAATAGTTTTATGATGAATAAAATGTGCTTAGTCAGTTTGTTTGAGCTTATTCAGTGGAATACTTAGGTTATGCATTATTTACTTTTATTTACATCTCTTGGAATAGAAAACTTTATTTAGCCCTTTATATTGCAGAGTCAAACAGAATAATTTTGAATGGCTTTATAAGGAATAAGCAATATTTTCTTTCATTTCCTGTTCAATTGTAAGTTTCATCCTTCTGATCTAAGCAGTAGACTGTAAATTATTAACTCCTTAGTCCTCTTCACTCTTCTGCAACTTACCTAAAATTGTATACAGCAATTATGAAATTATTATTGAAATTTAAATTAAGCATTGAATATGTCTTCTTGATAAATAGGAATTGGAAGCTTGAATAATAGTTTAGTGGAAAAAAGGGAAAAGCACAAAAATAATTATATGAAAAAAGAAGTCTAAACATAGGTCCCATTACACCAGTCACTTTCCTTGTCCTCAACTAATGATGTGACTTGTCTCACTGACTTACTTTAGGTTCAATCAAGTAAATAACTTTGTGCTTACTTCCTCAAGTCTGTTTTACAACTATACTGCAAATTTCTGATTCCTAATACAATTTGTTTTATAAGCAGTAAACGTAATGCTTTTTTTTTTTTAGCTAAGCAGGTATGAACTTGTAGAGTATGCAGACAAGGTGGCACGCCCCTATTTTTAATAGCTTTGAAGTAAGAAAGCATCACTTTACAATAAGGGTGACTCATCTAGAAATGTAGTTGAGATTAGGCTAATACAAAACATCCTAAAAAAATTTCCATTAGAACTACTGCCCTCAGGGTAGGTATCTTTGAACTCTAGTTCCAACATGTTGGTTTTAAATGGTGCATCTCAGTCAAACTTAGTTTGATTCTCTTTCCTCCTCCTTTTTCTTTTCTTAATGGCCCTTTTTTCTGCAGTGATTTTATCACAGTAAGGTGTATTTGCAGATTGGGTATTTTGCCCTCACATTTGGCAAAATAAGTATCTGCTGATGTAGATAAAAATGTATTTTGGAAGTGGCAAGAAAAATTTAATGTTATTGTCTTATTTGAGGAGCCCATGTGACTTTTTATTTGTGTATGAAAGGATAGATGTCTTACTTGACTTGGCTGCAGCTTCATGGGCTCAGTCATTAACCAGTGGCTGCTGTTCTTTGCTGTGAGGCTAAGAAATAGTCTAGTGTGTGGGGAGGTTCTCATGAAAATAAGTTTGTCAGGTGAAAACAACCTCCTCCTTTGTCTTCTACCACAAAATCTTCCCCTCTCTCTCGTATCCTACCCCTGGGAGGGGCAGGGTCAAATTTGGCTTTTGGTTTTTGTGGCTACAGAGAAATGTGAAATGAATAAACAGAAAATTGGTGTATAATTTTGGTTACCTATGTTATACAAATAGTGATTTTGACCTGTTCTGTTGATCATGAAGGAAAAAGTGCTGGCAGGACTTGTTCTGTTTTTCTTGTGTTTACAGTAGTAAACCTCTCTGAGATATTAAAAATGCCAGAGCAGTTGAGCTGTTGCTTTGTAGACAGTGAGAGTGTTATAAATTAATTTCTGTTTTGAAATAAAAAAACTTCAAAAGTATTTTTATGAGTAGGACGTGCTTCCAAAATAGTAGGAATTGTAATGTCAGACCAAGAATGGGGAGGTATGAACACATGTTTACAAAAACAAATGTATGTATACACAATTAGGAGAAAAAATTTACATCTGTAGGCTAAAACCTGTTTACCACTCTGATGCTATTTTTTTCATATGGTATTAATTCCCTAGGATATGATATTTATTATCTTTATTCAAAGAGAGTAATATTTTAATTGCTGCTTGTTTGTGGCGTGCTTTTCAAAGTAAACTTTTAAGTCAGTCATTAGAGTGCACTTAGCACATTATCTAGGAGAGGTAGTTCCATAAAGATGCACTCATTTTAATTTATAATTTTGAGTGAGATCCTAGGATAAAAACTATAACAGGTGTTACTGAACAAACAAGTGATCTGAAGCTTTCTGGGTATCAAAAAAGGGCATAGAAAAATGGAAAATTAGATTTTCGACTGGAGAGAGTGAAGGAAGTTTAGTGGAAGGAATTCAGAAATCCCATAAGCACTTTATTTTTAATGAAGAAAATTCCTACCCCTTTCCTGATAGAAAACTTCAGTGTTTAACCTAACAGAATTTGGTAAAGTTTTAGCTATTTTTCATCTTAAAGATGTTAAATGTGATGCAACATGATTTGGTATAGTTGGAAAGAAGGCAAGAGTAAATGGGAGACACATATTGGGAAGAGTAGTTTTCCAGGTAAATATTATGTTTAAAGGAAGTGGGAGACAAAGCAAAAGGGAGATATTTATAGGAAAACAGGATAAAAATGGGGAGGTTGGGAGGTATTGGATGAAAGTATGCAAGTAAAACATGGTAGGAGGACAAGATGTAAGAGCTAAAAACTGAGCCAAAGGAAATTCCAGCTCAAGACTAGCAAAAACTCTTCCACCATGAGGATAATAAAGTAGGCAACAGGTTGCCTGGAGAGGTTGTGCAGTCTCCATCTTCAGTGGTTTTCAAGTGATGGGCAAGCAAAGGGATGACTGGGTCTGACCTACTGAGTGGTTCTGCTTTGAGCAGAACCTCATAAAGTATCCTTCCAGCCTGAATTTTCTAATAGTCCAACAGTAAACAAAGTTTTGGCAGGTGAGTATTACAATTCTTTGTGAAAGGGGCATGACGTGGCTTTCTGGAATGACTGCTTGGTTCACCCTTCTGAAAAAAGGAAATGAAATGCTGCATCCTTTGCCACCAGTCAGCAGAACAAATAAAATCAGCAGAAATCTGAAATCTTAGATGCTTCAGCTGCCCTTGCTGAGTTCCCTGTGATCCCACAGAGTGTCAGAACTTAAGAGAAGTGGAATGTGGGCGGACTCAGAGAGAAATCCTTGCTTCCCACCATACAGCAAAGATGGAGACCATCTCAATGAACATAGAATCTTTTTTGGCTCCTTGGAACAGTTAGTATTTAAGTTGAAATTGAGTTTTGTACCTCAGCTAGAGCAGCACTGTTTCTTTGCTATGATGATTTTATAGATGTTGACATCCCAAGCTTCCATTATGTGTTTTTTATTTAAAAACATGGAACATCTTTTCAATCTGTATATTACAATCATTTTTTCATACTTTATCAGTAGACTTCCCTGCTTAACATAGATTTTACTCACCAGGTTGAGATTTTTTTTCACACTTCCTTCAACTTTGCATTCTTCTTTAGAAAATCTAACCTGTAAAATGTAGTCACCACTTTTGTAGCCTTCTTTCTTATTTACATTACAGGAAGTCATAGGTTTAAGCTGGCTAGAGAGAGGAGTGAAATGGACTTTTGTAGCTAGTCTT
>VZTY01011095.1:167713-178860 GCA_013400935.1 Turnix velox
AGAGATGTGAAACCCTAAGAATAAAGCATAAAGAATAAACGTATCTACCTTGAATAATCCATCCATACATGTTCTTCTATCTACTTGCTTGTTTTCTCTCTGTGTCTTTCTCTTCCTGTTCTTACCCCCAATTCTTCCTCACCTAGTCAGAGCAGGGAATAAATTAGTGGATTTATTACAACACTGTGATCTTACTAAAACAGTCAAATGAAGCATTTTCACAAACTAACTTTGCAGGGCAGTACCAAACTCCTAGTCTGTGGAGGATGAGCTTTTAGAAGAATAACTGATAACCTTTTCGGTTTTTGTTAAATAACTGCAGAGTTTTTTGTCAGAGAAAGGTTGGAAAGTTGCTCAATTTGTCTCAAAATAACTGGTAACCTTTTGGGTTTTCATTAAATAACTACAGATTTTTGTCAGAGAAGGGTTGGAGAGTTGCTCAATTTGTCTCTGCTTCTAGGAGTTTTAACAAAGTGCATAGGAAATGATGAGATTAATGCTTTATGCCTTTTAGACGTGACCTTTTTAGACTTATTTCAGCTATTGAACTTATAATTGGAGAAATCAGGGTTCTCCCATCAGCTTTGTCAGCCAAAATGATTCAGTCATGTTGACTTATCTTACAAGTCATGCCTTCATAAAATGGTCTTTAATCTTCCTTGCTTTTATAGATCACTTCATCCATTCTGGGAATGCTGGTGTGGTGGGTTGACCCTGGCTGGATGCCAGCTGCCCACCAAAGCTGCTCTGTCATTCCTCAGATGGAAAGGGGGAGAAAATATAATGGAATGCTCATAGGTCAAAATAAGAACAGGGAGATCACTCAGCAATTACCAGCACAGGCAAAACAGACTTGACTTGTGGAAATTAGTTTAATTTATTACCAGTCAAATCAGAGCAGGGTACTGAGGAATGAAATCAAATCTTAAAACTCCTTCTCCCCACCCCTCCCTTTTTTCCCAGACTCAGCTGCACTCCTGATTTCTCTGTCTCCTCCTCCCAAGCAGTGCAGAGGGATGAGGGATGGAGGTTGTGGTCAATTCATCACAAGCCTCTACTGCTCCTTTCCACTCAGAGGGAGATCTCCTCACACTCTTCCTCTGCTCCAGCTTGGAGTCCCACCTAAGGGAGACATCCTTCCACAAATTTTTCCAATATGAGGCCTTCCTCTGGGCTGCAGTTCTTCAAGAACTGCTCCAGCATGGATCTTCTCCACAGGGTGCAGAACTTCAGGAACAGACTTCTTCAGTGTGACGCTTCTTCCACAGGGTCACAAATCCTACTTTTTAACACAGGACCTCCACAGGGTCACAGCCTCCTTCAGGAACATTGACCACTTGCTGTGGCATGGGGTCCCTCACAAGCTGCAGTTGTATATCTACTCCACCATTAACCTCCATAGACTGCAGGGGGACAACTTGCTTTGTTCTAGTCTTTGCCATGAGCTGCAAGGTCATCTCTGCTCAGGTGCTTGGAGCACCTTCTCCCACTCCTCCTTCACTGGCCTCAGTGTCTGTGATGTCATTGTTCTCCCTCTTTGCTTGCCATTGTGTAGCAGGTTTTTCTCCCCTTCTTATGCCACCCCAGTGGTGCTGCCACTGCTGCTGCTGGGCTTGCCCTTGGCCAGCAGTAGTTCCATCATGGAGTTGGCTGCCATTGCCTTTATTAAACATGGGGGAAGCTTCTAACATCTTCTCACTGGAGCCAACCCCTGACCCCTGTGCCAGCAAAACCTCACTATGCACACTCAGTTCAGTTACTTCATAAAGTTACCAGGAGTTTTTTTGTGTATATTTGTATTAATTATGCTGGATACTTTAATGTGATGGGAAGTAAACACTGAATTGGAACCATTTGCAAAAACAAATGCTTTGAGCATCAAATCCGAGTTTCATCCTCAAATCTGTTAGTGTGACTTATTCTGCCTTTTATTTTTTTTCACCCTATGAAAGCTTTGATTTTGACCTGCTATCTCTTAATGGAAACATAAACAATGGAGATGAAAGGGTTTTGACACAAAATTTTGTTTGCAAACAGGCTGCTTTTAACTTCTTTTTTCCATTGCTGCCTTATCTAAGAGAAGCTTGTGAAGTCCATTTTATCTGTTTATGGACAGTTGCATTTTTGAGTTGTTAGTGCTGTAGTTCTCAACTGAAAGCAATACTTGCTGTCTTTTGCTGTTTAAGCTGGGCATCAAAAAATATTCCTCTCCCCTTGCTTCCATGATATCCCCCATCATTTGGGGGAGAACCAAAATACTTACCTATAGCACAGAGTATTTCTGGTTTTTCTGGCTTGGCATTGTTTTCATCTTGTGCAAGTCTCTGTCTCTATAAAGAGGACAAAGAAACACTCTCATTCAAGTGTATGAACATCTCTGAGCATGCTCTTGTGTCCATGTCAGCCATGGCCTCTCATCTAGCTGTTTGATTACAGCATGAAAAGTGTTGCTTACCTGTATATGCACTAAGTGGCTTACTCACTGCAAGCAGCATCTCATCCAACCAACCACCAAGCAAGGAACAACAAGCAGACAAATTCACTTACAGCCAGACAATAAACACTTGTTTCTCTTCACCAATCTCTGATTGCATTCTGCTGCTCCCTTCTGATGGCTGAGAGATATTTCCTTATTAACATTTAAAGATAACGAGCAAATCTTGTGGCAACTTCATCTCACTAATGTTAAGCCTGTAAATGTTTCTATTAGCTTTCATCTAAATTTGGTTTGGAATATCTGGGCATGAAGAGATGTGTATCTCAGGAGAGTGGGATGCAGAGTGTTTGAAGTTAAATTGAACTCTGCTGTGACAATTCTCTTAAGACACTGTTTTAGGTAGAATGGGATACTTTTATATTTTATTAATAAAATAAATACTGTAATTCAAAGAAAGACATGTAGGTTATAGGAAAGCTCCATGGCTAGTGATATGCATCTGAATTTTGCTGTGGAGTGATTCCTGAAAGTTATTTTCCCAGTGCATGCTTAGATTTAAAAAAGATAGAAACATCTCATGATGGAATTTCCAGTATTCTCCATCTGAGCTAATTATATTTGATTTAAAAACATTCTTTGAGCTGTTCTTTTCCTAAGCCAGTTTTAATCATCTACCTAAATAATACTTAAACTATATTCCAAATGTGATTTTTCCACCAGCTCAGAAAAGTCATACTTTCTATGGAGAGGCAGAGCCTGTTCCTTCACAATGCACTTAAATAAATCTGCTTGATTTATAACTGTTTTTGATCTTTGAAGTTTTCACCAAGCAGAATCTTTTCAAAACTGAGATTGTTTACATTTGAGTTTCATTCAACCTGTGTGGTACTGGCAGCAGTGGGAATGGTCATTTTTGGCAGAGCATCTGCCTTCATCTTTTTCCTTGACTCAATTTTTCCCCTCTTAGGAAGATATGTGCTGGAGTATTTCTCACTTGTATGTTTAATTTTCAGTGTACCCTGCTTAAATGTATTGGCCCAGGCTAATTTTAATCAAAACATCTGAGAGATAGAGCTTTTCATAGATATCAGGGGAGCTTGCATGAGACTGTTCCTTTGTCCTCTCTTTAAAAAGACAGAGACATGCACAAGATGAAAACAATACTCACATACAGTCTCTAAACTGACAGCAGTGGAGCTTTGGAAGTCTGGCAAACTTTTATGTTCCCCCACTCTCTGAGCTGGGCTATTTTAGGAGCTTCTCCCTGTCCTGTGAGATCTTTCTTTATCCAAAATTAAGGTAAAATGGTCTCAGAGCTTTCCTTTGACTAGATCAGATACGAGTTCTATAGTTCACCTTTTGATTTTTGTAGTCAAAGCTTGCTCTGTGCTTGCAAGGTTCAAGGCATAAAGATTAGTCTCTGGAATTATGGGATTAAGTATCATTACAAGTGCATGGAATTTATGAACCAGTCTTAGATGTTGCCAAAAATGACAGTATGAGCCAGTTCCTCTGAAGGTGAGATTAACTTCTATTGGGTCTACGGCTGGAGGAATACAGAAAGTGAGTTTTTCTCTTTTTATTGGTAAGAGATTTTAATTAAGACATTTCCCCTCCTCCTCTTTGGTGAAATAGTTCATCCCAAGAATGAGATTGGAGGATAAAATTCAGTGGTGTAAGAGAACAGCAGCTGCTGAAGTGTCCTATTGTTTTTATAAAGCTTCTCATAGTCAAGTTGTGTGTCAGACACAGCAGCAGCAAAGACACCCTGGCTTTAATGGGTTGGTAGTTCTGTCAGATGCAGTGATGCTGCTTTAGCCAACAGGGCTTGTATGTCTACTAGAAGGGCAGGTTTCATGGGCCAGTAGTCCTTCTAACTCAGTCTGTAAGAGCTGCTACTGGTCTGTATCTGAAGGAGATAGATTTGAGGGTTCTGTGCTGAACAAAAGCAGTGACTGATGATTTTTCATCTTCATACATGAAAACTTAAAAGCAGAAAAAATGTTCATCCAGCCTTGTCCACTGTGCATGCAGGATTATTTCTTTAAGCATTGCCTTTCTTTAAGTATTGCCTTTGTTGTCCTTCTGTGGTGGTTTTGGTACCTTGACAGGTGACTTGATAGAGGCCCTCTGAAACATTTCTTTCTTTTGTATGCTGGTCTATTTCAGCTGGTCAGTGCTTGGAAAAAGCTGTTACATAGTTAATTTTTCCCCCTTCTAATTCTTCCTGGTATGAATTAGAACATTCTCCCCATCTATTCAGCAAGGACATATTTTGTCCTAATTAATATTACAGCATTAAGAGAAAATGCTTGGAGGCTTTCTGTCTCCTTGCCTAACTACCACCTACACATTCTTGGTTAAGTGGGACATAAAGAGTATCCTTTCAAAGACACACAGAAATGTTCAGAATTATTACTGAAAAGCAGCTTTTTTTCCTCTCCAGTTGTCTGTTCAAATTATACTAATGTTCAGTGACATCTTATAAGTCAAGATCTTTCTTCATGCTGCCTTTTGAAAATGCTGTTCACTCCTTTCTCAGCTCGAAGGCTGTCACAGACTAAAGTGCTACAAGAAGGCAGACCCAAGACAGCTTTTTCTTCACAGAAAAACTGGAATAAGAAATTTGTTTTAAAATAAGAATTTTTCCTAGAAAAAGCAGTAGCACTGCAAAATCATCAGAGTGGGGTTTTTTTCCCCTAGATATTAATTTGGATTATTCAGTATTTCATATAAATACTGGAAAATGTGCAAGGAATTATCCAGAGTGCTTGTGTATTTGTTTCTTAAGCTGGGGTTGTTACCCACATGCTGTCATTGTGCAAGAGCTGCAAGTAAGAAATGTTTTCTAGCTGTGTTTGAGCTAGTACTTGCCAGGGTAATTAGTGATGTGAAAGATCATGTCACTTGGGATGGGAACACTGGGCAGAATAGGTCAGAGTGTGCTAATTTATAACATGAGCTTTATCATGGAGTTCTTTGGTGTTAATTAGTCTTGGCTAATATACTCATGGTTTTATCACTGTTAGCAGCATGATTATTATTTCTACAAGCTATAAAGCAAGCTGATGTGCCTACTCATTGTGTTTAGTCTAAATTTATGTTATCTCTATAATTTTACTAAGTACAGGATCAATCTAAAACTGAACAAAGGTTTCTCACTTGAACATAGGATGCTTTTGCTGGGTAAGATCAAGAAAATCTCTCTTGGCTTTGCATGAGGATGATTCTCCAGTTAAGCAAAAGAATGTTCTTATTTGTATGGTTATCTCAGCAGGTGAAGGCAGGTTTACTGTATGCACTTGTGGTTTGAGGTGTGTGGTTTGTTCACTTTCTTAGCAAGCAGCTGTCTAAGCATTGTGTTTGGTGGAAAATAAGCAATATCCTGTTTTTGTATTAATTAGGTGTACTTTCTTAGCTATCCTCTTGTACAGCCACTATGAATGTACTGGCTTCCATCCTCTCATAGGGATCCTTGATACAATCTTACCTACTTACCTTCCAGTCTGAGCCATGAGCTAAACTGGGATTGGGAGATATGGTAAATGATTTAAATTTTATTATAAATTATTTTTTCCCACTTTTTTTTTTTTTTTTTGAATGACTGAGATAAGCTGCATCCCTGGTACAGAGGGTCACCATGTAAAAGGACTGGGGGAAGTGGTTTGGGTTGGTCGTGGTGGTGGAGGCTCAAATGATCCAAAAATTATCAGTATTTGTGTTTTTAATGAGGAGAAAACTGATTTTTAAATAATCTAGACATGATAAAATGCTTCACTGGGAGCATGAATGTGATAATGGATAACGGATGTAAATAGGAAGAGAATTGGATAATGGATGTAAATTGGAAGAGGGGAGATTCAGGCTGGAGAGAAGGAAGAAATTCTTTATGGTGAGGGTGGTGAGACACTGGAAGAGGTTGCCCAGAGAGGTTGTGGATTGCCCCTCATCCCTGGAGATGTTTAAGGCCAGGCTGGATGAGGCATTGAGCAACCTGGTGTGGTGGGAGGTGTCCCTGCCCATGGCAGGAGGTTGGAACTGGATGATCTTGAAGGTCCCTTCCAACCCAAATCATTCTATGATACCTGGAATATCTTTTTAATCAAGATTTAGCCAAGTGATGTAGCTGCATAAATGCTCTTTATTGCACATACACTGTTGATGCTAGTGAAAACTGCATTTCCTGATGTTCCTCAGCACTGATCATGCTTTATTGATGTGGGGTTCCAGCTTTCCCCGTGACTCTCATTTCCAGAATAGACCCCACACAGGCTCCATTTTATTTTGGGTTTTATTGAGTGAATCTTTGAGTGCATTTTAGAATAGAAAATGGATATAGTGAACAGTGAATTTCCTCTTTATTTTCTCAAAAAGTGAGCTAATGTAAAATTAATTCTGAACTGGATCAATTCATTGTAGACCACTGCCAACAACAGGAAAGACATTGCAATATCCAGGCCATCTGTGAATGAGAGAAGGCTCTTCTAGCCATACTGACAGAACTTGGAAACTCTATCAATAAGTACTTCATAAATATAGATGAAAAGGCTACTCACATTTTTACTCTTTCTAGAAGATCTGAAGTGTTTAAATTTAAATTTTCAGTTCAGATAATGTATCCCCACTTGGCAACTGTAAAATAGGCCTCCTTTTTAAATATTCACTCAGGGGATATAGGGAGAAAAATAAGATTAAAGATATGATTTTAAAATAAGATAGGATATTTCTAAGGGTTGTACTTTGTAGACATGTTTGGAGATATTTGCTCTAATCTACTGAGACAATATTTTGCTACATTTGAAAGATATCTTAAAGATGTGATTTAGGACATTGTGCTTGCATTTTACATAAACATGTTTTATCCAGAAAAGACCAAGTATTGTCTTGAATTGATGAATTTATTATTGTGACAACAACATAAATCACAGGAAAGAGATAATGCAGGAAGAAAAAGCCAGAAGGATTAATCACTATAGTCCAGAGGTGAATTGTTTTATACACCAATGAAACTTTATAAAAGCAGACTGGCTTTTTTTAACTGGCTGAGTATAAAAGAGTGTTGATTTGCAGTCCCTGCAGCAAAAATAGTACGTTTCTTCATCAGTCAGCAATACTTTTATGACTATAATTATACTCAGAGGCAATAAGATTTTTAGGCATCTGATTTTATCCAGATGATAATTATATATTGATTCCCCAGTTTCTAATGTTTGTTTTGAAACAAGACATTCCTACGCATGCTCCTGCGTGCAGGAGCACTCAAGGCCCACCAGGAGTTACAAGTGCACATTTGTTGAAGAAATGTGGTGTGTGCATTTTTTTTTTAGTGGATTGCCTCACTTTCTGTAGTTATTTCCCAGATGGATTAAATATTTTTTTGTTGTTAACAGTGTTTGTTTATCACGGTGTGTTGAAGGATAAAGTGCAGAACTGTCCTTTCTTTTCAAACTGTCACACATAAAAAGTACCAGTGATGTTGATTATCTTCTAGTTATTCCACTTGCTAGAGATTCTCAGCAACTTGCAGTAGAGAAGAAACTAAGATGCAATATTTTAGTATAAGCAAAGAGGAAGAAAGAGCTCTGTAAAAATTCAAGCATCAGAAAGGACTTTTAAAAGTTGTAAAGAAAATCATGTTGCCTTCAAAATTCTTGTGAAATTTGCCTGCCATTTCCTAGCTTTTCTCCACCCTGGAATTGACATCAGTATCAAGTTTGCAAATACTTAGCAGCTTCAGCTTCCTGACTGTCCTCATTGAAGACATGATGCAATGATGAATAGCAGTGTTTGAAAACTGAGTGAAGTTAATTTGTAAATCACTACGCAGATAATTTCTTTCAAAAACATCATAGCCTGAGGCTGGTATCCGTGGAAGAGTGGAATGTGTATGAATTCACAGCTTTAGTTCACAAGATCTTGATGTGATTCCACATTTTTCTCCAATGGTATTTTATGGTTTTGAAGTTTATTGTGCCTCTTGGAGGTTTTGAGCTGTTTATTGTGTTAGTTTTTATTCCCCATACCCTGGAATAGGTAAATAGCCTTCTGCATAGCTATATCCTTTTGGAGTTATTAATGCCTTCATTGTTAGTGAGCACTGTTCAAGAGTTGCTCCTAAGTGATTTATCTCTCTTCAAGTACCAACAAGCTATCAGGTTTAGAAATAAGCAGAGTTATATTACTTTCTCTCTATCTGTGATTGATGACAACTGATGCATTGCTCTGTGTGGGGGAACACATTCTAGGGAATGCTGTGTCTGGCCAGATCTGGCAGTACAGATCTTAGTCTCTCTGTCATCTTTTGTAAGAAGATCTGGGAGGAGTGAACACATGGGATCAGATTTGAAAGAAAGTAAAAATGGTGAGAAATTCTTCATCTTAGGCATAAAATAGAGGGAAGGTTCTGCCTCATGCTCAGCTTTTAAACAAATGGGGTTTTTTTGTTGAGTGTTCTGTGGTTCTTTGTTTGGGTTATTTTACCTTTAATTATTTTTCTTTATTCAATCTTTCTGTTATTCCACAATCAAGGTCTTTAAAGAAAACACTGCTGTTTTAAAATATATCCTCTTAGTGGCATGCAAATTAATTCTGCAGTATTTCAGAATTAATTTTGGTACCTTATTCTAGTATGCATGATTGTTTATAAACAATGTAGGGTTTGGTTAATTATACTCAAGAAAGCTGAATTTGACGTAGGCTGGGTAGAAGCCTGGAACCTGGGAGTGCTGGGAGAATGGAGGGTTTGTCTGCATGTCTGGTTTTGAGAAGCAAAGTTGGCTTAGTTTCATGGCCCATGTTGCCATAGTAATGGTACTGCAAGTTTTTGAGAATTTTTTGTGGACAGCTGAGGACCAAGAGTTTGAAATAGAGGACAGGGGAGATTTCCTCCATTTTCATGCTTCTTTTTAAGAAAATTGAATTCCTAGCAGCTACTCAATTATGAAAATTCTTGTGCCAGAATGCTCATCATAATTCACTGCATATGCATTAAAAAGCATTTCTCAGTGACTGATAAAGATGTTCAGTGGAAATCCAATTATCATTTGAGATGTTGAGGGAAAAATAACTTCAGTGTCAATTAGACAATGATGCTTTTTTTCAGAAGAAAAAAATTTGCTCTGCTTACAGACTGGTTCTTAATAATGTAAAAAAATGAGATTAGCAAAGTAAAATATTTAATTAGTAGGAAAATAGCTTTGTTATTAATGCTAGCAGCATTTTAATGCAAGATTATAATGGTTAAATAAAGTGATGGCAGGCCTATTTGCTTCTCTAAAATGGCCATATAAAATTATAAAGCTCGAGTCCAATAAAATAATGATGCAGGTATGCAAAAGCTTGCAAGAGGAAGAAGCTTTTCCCTTGGGAATTTTAGATGCTCAGAGATCTTGATTGAGAGTTTGCTCACACTCATCTGGCCTACTTTATCTGAACACAGCTACAGGCACCTAAAATTTATTTTGAGTAGGATGAAATCCTGATGCCAGAAGGTTTTTACTGCTTGTCCCTGCATCTGAAAATCCTGCATGTACTGCTTGTGTCATCATGTTTCCCAAGATGATGCAGTCCCATCCAGGGGTTCTGGGACCTGAAAGTGTGTTGTGAAATTGCAAGGTCCTCAACTGCATCATTCTGTTGAGCTGCTCTTATTGTATTGCTCTACTTGGTGAAGAAGTCTGAATTTAGGAAATCCCAGGAAGGAACTGTTATTTTTCTGGGTTCCTTGGGTAAAAATATTAACCCAAGCCTTCCTGTGCCTAGGCTTCAGCTATCTGTCTCTGCTGGTCTAGAAAGCAGCCAGCAAATCTCCTTTTCCTACGACAGCTTCTTCTTTTCCTGTCAACTTTCCCCTCTCCTTCCATCTTTCCAGTACATAGAATTCCTTTTTCCTTACTCTCACCTGCAGAAGCAGCATCCTTTTGTAAGTCCCTTTCCCTTATTCCATTCAGCAGTTTAATTGCCTGTTACATTTATTATTTACTCCAAATTCTCTTAATTTCCCTCACTTCCTTACCCCTGCCCAGAAGTTACCACATCTCTTGCTACTCATACAGAGAAGAGGTTGTCTGGCATGGATGATGTAGTTAAGCAAAACCTAAAAAGCCTGGATGCTGCTAGTCTGGAGGCTGCACTTGGGTGAAGATGCCTTCCAGTCTTTCCACCCCAACTGCTTGTTCTTTTACCCTCTGTGCCCCTCACAGGAGTTAATCTCCTTCACCAGCATCTGATGCTGAAACAGTTGTGCTGTGAATCTGCCAAAGGGATCTTGTGCCAGATAGCAGGATCTGCAGAATGGATTCCTGTCACTCTCACTGCTTGTTTTTGGACTTAAATATAATCTAAATGGAAACAGCATTAAAGAGTCTGCATAGTGTACCTCTTAGCTAATTTATTCCTTTGCTAATTGGATGAACTCTTTGGATCAAAGTTTTTATTATGTAATTAATCACTGCCAAGTCTTACTTTTTTTCTGCTTGAGGCAAATATATTAGTACTTTGCTATTTAAATAATTGGCAACTAAAAGTTGCCAGTTACTACAAAAATTACAACAATGAATCATCAAGTCAGACAACTGGTTTTTTTAAAAAAGAGGAGCTGGGGCTGTAGAAGACCATAGAATCATAGAATCATAGAATAGTTTGGGTTGGAAGGGACCTTAAAGATCATCGAGTTCCAACCCCCCTGCCATAGGCAGGGACACCTCCCACT
>VZTY01011095.1:179247-250348 GCA_013400935.1 Turnix velox
ACCCAGGATTTGGTTGATGCCTTCTTGGCTGCGAGTGCACACTGCTGGCTCATGTTGAGTTTGTCATCAACTGACACCCCCAAGTCTTTCTCTGCGGAGCTGCACTCAAGCCACTCTCCACTCAGCCTGTATCTGTGCTTGGGATTGCTTCCACCCAGGTGCAGGACCTTGCACTTGGCCTTGTTGAACTTCATGAGTTTGGCTTGGGCCCACCTCTCAAGCCTGTCAAGGTCCCTCTGGATGCCATCCCTTCCTTCAGGTGTATCAACTGCACCACACAGCTTGGTGTCATCTGCAAACTTGCTGAGGGTGCACTCCATCCCACTGTCCATATCTCCTACGAAGATGTTCAATAGCACTGGTCCCAGTACTGATCCTTGGGGAACACCACTCCTCACTGGTTTCCACTTGGACAATGAGACCAGTAGGTAGCTGGTGTTGTGCTCCCTGATGAAGCTCTGAGGTGAGCAGCACCACAGGTAGTAAAGGTGCTTTGTGCCTAATATTGAGTATAAAGCAAAGTATTTCAGAAAAGCTTTGCAAAGTTCATCACTAAAACATTTCACTTACATAAGGAAGTTCTTTTGGTAGGAAGAGGCATCATGAATTGATTGGTTTTGTCATGGCAATTTATTTTGATGCACTGAAGATGAAAAGGATGTGGAACTAATAAGTGTTATTGTTGCTAGGTAGTATTTTGGTATTAAACAGATAATGTTTGAAAACTGAAATGCACTGAGCCAAAAGGGATTTTATCACAGAATGCTTTGAAAGTTAAAGCCAAGTGATACCAACAGAGTAATTTTGTAGTTTTATACAATCTGTTGTTTCTAATGCTCAGACTTCATAATGTGTTTTCTTTTATAAATACCTGTCTCACGAGGCAAGGGATTGTGACCTCCTGATTTGATGAATATTTTTAGCATTATAATGTATTCTGCCAAATGTTTGTTAAACAACAACTCCATACATGCCCTTTAAACTTTGTTTCTGTCTGTCATGTGGGACGTTTTGCTGAAACCTGATGGTGGTGGGGACTGCTCTACATGGCCAAGGCCAAGTTTGTCAACAGCTATGTTAACTTTACAATCCAAGGTGAACATTGTGTATATTCTGCTGTTTTGAGGGTGCTTTGGTCATGAACTAGCACTGCTTTGTGAATTTGAACTTTTAAGAATGTAATTTTCAGATTCTAGTTTAGCAAGTTAGATCATGTCAGTGCAAGATCCATAGACATTGGGTGCTGTCAGAATCTCACCATCATACAGTACTTCTGCTTTATAATGCCATTTGGGAGAATCTTTTCTTTTCTTTTCATCTAAATATTGTTTTTCTTTGCCTGACAGGTTAAAAATTGCCATTACAGATAGCAACAGTGTTCTTGCTAAAACCAGTGTTCTGAAGCTGGTGTATAAATGAGATAATTCAAAAATAAGTATGTAGCTTTTTTCTTTATTTTGAAGTTTATTTTCTGTTTTATACCAGTAATGTAGTCCAGGCATTCCAGTCAAAACCAGCACTTCTTGGGTGGTAAAACTCAATAGGTGTTTAGTCTCATGCCTTATAAGGTTACTAGAGGCAAGTTATAATTGTCTGGAAGTACAATGCTTGTCATAACTTATTACAGTTTATGTATTATCTATTGTGTAAATACAATATAGTTTCCACTAAAGTCACTGCAGAAAGTAACATCCCCATGGCCAACTCCAGGATTTAGAAAATCCCAGGGTCCAGGGCAGCTTTTTTGGAACATGATCAATTAAGCACATTAAAAGGTTGTTTCTGTTGAGTTATTTGGCTTTGGAGCTGCAAATGTGAATTTGGTTGCCACATCTATTTGCTCAATGGGACCATAGCAGCAGAAATAAGGACTCCAAATCTCTTTAAAGTCACTATTTCCCAAAATGTGTGCAAATGACAAGGAGGGAATTTAGAAAGTTTTTGGGAAAGATGGTTTTGGCCTAATTGCATTTCATTTTATAAATAGCTCTGCATTTTAAAACGTGTTCTTTCTGATATTTGGGTTGAATTTTAAAGACACAGAACTTCCTGATTAGTCATTGCAAAATTAGTAATAATGCCCCTAACTTGTACTTTCTTAACAAAATTTTATAACCAATTTTTTCCTTTTGATTTTACTTAAATTTATGTCAGGTTGTGTTCATAAGGTTTTGAGATTTGTCATAAACCAATACACAGGAATTACACTGGAGACTTCAAAATTCCATCCTATTAATATAATTCTATAAATTGTAGTGAAAACATTTTAAGAGGAAAAAAAAAAGGAGAAATAAGTCTAAGTGAGGAGTTCTACTATCAGTCAGAGCAATACTCTTTGTATGTTGGCTTTACCACCATGAAAGATTTCACAAGTGAGCTTTGCATTACTGAGTGTCTGTATAAAAGCAAGGTCTATGTTTTGAATGTGGAGGTTTTGGATTCTTGTGAAAAAATGAAGTATTTGCTGATATTCTCTGGGATATTGGTAAGGAGAGGAAAGATTTGAAGAATACTTCAAGTTTAAGGGGAGTGGAAGGGTGGAATATTTTTTTCTAATGCATCTTTCTATTGCAGCATGTAGTTTATTTAATAATAAACACTACAATGTGAAGAAGGGTGAAGTAACTGAGGCATGAAGACAAGAATATTTTTTCAGATGAAGTCTAGGGTAAATAATTCAGGAAATGCCTTCTGCTACTGTTAGGTCTAGTTAAAGGAGTGAAATAATCAGAAAACAGTAATGGAGAGGATGCCCATCTTTGGGCCTGAGCAAGCACAAGACAGCCTATGTCACAGAATCACAGAATGACCTGGGTTGGAAGGGACCTCAAGGATCATATAGTTCCAACCCCCCTGCCTAGCAGGGCCACCAAACAAACACATTTACTAGATGAGGTTGCCCAGGGCCCTGTCCAACCTGGCCTTGAACACCTCCAAGGACGGGGCATCCACAACCTCCCTCGGCAGCCTGTTCCAGGACCTAACCACTCTCCTAGTAAAGAACTTCCCCCTAACATCCAACCTAAATCTTCCCTCCTTCAACTTGGATCCATTTCCCCTAGTCCTGCTATTGTCAACCCTTTCAAAGAGTTTACTCCCTTCCTGGGTGTAGGTTCCCTTCAGGTATTGAAAGGCTGCAATGAGGTCACCCCACAGCCTTCTCTTCTTCAGGCTGAACAAGCCCAACTCCCTCAGCCTGTTAATGGACCACCTAACTCTGAGTAGATCTGTTTGACTGGGTATTCAGCAGCAGAAGTTAATACAAAGGTTCCTAGTATGTAAGCACCAAGAAAATGGAGAAAGTTAATCTCAGTCGTTAATGCCAAGGAGACATTGTTGCTGAGGACAACCAGGAGCGTTAGGAGTTGAGGCTGTGGCACGTACATAGTGCTGCAGACGTTGTTCTGCTCACTGTACAGACAGCAGATTTATGGAAATAGAGCATACAGGGTAAAAGCTGAGGCCAAGAGCAGGCTCGAGGGAATACAGCTTGTTAAAGAGACAAAAGAGAAATGGAGTCAAGAGTGGGATTAGTGGAAATGGAGTTTGAGATTACTTCTTTTGTCCAGAGGAAACTCTTAAATCACGTCTATGAAAAGCCAAACCACACATTCATCTAATCAATACAGGCTGAGGAGATGAACAATGTGAAATCATTACCCATGTAAGAAGATACATGCAGTTCTAAATGCAGCTGCTGAAGATGGAAGGAAAAGTGAGTAGAAGTCAGAGAAAGCTCAAAAGTTTTGCTTTCCACTTTGCATATGGAGATTGGTTCTTAACTAGCACCTGAGTTACTTGAGCAGCTGAACTACCCTTTAATTCTGGATAAGTCTTAACCAGAGTTACTACTTGGGTGTTGTGCTTGCTTTAATTTTTGACAGTTGTATTCAGAAAATAATCCCACAGTTTTGTTAAGCCCTCTAAATTATTCTTAAACTGTATTTAAATATTATTACCAATTAACGTGTTTTAAAATACTTTAGAGATCTTGCAAGTGATACAGGATCTTATACAGTTATTTAATTAATATCCGGTATCATCACTTTTGCATCAATTCTAAGTATGGATGGCATTAATATTTAACAGGATATTCAGCTTTTATAGGGAAAGCTGAAAAAAACAGAACACTCCACATGTCAGCAGCCTGCAAGACTTTGGTATCACCTCTTTGACCTTACTGTCTTCAAAGAATGGCAATCAGTCACTTCTCCTGCTGCCCATCACTGTGAAAGCAGCACTGGTTGCTTGTTCTCAGCCCATTGATTTCAGTTAGCTTTGGATGATCTAAATTTTGAAGTGAGGAGTAAATGATGTGGTAAACTCTTTGCACATCTTGTTTAGTCATGCCCTTGGAAACCATCATAAATAGTTTCTTAATCAAATGCCTGTTACAAGAAGATACCAAGGAGAACTGAACTTATCTTTGCAGACAGTCAGAGACATTTGAAGTTGCAAGTAGGCACAAGATGGTTTTAGGATGTTTTGAGAGTTTGCTAACAGTTTATTTCAAAGTGTTCAAGACTGTAAAACATAGACTCTTCTGTTATGCAACTCAAGATACAGCATACCTAAAGGATAAGCTTAACCTTGAATGTTAATCTCATAAAAAGAGATGTGTTCATAGCTAACAAAATGTTTCATCTCTTCTACTCACAATAAAACATCTTAATTATGGCAGTAAGCCATCTGCTGATGCAAAACTTGTTCCTTTATTTCTTTGTTTTTTCTTTCTGCTTCTTTTTACTCTATTTCTTTTAAAATTTTTAAACGAGACATTTTTCTAAAAGCATTATTTTTTTTTTAATATTTTACAAGAGTTTTATCTCTTGGATATATTTTTATTTTGAGTGCCTTTGTTTGTATATAGACAGCCTATTGTGTTAGATGGTTTGGGCTGATAGTAGCTGGCAGAGAGAGAAGCCAGTCTTGGCAAACCCTGATTTTTATATAAGAAAACATCTGTGAGCTCTATCATTGTGGTGTAGCTGGACTCTCATAGCCTAAAAGAAAATTAGAATCTAGAAGCACACACATCTGTCCCCTGAAAACTGTGAGGACTATACATTTTGAGTTGAAGGAGAAGGATTTATGGGTGAACCCTGAGGAGTAGTAATGACTGCTTCATGTTTGTTGTGTTTTAGCCACAAGCTATGAGCACATAATGAGTCCTCTTCTGTCTTGCTATCACTGGACTTATACTCAGAGGGGTTTTTTGGGCTATTAGAAGCGTGATGGTTTAATCAGTAGCTTGTGGCTGATTGATTCCCTTGTGTGATCCAAGCTACAGAGGGATGATCAGGTAGAAAAGCCATTGTAGCTGAACTACCTCAAGGCTGTGGAATTCAACTAAGAAAGTGAGATTAGTCCAGGTTGACATTTTGTGCTGCTCCAGTCACACTGCTTGCAAGTCAGCTGGCTTGAGGATATCTTGATAGTGTCTTTGAAAATGGCTGTATCCATCTCTTATTGTCATTCATGCTTCCAGGGAAAGATTTGATGTGCTGGTACTTTCCATTCCTCTTGGCTACTCAGTGAAAAGCAAGCATTTTGACACAGTGGCTTTCTAGAGTGTTTTTATGAATCTTCTCTGCCCTGTCTGTTGGGCACTGTTTGCTGCTACTTTCTGAACCCAGCACCTCTGTTTACCCCCACACATCCAGAACTGTCTTAATTATCCAAAATTTATATTTCTTATCCAAAAACTTTAACATGAGCAAATTCTCTATTCACACTAGCTTTAGGCTGTGAAGTAGGGAGGTCAAAGATATAGAAAACACAGATTTTCTCATGTATACTGGATAGAATGACATTCAGTTCATGCCCTAGGATGCTGCTCAGATAAACAGTCCAGTCTTAAGTGTGTAGGTAAATACTGTGTAGGCTCAGACCTGAGAGAAAATGATAGAGGCAAATAGACTTCCTCCATTCAGAGCACTTTGCAGTATATTTGAGTGTACTTGTGTGTGTTTAGAGCTGCTTTGCTCATAGAATTATTTATCCTTGCAAGTAATGCAAGTTACTTTCCTGCATGTTGCATTCATTGCACAAAGACTGATTTGGAGCAGGGGATTCGTTAGTGTTCTCTGCAAGGAAATGTTGAGAGCAATCACAGTTTCCTCAAAATGAATCTATTAGAACATCACAAAGAGAAGAAGGGAATGTATCTATTAATAAACTTGTGTTGTAACTTGTTTTTCCCCTGCTCTACAAGGAGAGATGTCACCTTGTAGCTTTTGGTCTCATTTCATTTGGACACTTCTTCATCAGCCTGGTATTTTTATTTTGATGGAGAAGTAGACTAGCTTGGCCTTACATGAAAGTCTTCAGTTGTAAGGAATTTTTTTTGGTGTGCCTTCCATTAGTTGTAGACCCTCAGCTGTAGACAGGAAAATAAGTCAGATATGGGACATAAACTGTGCATAAACTGCACACAGATGTGGTCAAAGAAGTAGAACTGGAAGTGATGAGATGAAAGATGTGGGATGGACATTCAATTCTAAAAGTTAAGGTCTAATTCAAGGATGTTTTCAAATTTCTCCACATAACCTAAATGTGAAGCTTTAGTGGTTTGTTCAGCATTCAGTCCATCCTCACAGTATGATGAGATGATGCAACTTGAGAGCCACTTGCTAAGAGCAGCAAGATACAATCAAGAGCATCAAATGAAGGGAATTTGTGATATCAAACACTTAACAATGAATTTCTGGACACTGTGCCCTCTCTCTGTATCTCACTGCCTAAAGCACTTGATATTTTATTTAGTTTAAAGATGCCTTTGAAATTTTAAGAGCACAGAAAACTAATACTAGGTCTTCTAAGCAAAATACAGAGTTTAAAGCTGAATTTCAGTCTCTGCAACTGCAAAGCAACTGGGCTCAGAAAACTGTAGTTACTGGGGTTTGTATTTCTGTAACTAAGATTGGAATGTGGCCTTTACCCCACTGAACTGATATTATCATCCTAAAAGTTTGGAAGCCACAAGACTGGGATGTGAACAATAGCCCAGCACATGTGTGAGCATATTTTGCTCCTCAGAATCTCTTGGGTTTTGTTTATTTCTTTCCCCAAAGGAGAAGTTTTAATTTTGTTTTTAGTTGGCTATACAGTTTTCCTCTGAACCATCTCACATAAATGATCTGTAATCAAGAGGAATGTTTCCAATCAATCAGTTACTGCAGCTGTGGGCTTATATTTCAGATTGTTCACAGTCAATAGGAGCTGTGTTGTAGTTTTTAATGACTGAGCAGAACATGTACAATGAAATGGTGCAAACACACCTCTTCTATCATGCATAAAATTCTATATGAAGTTACCACTTGTAGGAAAGTACAAAAGTATGTTTTAGACTGAAACAGTAGAAGAAATGCTCATGTTTTCTCTGAACTGATTTTCAGCATCCTCCAGGAGATTCAGGGGCATTACTTATGGTTTCCAAAGAACTTCCCATTTTGTTACATTCTCTGATTAAGTTGCCCAGTCTTTCTGTCTAGCACTGACTATAGAATCATAGAATCATAGAATAGTTTGGGTTGGAAGGGACCTTAAAGATCATCGAGTTCCAACCCCCCTGCCATAGGACTATCACAATCTCAAATTTATATGGCACAAATGAAATGAAACTAATCCTGCACATTTGCATGCAAAATTCTTTAACCTGTGATAAGTAATGCATTTCACGCCTTATACTGCATATTATCAACTTTATTGTTTGCAAATTACTGTGTTAATTTTTTTCTTGTGAAGTGCAGCAGTCAGTCAGTCAGTATGAGTTGTAGAGGAAAAATCTGTAGTTTCAAAATATATAAATTTACTGTAAAATGTGTACTGTTTTGCTCTAGCCCAAAGTTTATTTGAAAAACTGGTGGATTGTTTTCTGTCTCCATTGTGTATGTTTGGTCAGACCCTAAGTAAGGATGGTACAGTGCTCAAAAGTAAGGAGAAACACTCAGACATGTGATACTCACTTACTTAATTCCACTGGAGACCTCAGTACTCACTGATCACAAACATCCTACTCATAGTGCAAACTGTGACATATACTGCAGGTAAAAAGAAAAAGTCTTCAAAGAACTAAGTTAGAGCCTCTGGCATTGATGCTAATCTCTCCTGATCTTTAGCAATGGCGTGTCTTTTTATATTTTGAGGATTGAGAGAGTTGTGTGCTTCATCTTTTACCTCAATCATTTCTTCTTTTTGCTTTTTCTTCTAGCTTGTTCCCTTACTACTCTCAGTATTCCCTACATTTGTATTTTTGCCTTCCTACTGAATGCTGGCCAGGGCTAAAACACTAGTTATGGAGTTAGACTGAGCTTGCAAGTGCTGTATTTCTCAGCTTATAATAGGAGAAAAGCAGCTAAACTGTGCTGAACTCTCTTCCTCTGCTACTACCCCCATGTGTCAGATGCATTTGTACATGATTCATAGATGCTTCGTCTTCACTTGGTGTGCCTGGTCTGTAAATGATTTGCATGACTGGGGTTTTATGCTTTGCAGGAGCAAATATACAGTGTTGCATATTTATGCCAAATTTATCCAAGTTTGAATGTAGCAAAGACGTGCAACCATTTCACTGCAGGGAATTAACTTAGATCTGTCTGCATTTGCTAACTAAGAAGTGTGCTGGGCTCCATTAGCACAGAGAGAACTTGATTCTTCCAGTGCCAGTCATTTCTAGTGTCAGTTCTCCAGTGCATCCCAAGTATGTGCATTTTTAAATTATTTCTTTTCTGAGGATTATCCACTAATGAAGAATTGAAAGCATTTTCTTGTTGCAGACACAATGCTGTGAATACAGAGCTTCAGTAGTGAAGCCAGTGGAGTAAATGGAATCCAACTACCTTTCTGTCTGAACTTAAATGCTATCTAAATTATTTCTGCAATACTTGAAAGGCAAAAATAGTCAGAGAAATACTTCTCTTATCTTCTAGTATAATCTGCATATCTGTCTTCTTATTGATGTAACTTTCTCATTGATATTATACATGAGATGTCACTTATCAATAGATCCTTTGGCAAGAGGATTGAAAAATGTGGTGTGGTAGCATTTTAAGAAGAAAGGAGTCTTCAGCTTCATTTGTTCAGTTCCAGAGATGGAGATTGCTTTAGTATGTAGATGCATGCCACTGCATATCTTCAGTAGGAAAAAATGCTTCTTCATGATTCTACCTGAGAATTCCTCATGGTGAAATCAGAATAAACATCAAACTATGTTATATGATTTATTTTTAGAATTGGAAGAACCTCAGTCCCTCCTCAGGGGGGGGAGGGACTTTTAAAGTCATTCCTCTAAAAAAGAGTTAGAAAAAATATGATTTCAAGTCTTGTGGGTTTTGAGGCTAGATAGATACTCAATTTCTCTGAGTGTCTGTGTAGGAGACAGCAGGCGTGCCTTAGTATAAGTTGCAGCTTACCATGGAGTTTGCAGTTCACAGTTTGTACTGCTAATGTGGTCTTTTGCAAGACACTTGCCTGAGAAGTTTTTGGTGTCTCATCCCTGGAAGTGTTCAAGGCCAGGCTGGATGAGGCTTTCAGCAACCTCATCTAGTGGAAAGTGTCCCTGCTTATGGTGGTGAGGTGAAACTGGATGATTTTTAAGTTCCCTTCCAACTCTTACTGTTCTCTATCTGCCCTTTTCTCCTCTGCTCATGCCTTGTGGTGTTCCAGCACACTCAGATCCACACTGTGAAAGGCAGCAGAGGACATCCTCTGTCACACAGTCCTTCTGCTGGCCCCAGGAACATGCAGTACAGCCTGAGTGCTGTGGTTCATCTCTCTTTCTCTGTTCTGGTTGAAAAGTGTCCGTGGAGCAATTAATCTTTTGGATTTTATTATTTTTTTTTTTTATTACTGTGTTTATGTGGTAGCTCCATGGGATTTGTGCCCAGTTCTGGGGGCATTGTGTGATCATTAATCTATGTATTCTTGATGCATTTGAGTAGGGAAAGGCACGACTGTCACTTGCCAGCAGTGCTAGGGCTATGTCTATACCACTAAGTGAAGCAGGACAGAGATGGTTCTCTTGTCCTAGGGCTAAAAGGCACAGCATGCCTCATATCCATATGGCTGAGTTCTCCTTTTCCCAAAAGAGGGTGGCCTCATTCCTCCTGTCCCCTGGGCACAGTCCCTGGCCTGTGCTGCCCCCTGAACCGTGCCCAACTATTGTTTGGGTTAACTAACTGGCAGGAGCCAAAACTGTGCCAGGGAGGGGGTTCACAATGGATCAGGGACACTGCAGTGCATGCCCTGCCCCTCTTTGCCTCCTGGTACAAACAGAACCACACTAAAACTGATGTTCCCTTAGTTTGGCAGCACCTTTAAATCACGTTTTCAGGTTTCATATAATCTGGGCTGTCATTATGATTCTGTTAATTTTAAAAAACTGTATTAAATAGAAAGTCAAATCATGTTGCAGCAAAAGAGAGTGCAGATAATGGAATGCAGCTGTTTCATTCTTTTGGAGGAGTGCAGTAAAAGGCAGAGGTAATACCTGTGGAGGCGTTTTTCCTTTTAGCTAAAAAGAGTGGTATGTGCTTCTCAAACTGAACTAGTGCATTTGTTAATTGAAGTGTGCAGATATGTGAAGTTCCATCTGGGGAAAAAAATAAAAATCCTAAACAGATTGAAGGAAGGAAATGAATTGTTAGGGGAATGTCAGTAAATATTCAGATATCCTCACAGTTTCCTAAATAAATGCACATTTGTAGAGTATCAAATTGCATATTCTGAATACAACTTTAACTCAATCCCTGTATCTGTTCCCAGTCTTCTGCTGCAGACCAGAAAACCCCTACAGTCAGTAACTCTACATCAAATAAATTCTGCATATGAGTTACAACCATCACACAATATGGTTGTGTCGGAATATTTTTACTATTTAATAACAGACAAAGTGGATATTTTATTTTGGAATCAAAGTACTGTTATGTGGATTTATGGTTTATAAGATTGGCAGCGTTTCTGAGTACTTGCTTTTCCAAAGTACATAAATATAAAGTGGTAAAAGTTTTGTTTTTAGCTTATAAGTGCAGTTAATCATCTGTTCAAACAATAAAAATTTCTATTTATTAATGGCCAAGAAACGTTAGGGGTTTTTGGTTTGTCTGTTTTACAAGAGGTTCATTTAAGTGAACTGGATGAAATGAATAGACTGTGAATATCACAATGGTTTGGGGGGGATGGTGGCACACCAGTTGACCATGTGGAAATTCAGTCATTAATCTATTAAAATCGTTATTGCCTCCCAGTCTTATTTAAAGGTCAGAGTCTTTTTTAAGGATTTAGTGGATGAGGGGAAGAGCTATTTGTGTGTGATCCCTGCTGCCCGTGCTGGGGTGTGCACAGCAGAGTGCAGGGTGCATCCAAGTGCTCTCCTTGGCCAACGTGGGGACTTGTGTTCATCTCTCTCATCTCACATCCTGCTTTTTATCCTGGTTACAATACAGGCAAACACGTCAGGCAGTCAGGCATGTGAGGACCCGGTGCTGCTCAATTATTTGACTTCCTGCAACTAATAATGAGGTATTTGAAAGATTTAGTGCTCTGCTGTTGAGTATGAGAGAGGATGGGAGGCCTGTGTGTGCAATGGAGCGAGGTGTGGTGCTTCAGGTTTGCTCTGGCATTCTTAGGGAAGCCTCCCTGTAGGCACTATCAGCTGTAATCAGCTTTGCTGCCAGAAATAACACAGCAGTGTCAGAAACATGAGTGGTATAGCCAGGGGAATAAAGTGTTCACTTATTTGTTTAACTTGAAAAAAATCTTGTGTGTCTTTATTCATTTATTTTTGGACTTCTTGTTACATTCTGTCATTTAAATCCTTTCTAATATTCTTTATAAACACTGCTGGCATCCCAATTACTGATAACATCCAAATTACTGACAAAAGAGGAGCGGAAGGAATATTTGAGATACAGCCTGACTGTTGTGTCAGTCAGCAATATGCCTACAGTTGGAACAACATGTTCTCTTTTTCTATTATCTTTTCCTTGATAATAAGAACTAGAAATAATCAGGAAAAGGTATAATTTATGCAGAGTTTGTGACCATTATGATCCCTAGCATGATAGCCAGTTTTGATTCTCAGGAGGATTCAGGAAATATAGTCATCATGAGATTCCTGGAAGAGTCCAGTGGTTTTTTTTTACATTGTTTAATACCTTTTTTCCAGTAAGACTGTGTCTGTGAGTATAAAGCAAGTTAAAATTGGCACACACTTGACCTTTGTGGCCATTCAGAGGCTGGCTTGTAGGTCCAAGTGCTGGATACTGTTCATTGACCAGGTGACCCTGAGATCAGACTGGGGCAATGTTACTGGGAAGGAGTAATGACATAAATCCAAAAATTAATAACCCCTCTGAGAAAGATTTTTAAAGGATTGCCCTTTTGAAAGCTTCAGGACATGATGCTATTTAACCATCAGCTGTAACAATGAAATTAAAAGTAAATTTTCTATTGTCTTCATTACCTTAAATAAGATAGTATATATTCACTTGAAGAATCCACTTCTGGTTGTTGCCAAAAAAACAGGGACCAATTCTCAGCAAGGGCAAATCCTATGTGACACATTCCCACCACTGTCTTGCTTATTTCTCTAACAGTCAAGAACCAGAACAGCTGTAGTACTAGTATTAATAATCATATTATTATTAATTGTTCTAGTTTGTGCTGCTTAGTTTTTATATTTCTCTTTTTGCACAAATTGCAATTGAGCAGTTGATTTCACTGTGTTTTATAGACCCCTCCTACATGCAGGTTTCCCTACTTATTACTCTGCTGCATTGCCTGGGTTACAAATACTGTTCATAATTTTTTTTTATTTCTTTCCCTCACAACATAGAAATTGCCACTAAAGCTTTAGAAAGAGCTTTTTTTTTCAGTGTAAAAGAATCTTACAGTGTCACTTTCATTCTCTCCTCTGAAAGTTAAATTTCTTTCTCTTACTTCCTTTTATGTTCAAAAAAACTTAAATAATTTATTGCCACAAAGGAATGTGTACTGAATCCAGTAACCAACAGAGGCTGTGGAAAGATTTATTGGAAGAAGCATTAAGAGCATTCCTGGCCAGGTGTATTTTTTTTTTCTTTTTTTGTGAAATAGAGAGAAAAAAAATGCACCTCCAGCCAACTTCAGATATGGCTCAAAGCCCATTTGGAAAGTGCTGTCTGTGATTGTGAAGTGCTTCTCCAGTGAAAATGAACAAAAATGATGAAGAGATGGACAAGAAGAAATATCAAGAAATGTGTTGCTGGATCTTGAGAGCAAGTGCAGCATGTGCTGTCTGAGTAGGTGTGTGCATATGGCTCCCACTCTCATTGTGCAGCTTGTTATGCCCATGAGAAGTGAAACCTCTACCAAATTTCAGCAGTGGATTCTGTGTCAGAGAAGGTACTGGGGGAGCAGAACTTCTGCATTCCTCACTTAACTAAATTGGAGGCATCACTCAGTAAACTGCAGGACAAGGCTGTGGTGAACATTCTTACTCTAAGATAGCTAATGAGTAATTTTGCTGCATATCAGAACATATGAAATGAATTTGTGATGAGGTCATCTTTTGTGGCTTTATAAATTGTAACATCTCACTTAACAGAACCATAGAATGGTTGGGGTTGGAAGGGACCTTAAAGTTCATTCTGGTTCCAGCCTCCCTGCCATGGGAAGGGACACCTCATGCTGGACCACCTTGCTCAAAGCCCCATCCAGCCTGGCCTTGAACTCATCCACAGCGGTTCTGGGCAACTTCCAGTGTGTCACCACACTCACAGTAAAGATTTTCATCTGAATATCTGATTTTAATTCCTCTCTTTCAGTTTAAAATCCATCCTATCACTATGCTCCATGATAAAGAGTCATTCTCCATCTTTCCCGTAGGCCTCCCTTAGTACTAGAATGCTCCTGTCACTTTTAGGATAAAAATCAAGTCACGTGCAAGTATCATTTTTCCAGGAATGGTAAAATAATCAGCTATGAAATTGCTATTTCTAATTCTGTCCATTTACTTCTTTAGCATTTTTCCTGTTATTTTCATAAAGCAAAAAGTTAGTAAGAGCATTATAAAAGAAAATGCTACAAATAGTTTTCCAGGGATATTTTTCCCATATAAATTTTTCTCAACCCCAACTTTGTGGTCTCCATCCTCTCTGTAGCAGTTGAAAGGTGCAACCCCTCCTCAGTAGCTTTATTTAGAAAACAATGGTTAACATTATATTTTTGTGTAAATTGTTGAAACTATTTCCTCTCTCTACATTAATCCAAGTACATCTCATCTACAAATTATTCCTTCATGCAGGATCTTGAAAGAGTTTTTGGTGATAAGATACAAAATGGGACTGCTGAGGAGGGGAGATGTACCTGCATCCCATTTTACATGTGTTCAGGTCCAACCTTGCACGACCCTAATGATGGAATTCCCTTAATCTGTTCAGTTGTTAAAACACTGTTCAGTGTTAAAACACTTTTCCTGTCTTCTTGGAGCCCAGTTTAAATTTCCTGAAAGCTGTTACTTCCAGTTCTATCCACCATGGATGCAGAGAGCCACTCCTGCTTTCTCTTTGTAGTTCCACTTCTGTGTTTGAAACTCATTTAGATCCTCCCTAGAGTTTGGTAGACCTTTCTTTTTTCTCTTTTGATTCACAGAAATTGTCTCCTCCTCTTTCTCTCTCCAGGGATGAGTCTTTGTCTGGCTACACCTATTGATATTTTCCCAGTGTGCAAATTAAAATGTTACTGGTAGCAAGAGGCCAACCTTTTATAGGCAATTAAGAAAGCTTGGCAATTAGACAAAGGAATCTTTCAAATGTGAGCTGGAGTGCTGAGTTAGAAGCACAGAATCAAAGTCTCATTTTATTACTTCTTCCTGTGTTGGTCTCTGTAGTTGCCTATCAAAACCAGACCACTTCTTAAAGTCATTTGATAGAAAAGATCAGCCTAAACCACTGAGCTCCCTGTGCTTAAGTGCCTTTCTGAGTTTAAAGCAGTTTGTAGATGGGTTTCAGTAGGTGCTTGAAGTTATAGGTCTTTAACTAAGCTACTCAATAAAATCCTCAAGTTTGTTGCAGCATTTTTCAAAATCAACGTTTTGATTACCTTTTAATTTTAAAAATCAGTGAGGAAGCAAGTAGCAAAAGCTTCTGTCCTGGTGGTCTCTGGGTAGGTGGCATTATTTCCAGCAGTTTAAAGATGTTCTTTTAAAAAATAATTTTGCTTTTTGAAGCATTATGGAAATTGGAAAATGGTTATTACTAAGCAATTGCATTTTCTTAACTAATAATTTTTAAAAGCTTTTCTTCAAATAAGTGCAAATAAATGGGGGGTTTTTAACAATTATGTGGTAATTTTGCATACCTGAAAATTACTGTTGATTATTTAATTTTTCCACTTTTGTTAACATATTTTCCCTTCCTTCTGTCTTTTTCTTCCCTAGGACCAGTTGCTGCTCCAGGAGGTAATAAATTCTGCTGCTGCTCTTATCATGGCATTAATAAAGGACAGAAACCCAGACCTCACTGGGCAACTGTTGGTAGCATAAGATTTTAAATCATGTGTAGCTTTTTGAAATGTTTCTTTTTCATCATCTATTTACCAAAGGTCTCGAATTGTTTTACCCTTTGATGAAAACTCTGAAAATCAGACATTTATTATGAAGATCTTTTAGCAATATATTTTTTTATACTGAAAATGCAGGTCTGATATTATGTATAAAAGTGTGAGTTGAAATACAAATCATTCTGAGGTACACTGGCTGCATACTGTGAGGAATGGTACTGGAATGTTTTTGAGAGGTACTGATCATTTAAGAAGATGCAAAGAGGACATTAAAGTATTAACCCTTCATGCTGAATTGTCTTTCACCACTGTGTGTACTGTGCTCTAGGACTGCTTGGAAGAAAGCTGATTTGAGGTAAAATAATCCCAAAGCATGGGGCTTCTTCTTTATATGAAATTATTTTAAAATTGCTGTTATTAATGAATGTAGAGGTCATTATTCAGTGTAGCCTTCCTCACATCAACAGAAATGTGCATTGCAAGAAGTGTTTAAAGGCTCAGGTCTCCTTTTTCCAGGTAATGAAGGTAATTTTGAAATAAAGAAAAGATGTGCACAGGGGCAACAAGGTGGTAAATTCCCAATTTTCCAGATCCCCAACACTCTGGCTGTAGTGCTCCTTGGTGCTTTGCTTCTTCCAAAACCCACGTGCCACCATTTCAAAGTAGCTTCTCTGAGTGCTGTATTGCACATCCTCTCTGTGTATGCAATGCTTAAAGGAAGAGATAAGTCTCAAAAAAGTGTTTCCCAAGCCACTGTGTTGGGCTGGAAGATTCTGTCAGCTCATCTGCAAGAATATAGAATCATAGAATCATAGAATAGTTCAGGTTGGAAGGGACCTTAAAGATCATCGAGTTCCAACCCCCCTGCCATAGGCAGGGACACCTCCCACTAGACCAGACTGCCCAGTGCCCTGTCCAGCCTGGGCTTGAACACCTCCAGAGAGGGGACATCCACAACCTCTCTGGGCAACCTGTTCCAGTGCTTCACCACCCTCACTGGAAAGAATTTCTTTCTTATGTCAAGTCTAAATCTACCCCCTTCCGATTTACATCCATTGTTTCTAGTCCTCCCATCCCATATCATATTAAAAATTCCTTCCCCTGCCTTTCTGTAGGACCCCCTCAGGTACTGATAAGTTACTCTGAGGTCCCCCCTGAGCCTTCTTTTCTCCAGGCTGAACAACCCCAACTCCTTCAGCCTATCTTCATAGGGCAGTTGCTCCAGCCCTTTGACCATCTTCGTGGCCCTCCTCTGGACCCGCTCCAACAGCTCAATATCCTCATAGTAGTTCATTAATACCTGAACGGGGCCTACAGGAAGGCAGTGGTAGGACTTTTTAGTGGGATATGTGATGGCAGGACTAGGAACAATGGATGTACATTGTAAGAAGGGAGATTTAGGCTACATATAAGAAAGAAATTCTTTACAGTGAGGGTGGTGAGCCACTGGAACAGTGATTGCAACAAGGAAACACTTCCACCAGGAGTGTCCAGTGAGCCTGCTGCTCAGACTGTCCTAAGAGAGTGCTCACAACTTTCAGCAAGTTTTCCCCTGACAGCAGCATTTCTCCCCTCACTCCCACCATGTTCCACTGCACTTAGGGTAGTGTGATCCATGCTTGGTCCTCTTCCCTTTCTCCTTTCACTTGACTTGACTATAATCTCTGCTTTAAATCCTTTTTAGAAGCTAATGTTGATCCCAGACTTCCTTCATTGCTCGACAAAGGAGTTGTTAGCTGACTATTCTGTGTCCAAACCACACAGAAGTCATCCTGAGACAACCAACAAACTTGTTCATCATCCACTTTCTTCTTTGCTTCTCTCACCATTATACTTTCATTAATAATTTGTCCCTTTTCTGACATTGTACAACAGAAGCATTCATATTAGCTCTGTGTATGGCTATACAGTAGGCATATTTTATTCATATATATATATATTCATGTCTCTTCAAGTGCAGAGTCCACAAATAAATGAGGAAATAAAGAATTTATTATTGGTATCCATAATTTAACAGGACAACTTTCACAAATAACTTCCTGAATTTATTTTTACATTAATGAATCTGGTGAAGGATTTTGTCTCTCAGGCTTTTAAAAGACACGATGAAAGATGTCTCTTTGACTGGATTTTGTGATTCTTCTTCACATGAAGACTAAAATACAATCCATGATGTGTTTTCCCTCTCAATAAAGAAAAGGAGTTGAGAAAATCCTTTGTTTTTCATCCTCACTGATTTATACATTGTGATACTGCCTTAGCACTGAATTGTCATTTGTTTAAACAGAACCTTTTACTTTGTAGGGTTGTTTTACTCCACCTCATCATTTCAAAAGGATTTCAATCCAATTAAAAAAAACTACTACAATGAACTGCTGTACTGAAAAAACACAATGTGGTTGCTTGTGAGCTTATTTTAAAAAGAGAACATACAATGCACAAGAAAGTAAGTTTCATCAAGGTCCTTGAATGTTCTTAGTACTAATCTCAAATGGAAGATAATGAGCTTTATTAATATACAGTTAATCATTGCATTATGGGTTGGTTTTTAAATAATTTTAAATAATCTGCATATATTGAAAAGTCCATTTTGCTGGAAGCAAATACTCCACCAGCAGAAATACTAAACCAGATCATGAAATACTAGTGGAAAAAAAAAAAAGAAACTGGACTATGATTACACTATTGTCTATCCAAACCAAATTTAAATGTCTTTTGGATGATTGTTAATGCTTACAATGGGAATGAAGATATAAAATGAAATTAAGAAACTGGTTGATTGTTTTTTTGTCTGTGCATAGCTTCTCAGAAATAGCTATATACATGAGAAACTTGGCAGCCTTTTGTACACATATGCTGTTTTGAATTTAACGAGTGGATCAGTCACCACCCATATTGCTTTGAACATTTGGACAGAGATAACAGAAAGTAAATAAAAGCTCAGACTCTGCCAGCCTTGCTTACCTTACTCCTCAAGCACTCTCATTAGTATTCCTTGGGAAGTGTTCATCAGAAAAGAGAGTATAGAGTATGTTTTTTTGTCACTGCAAAATTGAGCAAAAGTAGGTTTGTATGAAACCAACCCAATTAATGCAAAATTTGAAAACACTATTTGTCTTAGACAGAAGAATTTCTAATTACAATCCTCTTTTTAGTTTAGCTTTCCTGGCTACCTAGCTTGAAAAAGATGGTTTGGTGGTCCTCCAAAAAAGGCTTGAAGAATGAAAAGGGCAGAAGATGGTGGAATTAAAAACAAAATCAAAAAAAACCCAGAAACAATCATAAAACAAACCAAAAAGCAAAGAGAAGCACAATGAGATGTGGGCCCTTTAGAACATCAGTGGTGCCTTGACTTCATGTTTTATAAGATTTTTTCATTATTCTCTGATCCACACAATAGATGCTCTAGTCTTATTCTGGTCTGACTGGAAAAAGAAGAATTAGATTGAATAATTCAGATGTATAGTTCACTAGATGGTAGATTTTTCTCTTTGTGTAGGTAGTGAAAGAACAACATTCAGATCAATTTCCTCTTGTTTATTTCAAGGATCACTTACTGAAACCACAGCTAATTCTCAGTGAAACAGGGAGAGCTGCTGAGACTTGTAAAAAGAACAATATCTTTAAGGGCTGTCATGAAATATTAAGGTATGCATTTATATCTTATCTGTATCTTAGAGAAATATGTAATTGTGATATGAAAAGTTCAATGATTACCACATTATTTAAAGCTAATCTTGAAGTGCTGAATTCTGAGAAGAAGCTGCTTTCATTGTTCCTGCTGCCCCAGCTCCATCAATCCGGTCTTTTGCACCTGGTTTGGAATAATTTGTAATGGGACCCAATTTGATGACTAATGCCCAACTCTGGGTGCCTACAGTGTGATACCAAGGCAAAGTATGAAAATTGGTTCAAATCTGTGTGCCCCAAATTAATTCCCTTTAACCTTCAGACTGGTGAGTGTTTCTGATGTCTGTCTCTCTCAGCCCATTCCTCAGCCCAGTTGTTTACCACAGTTCAGTTTCTCTTCTGCTTCTGGCAAGCACTGAGGGAAGGAAACCATCACCAACACTATTTTTCCCAGTGTAAGCTGATTTTGATTGACAGGGCTGTAAAGCACTTGTCCAATATACATTTTCCTTGGTTATTTCTTCCAGTTATACTCAATTTGTTTGGAGATATGAAACGTACAGTTTCAGTGCCTGTGCTGAGGAAACTGCCCCAACTATGAAAATATGTTTATAATAGAACATTTTTGGCATGCATACTCCAAACTGGGGAGCAAAGTGGCATTTATTCATATTTTTTTTTTCCCAGGTTAATTTAAATATGCTTTTCAGTCTTTATATTGCAACAGATCTTCTCCTTCATCCTGCACGTACTCCTCTCTTGGAAACAGAAATTATAATTCAGTTAAAATGCCATAACACTGAATTAGAACACAGTTGCAAAGATAAATGAGAGACTAAGAAAGAGATTCAGACAAGCATACAAAAGTGATGTGTATTTAAATGAGATGGAGAAGGGAGGAGGGAAAAGAGAATATCCCAGAGCTCTTCCAGATGGCAAAATCTGCAGGGGAGACCCCAATGGCATCATGATGGGCTGAGGGCTGGGGCAGGAAAGCCTTCCAGGCTGGTAGTGTCTGTGATGGCAGCTCAATAAAGGTTCTGCCCTATTCAGCAGCCTTTTTAGATAATCACCTCCCTTGGATATTTAGTTGTTGCTACTTTTTTAATTTCTTTGCCTCCTTGCCTTTGTTTCCTTGCTTCAGACTGACCCTGTCACTTCAAATTGCATGTTTCTTTCCCACGTCAGCCATTCCTGTCTTCTCCTGCACTCCATTCCCATGCTTTCCCCTACTTCTGTTCCTTGTTCTTTCTCTCCCTATTTGTCACTCTTTTTCCATTCCTCCCAGCCCACCATGGTTGAAGGAGACAATTTCCCGTCTCCCTCCCCTCTTTCTCTCCCTCCCCCTGCAAGCCAGGCCGTGGTCTGGCATCAGAAACCCTTCCTCGCTCCTGGATCGAGAACTGAAGCGTTTGGGCTTCGGCACCTCGGCGCTGCTCACAGTTGGGACCAAGAACAGATGTCACTTCCGCTGCCAGCTGCAGGCAGATGAGCAGCAGCTGCCTGAAGGGACAGACCTCCTGCATGGCAGCTGCTGGGGCAACACTGAGTAGCTGGAGTCAGGCTGCAAAGCAGAGCTGTCCCACTGGAGAAATTATCTGCTCCAAGGTCAGGTGTCGTGTTCCCCCTCCCTTCAGTAGCCGAACACAGGTTTGTAAAGTCAGCACCTATTCAAGGAGTCGGATTTCCAAATCTATCAAAGCCTCAGCAGCAACAAAAAGTGACAGGAAAGGAAAGGAGCCAAATCCAGGTAAGGATTGCAGTCCTGGTGACTGGAAAAAAGTGTGTTTTCACTTTAGTGGCTTTGCCAGGAGTTGCTAAGAGACAAAAGCCGAGGAACCCCACGATGCTGTGTTAAGTAGTTCCTTTCTACAGCAAAGTCACAGCCTGACTGAAGTCAATGGGACCGAAAGTTCCTTGCAGTGCACTCAGGAATGTGTGGCATCTCCTCCCCTCCGGCTGTCTCCAGCTAACACACATAACCATGGTGGTTATGCCAGGGGTTTCATATTATTTTTATTGTGCTGCAGTTTAAATTGTGTATTTATGCTGTTCTCAACTCCCTTGCCATTTGGTGGGGGAACATTATGGTTTTAATGAATGCCAACTATGTTTCTGAGTTTAGTTGTGACTCCTGTTAAAGCATCCACAGGCCTATGGTACATAGGGCAATTGGAGCTCTCATAAAGTGTTGTTCAGAGTTTAAAATCTCTCTTTGGAGACTCTGAATACAGTGACAAGAAAATAAGCCTAAAACATCACTTTGTGAACTATTTGTCCTGAGTTTAAGCTAGTCTGCAGGGCTAGAAAAAAGTCTTGGCTTCTTGTGGACACTGTTGTCCTTCTCTGCTAGCAAGGAGAGTTATGCTGCTGTGTATCAGGTCATTCGAGGAAGCTGAAAAACTTACTTGTTTGGAAACTAACGCAGTGAGAAGCGCCTAGCTTTCACCAGAGTCACCAGGTGGGACAACTCTGGGGGAGGAGGAATGTCAGGATTCCTTTTGTAAAAGGATGTGCCGGGGGGCAGGTAGGGCTACAGCAGCAGAGGTTCAGATCAGTCTCAACTGCTCAACTACACCCTCAAGGCACTAGTTTTTGAACTTTGTTTTCTGGGGTCCTGCCTGTGCCGAGGGTGAGGTGAATATTAGTTGTTCTAACACTGTTATGTCCCTTCTGCTGGTACAGGGAGGTGAAGCACGGAAGTCTCAGATGCAGTGTGTGGCTCTTCTGTCATACACAGGCTTTGGAGACTGTGAAGTCAGCCCCAGTTGTGTGTTGTGACATGCAAGCCTCTCTGAAAATGATACATCTGAAAATGCTCAGAGGTGAACTGCATTCCAGACCCGTAGGTCAGGATAAGGAAAGCAAGGAAGGAAATGAGATGTGTCTCTCCCCTTCTGGGAGTGGCTGCTAGTAGCACATCAAAGAAATGCTCTTAGGATGATATTTCAAGAAAACCTGCAAAATGCCTTAAGTGCATTGCAGGAAAGGTGTATTACTTCTTCTTGGTTTTGGGGTCTTTTGGCTTTTATTCCCCCCCTCACTTCTTTTTCTTGAAAGCAATTGCCTTCACTGACTTTGGTTTTTAATCCTGTTTTTCCATCCTGCACCCTTGTGTAGGCATCTGCACAGAATAAAAGACACAGGATTCGCCCAAACCTCTGCAGCAGCCAAGCAGTTCCTTACAGTGGCAGCAATGCACCCTCTGGTGGTGTCCATCAATGTTTCGTGAAAAACCTTCCCCAACTTAACTAAAGCACTGCCAATAGTGGAAGAAGAACCAGTATTTTACTCTCTGATGTCACCGTTTCCCAGCAGTGACAACTAAGATGGGCTGAAAAAAACCTGAGCATGGTGGGCTCTACAGTCACTCCCTGCTTACCACTAGAAAGTGAAATAAAAGAGATGAAGCTTAAAGAGAAGGCTAGAAAACATGATGGGCTAATAGAAAAAATGGGGGGAACTCATTAGGTTGTGTGGGTGGAGGGTGGCAAAGCATTTGTTGTCAGCTGGGACTGCTGCTGCCAGCATATACCTGTCCCAGGTAGGATTCTTGCTAGCAATTTTTGCAGCAGTTTTTCATTCCTCTGAAAACACCCCCTGAGTAAGATCCATTTCAGATCTCCAGGCCTTGTGGGTTTGTTTAGGACAATTCTGTGTTCAAATTATGAATCTTGAACTGCTTTTACAAGTGAAAAATTATACTTTAATGAAAATCTAAGCTCTTTTTTTCATTATTATTTGTTTTAATGTTAAGTCAAACATGATGGAAGCTTTATATGGATCAGAGAAGTTTTTGAAAATAGCTGTACTGTATTCTGCTGGATGTGGTCAGTAGAACTAGATCTTTAAGGTCCCTTCCAACCCAAAGCATTCTATGATTGATTCTATCCTATATTAACAGTCTCTATGCAAATCTTATAAACAGAACACCCCAAAAATCAAAAAAAAGTTACTTTGAGTATGACATACTTTTCCAGGAAGAAGTGACTTCCCTGTTAAACCATGAGTTTTTACTTCTATGTGTAAGCTGCATATAATATACTTGTATTCAATGTGAATATGAATCTGATAATTTGTGTTCCTTAGTTTTGTGGTTTTACCCCAAGAAAACAAAAAATTGGATCAGATAGATCCTCCCTCACAGGATCTTTCATGACTGAAATGTTGTATGTTACATACTCAGTGTAGGAAATACCAAATGTTGCAAGTAATAACAGCTTGTAAGTAAAGCATAGAGCTGTTCAGCAGCTCTTTCATGCCCTCTGCAGTTTAAATGCTGCTTGTGTCAGTGCAGTCAAATTGTATTTTTCCCTGGTTATGGAGCATAGTAGGGTTAATGAAAACCTCAGGAGCAGTAAATACTGTAAAAAATTTTTTTGGTTGCTTGTAGGCTGGGTTGTGGCTTCTATTAACACTCACATTTAGCAAGCATTACAGTAAAGCAGTTGATCTTGTGCTTTCTGCCTGCTTAAGCAAGAGCTGGGGGCCCAGAAGTGAGGAAAGGTGTGCTTTTGGATGAGATATTTGCTGCTGCACACTAGGTTTCACTATGCACACACAGCCATCTCTACACAGGTTTGGATTTTTGTGTGCATTTTCTGTCAAATAAAAGTCAGGTGTAAATGATCATAGGAACTCCTGAAAAATTAGTGTTTGATCGTTATATATAACATGGGGGTTTTGCATCACTTTCAGAGAATTCATATTCCATGTATGCACAGAAATACATTAAGCAATTAATCCTACTCAAAAAAGTTACAAAGAGAAGTGAGAAAAAGTGTCTTCAGTTGACTGCACCTTGATTATCTTTTGGTAGATTTAGTAGATTTAGACTAGACATAAGGAAGAAATTCTTTACAGTGAGGGTGGTGAGATTCTGGAACAGGTTGCCCAGGGAGGTTGTGGATGCCCCCTCTCTGGAGGTGTTCAAGACTAGGCTGGACAGGGCACTGGGCAGCCTGGTCTAGTGGGAGGTGTCCCTGCCTATGGCAGGGGGGTTGGAACTCCATGATATTTAAGGTCCCTTCCAACCCAAACTATTCTATGATTCTATGATACTTGTTTATATCCACATCATATAAGGGAATCACCCCCCCTCTGTCTGTACATTTGAAGACACATGTACAAGATTGCCTGAAAAAAATTAATTGGATTAGAGCAGAATGAAAATAGGGACTGTAACTTCCTTTCTCATAGATCCTACTCTGACAAAGCACTTTAGGATATATATATTTAACAAAGTTTTCAATATTCACTATTCATGCAGATGCCTCATGTGGGAAAACAGAAGTCATATCAGAAAGTAGTCTGAGGAATATGTGCCAGAGGAGGCCAATACTGAAGTACTGAAGAAATAAAAGGTCAGTCCTGAAGTGCTGGTGAAAAGGACTTTCTGGGAGGAAAGAGTAACTATGATCTAATTAAGCCAAAAAAATTATTAGCAACAATAACTAGCAGCTGGTTACCAACTCTGGCATGGACTACAACAGGTTATTTCTTACCTGTTCCCTCAGGTTCTCCTCAACTGGAACAACAGCCCCTCCTGGAAGGTCTCTGGGCAATGGCTGTCACTCATGTCTGTTCATTGGTAGGTACAACACTTGGACTTAGACTCTGCTCTGAGTAAAATATTTTCTGAAGATAATGGAGTATCAATGTAAGTGCTTTACTTTGTGATCTTGACTTTTTAAACAGTGCCTCCTCTCCAAAGAACTCACAGCACAAATAAACAGCTCAAGTAGTGAGGCTACACACAGGCACTGGAAAGAGACTGGAAAAAGCCAAGAAACTTGTGGCTGCTTGAGAAGAGACAAGTTCCCAGCATGGTAAGGCCAATGGTACATCACAGCATCTCCTCTTTGTGTCTCATTGCTGTTTCCCCTCCATGAAAGAGGAAAGTTCATGTGCAGCATGTGGCCCCAGGTTTAAAGTACAGAGAGGAGAAAGAGGAGGAGCAGGTGCTGGTTCTGCTCAAGGGAAAATGGGAACTGGAAGCTTAGGAAACATCTCTGCTTGAGCATTGCCCTCTGTGCAATGTGAATAATGTCTGCTGCTTCACTGCGGTTTCTCTACAGCCATTGCATTCATATTTATGAAGTCCTTTGTAAATTGAAAACCATGAAAACTTAAAAGAGCTATCTTGTAAAATCTATTACTGCTGAGATGCTACTTTACTGGTGGAATACAAGGGAACCCTTGATAAACCAGATGAACCATGGAAATCTCTCTTTGCCAGCATTAATTTTTCAGTGGCCCTAAAGATAATAGGTGGTGTTGTTCATATACTTGAAATACAGGCAAGGACCAAGGACCACAGGATTTAGCAGTGTTATCCAGCCATGTTTCTCATTTGACTTAGGGCAATAGTTACAGAGGTTCATCCCTCTTTACCTTCAGCATCTGCAATGTGAATTGAGCCTCTTGGTGCCTCTTGGGTTCTGGGATTATCACTCAGTTACTGCACTGCTGAGAACTCTCTGTTTTTTTTGAAAGAATTTAATAGAGGAAACTGGGCTTGTAACATCCATGTTCAGTGCCAGGGAAGTGAGGCCTGTCAGGGTGTTGTGTGAGTGACCCAGGCCTGGAGTGTGCTCCTCTCAGCAGCCTCTGCCTGCTGAGGGCTGGCACAGAGGCCTTGGGGACAAGCCGCCGTTTCCTGCTTCTTCATCCCCACAGGCCATGCTGCCAGGGGCATTATCAGCATCTTATCAACTACCTAGACAAAAGGATCGAGCAACCCCTCAGTAAGTCTGCTGACCTCAACAAATTGAGAGGACAAAGTTGAGCCTTGAGAGTAAAGGTTCTACAAAGGGGTTTGGACAGGTTGGTTCAGTGGGCCCAGGCCAACAAGGCCGAGCGCGGGGCCTGCACTTGGGTCACAACATGGCAGCAGGGCTGGGGAGGGGAAGCTGCAGAGACAGCAGAGTGCCCAGCTGGCTCAGAAGGTCAACATTATACTGGTCTGTATGTGAGATAGTGTGGGCAGCAGGACTAGGGAAGTGATCAGAGATAGTCTGTATGTGAGATAGTGTGGGCAGCAGGACTGGGGTATCGATGGTCCCCATGTACTCAGTCAGGCTGCACCTTCAGTAGTTGGGTTTGGGGCCCCTCACCACAAGGAAGGTGCTGGAGCAGGTCCAGAGAAAAGGAGTCTAGAGAACTAATCTTGTGAGGAGCAGCTGAGGGAAATAGGGAACAGACCCCACACCCCCCTTCACTGCTGTCTGCTTTCTGCCCAAGCCTTTTGTAGGCTCCAGGAGGAGCAAATCCTTGGGAATGTTCCACCCCAATGCATTTTTAGGAAGAAAACAGTTTCTGCAAATATGAAATGCTCCACAGAACCAAACCAAAAGTTAAAACACTGGTATGCCACTGCCTGGCATACCTTTATTGCTGTATAGAGCTCAGGGGAAAGTAGCCCAAGCCTGTGTCCCCCTTCTCACAGGGGTCTACCAACCAGGGAGGAGGCTGCCATCTTCCACAGCACAGCAGGGACTTGCCTCAGGAGGGGGCTGAAGTTACACAACTTTGGATTCTTTATAAGAGACATTCACCTGGGAAGGCAACTCCACAGGATGGATGTGGCAGATATTCCTCTGATAAAATTTCCATGGGGAAATGCAATTTAGCACCTGTTCAGGACAAAGCATTTGAAACCAGCTGTCTGCATTTAAATGCTGAAATCTGATTGAGCCAGGTATTTCAAAATTTCCTTTTTCACTCACTATTCATAACAAGCAAAAAAAAAAAAAAAAGGCAAAATGTGATTTTTAGGCTTTGATTTAGGTTGAAGATATACAAGTGTCATGGAGAGATAAAATAAAAACCCCTCAGCTGCCCCTGCAGACAGGTACCAGGGTGATGTGATGGAGAAATGAGGGCTGGGGCAGGAGGAGATGAAAATGAGATTAGTAAAGAATGGGGTGAGACTCCACAATGCTGAGGAAGAGGAGAGAACGTAACTGAGGATGGGAGCACGGGATTGTTCCTGTGACAAATGTACTGTATTATTCCTGAATGGCCTTTTCAGCGCGACTATTCCTCCTTTTAAGGTTCAGTGTAAGTGAAGAGGCAGAGCACGGCGGGCAGCAGAGGGAGTCTAACACCAGGAATGGCGGCGGAGCGGCGGCTCGGCAGCAGGTAACCTCGCCCTCCCTCCTGCCCTTCTTCACACACACATCTCCATCTATTAAACTTTTTAGCAGCTTAACTCTGTGGGGTATGCTCTACTTGATAAAGGTTAGTTGATGGTTTTACCTAATGTAAAGGAGTTTATGATAATAGGATATGTGATGGAAGGACTAGGATGTAAATTGGAAGAGGGGAGATTTAGGCTAGAGATAAGAAAGAAATTCTTTGCAGTGAGGGTGGTGAGATACTGGAACAGGTTGCCCAGAGAGGCTGTGGATGCCACCTTTGTGGAGGTGTTTAAGACCAGGCTGGGCAAGACACTGAGCAGCCTGATGTAGTGGGAGGAAGTTAGAACTAGATGATCTTTAAGGCCCTTTCCAACCCAAACTATTCTATGATTCTATATTATTAAGTGAATGTGTGGGGATGTTGGAGGAAAGGCAGAAGGGGAGATCTAAAAAAAGATCTCCTGACATGGAGCAAGGTTTGGGATGTGGACTTCCAGCTGCAGAACATAAGCCTAAAATCTCTACTGGCTCATGTAATCAGTCAATCACGGGCTTCACAGGTAGCTTTATGGAGCTTAAAGTGTGGAGAAACAAGTTCAGCATGTCATTCAGCCAATCCTACACTGATTCTTGTAAATTTTATTAAAAAACAAAACTGATGATAAATCATCTTAAGAATGAAGTCATATAATTACATATCAATGGCCAGAAGCACTGTTGATATGTTTTTATTCAACGCTAAAGTACTTAATCTCCAGTTCTCACTTGCCACCTTTTTTTTTAAGATGGCAGAAGGTGTGTGCATTTCCTGGGGGAGTGGAGTGTTGGGAATGAATGATAGTCTAAAGCCAAGGGAGCTGCACCTGGTCTGCTGCTTTGGGAAACAATTACCAGCTCTGCAAGTGCCAGGGCCAAGCAGAGACCGAGGGAGCTGCAGCAGTTCCCTGTGATCTATGTCTGGCAGACACTGAATGTGTGCGTGCACATGCACAAAGGCACATTCCCAATTGCACCTGCACACATGTTAATTTATAGGTCCTCTGTTTAAGCCAAGACCAGTTGGTTTTAGTCTCAGTTGACACCAAGCTCTTCATTTTTTCTGCACTGCTTGTTGTGTCCACTTGCTTCTCGTTTTGAGCAGCAGTGCTAGAGGTACAGGTAAGTGCCCCATTCTGGTTCAGAAAAGATTCATGGATCTTGCCCAGCTAACTGGACTCCTTTGCTGAAGTTGTCCAATGACTTACATGTAATATGTTTGAATATCCTTTAGATACCAGTTTCTTTTAGTTTCATCCAGTTCATGTGCTGTCAGGAAAAAGATTCTAAAAAGAGAAATTATTCTGTCTATATTCTTGATCACTCACGTTCGATTCAATGCAAGTGCTGATAAATGAAAAAGACTCTTTTTCTCCACCAATTTGTGAGAACACACCGTACTCTTCAGACAGCCTTTTTTCAGATTTCTCACATTTTACCCAGACAGTCAACTCTTTCCAATCATTCTGACCTTTTTGAGACATAGAAATTGAAATTTTCCACTAGTTACTGTTAGCATTGGCTTTAACAAGTGCATAATAAAACATCTAATTACCAGTGGCTCATATGTGACACTTTGCAGGCGAAGATCTGAAAGTACTTTATAAACATTCATTAAAGGTGACAGCAAGAAATGTGCAATAGCTAGGGAGAGCTTTTCCTTTTTTTTGCTGAGAGGCATCAAATCCTAGTCTTTGTTTACCCACAGCATTAAGAGTGAGATAACACCATTACACCTCCCCTGCAGGACAGAAGCACACACTTAAAAATTGCTACTGCCTCTGCCTCTAACTCTCCTTACAGCAGTGTTTCTCACATGACTGTCCTCTTCATAATAGCTCATTGCCTATTTTCTGTGTAAGATCAGCTGGTTCAAGGATTTGGCTAGGTGCTGTATTAAAAACCAAATAAATAAAGAATGGACAAAGTTCATATCCTGTGTTCTCCAGCTAAGATCCATTGTGTCCACATTAAAGATCAGAAAGTAACTCCTGATTTATCTCATACAGCAGTGCAGAGTATATTTATTTTTTTGAATATACTATTCATAGAGAGGGAAAACAACTGGTGGAGTTGCACCTTCTTCCAGTACTTTCTGTCTGTCCACTGAAGGTGCCCCAAAGTGGTCATTTTTTACCACACTAATTACAAGGATATATTGAAAATTACTGAGGAATTTCAGCTCTCTGGGTTCAGTAGTGGGTAGTAAAAATGTTGTACTCTTATCTTCTGAAGTGGAACAGGAATGAAGTGTGTCATACAGTAGTCTCCAAGCAGGTTACTCTAAGAAAAGCAGAGGTCCTAAGGTAAAAGGTTAGGGGTTGAGTTGGTTGACTTAGCACACTGTAGAGATTTCCATACTTCAGAGATCTGTGCACAGTTCAAGGGCAAAAATGGTAGTTTCAGAGACATGTATCAAGGAGGGAGAGAATGGAGAGCCCACTGCCAGCACTTAGCACTGCACACACTTCTCAGAATGGTGAAACCCTTCAGGTGCTCTTATTTCCAGATTGTCTCAGCCTCAGCTGCATGTCCTGCTGGCTCAACGGTCAAAATTCCTTCTGCTGCACCAGCTGCAACATTCTACTTTGCTTCATAGACAGCTGCTGTCCCTCCTCTCTGACTCTGTATTTTCATGAGCTTCAGGTTTTTCCCATGCAAGGGCTCTTTCCTACTTCTGATTTCCTTTTTCTGATCTTAATTGAATTGAAAAATGTCATTGACTGTGGTTTTTGCAGACAACCAGAAACCTCCTCTATTTCTTAGAACAATGCTGTATGCATCCCTGATTTTTTTTCTTTCCCTGCCCTAAGATATCAGAGATGAATCCTTTTCCCCCTGGAAAAGCTAACTCACCAACTACATGTGGAAAGTGCCCTCAGTTAGATGGTGACCTGAGCTTCTGGGCTGCTCTACTCTCAGCACAAATTCATTATTCTGATTGAAACTAATGAATCCATCAACAGATGCTCTAATAATTGAAGAAATATTTGAATTTTGAGCAAAATCCTGATAAAAATTGCACACATGAAGATTTCATACATTCCATATAGTATATCTATCTGTGTATAAAATGTATGCTGTGTGGATGCAAATGATGCATATATGTGATTGCATTTTAATATCAATATTATATATTGAGGAGAAACACGTGTAAACAATATGCAGTTTGGGGAATGAGAATAAAAGGTATCACCATTTAAGATGTTAAAGTTTAAAACCAGACTGCAGGTGAGTAATAAAAGAGGCACCTTCATCAGACATGTTCACAAATATAATGATAACCTAAGTGTGATTAAGCCAGATGTCGAACATAAAAGAGCAGGCAGGAAGGTTACAGAGGCTGAGAACAAACATGAAGAGACCAGGATCTGTAAGGCCAAGAAGAGCAAACTATGTTGGAAATGAGACAGATAAACCTGAGTTACGCTGAATAAGCTCCACTTTTTTATTTGAATGCTTTGTGGGTGGACCAACACAAAATGTTTACTCTCTAGACTTGGCAGGCTGTTATCTTTCACCTAATGACAACTTGCTGAGGCAATTAAAAAGTGTATTGACTACACTGAACTGGAGTCAGCAAACATTTTTTCCCCAGCAGTGGATTTTTTTTCCTCTCATCAGTCCATAATGCTGTCATAGTATCTGTGAAATGAAGAGGTGCTTGGTGGGGTATGGCACAGTGCTGAATTAATGTATTGCTTTTCTTAAGCCTTGTGAGATCAGAGAACCATATGCCAGGTAGAGTAAGAGACAGCTGTCATGCCTTATTGCATGGTTCTCAAGCACGAGTATATTTATCCATGTTCTATACTGTGTCTTCCTCTGCAACCCTTTCCCTTTCTTTATTTGGCCCTATAAATTGGCTAAGATTCAAATCTTTATTAAAAGCATCATGGCAGAACTACTAAGTATATAATAATTTGTTTTCATGAAGCTTTCTTTCCTTGCTTAGGGGCTTTCTATGGTACCTGTATGGGGGACCCAATCCAAAACCTCACCTGAGCCAGCAGGAAGACTTTTGGGTCTTCAAAGCAGAGCAGATGATATCCCAAGGTGAGTGAGATGACCAGTCTCAAATTTTGTTTCTGTACAAGCTGTTCTGTGCTGGTTTTCAGTTCTCCTTTCTGCCTTACAATAAGGAAAAGTGTTGCCATGTAGGACAAAGCACCTTGCTCAGCTAATAAAGAACGTTTCAAAGGAGGAATCCTTTCTCTTCAAACCAACTTCTTATTTCTCCTGTACATTTCCAATTGATTCTTTGCCCCTAATCCTCACCCAGATCTTTGGTTTTGCAGAAGGTACTGCAGACTCCCACTAGTGCAGGTGGAGAGTGGATCTGCCCAGGCTGGCTGTGGCAGGAGCCAACTTGCTGCCACATAATGCCCTGATCACTAACAAGGGAACTGCACTTCTGGAAGATTTGAGCTTGTGGGGAGAAGAAGAGAAGTCTTGTGTGTCAGTTGCACCCCAGAAAGGCAGGAAGAAAGCCAGAAAATACCAAAAATCTCTAAATGAACTTAACTTCACAATGGATCAATTTCAGACAGTGGGCTTTGAGTCATCTAGTTCTTCACCTGAATGGCTTCATCTCATTGTTAGTTATTAACTTGTCACCATGATTTGTATAATGGGTGAAACCTTTTTTTCCCCAGCATTTATCTTAATTCTCCTGTTCCATTTCAGCTGGCTATTTGCTAAAATCATCTTTTTGTACACAGTAATTGATCAAGACAGGATCTGCATTTGAAACAATGAGAGTGCTTTTTGTGTTATTTAAATAGTGTTACTTTGCAATTATGATTTCCTTCGATGCATCCTGCCTTGCTCTGAACACAGTCTAAGGTCTGGCTGGAAACTTTTAACCCTCACCCCTACCCATCTCTAACTGCCAACTGTTGTATGAAGCTGTATTGAAATATTGGTATTTCAAGATTGACTCACAGCTTCCGAGAGATTCTGATGCTGATGTCTCTAAAATTTATTCCAGTTAATGCTTTTCACCTAAGTTGGTAATTTATTAAAAGCAATTGTCTCATAAATACTTATTTAAAGGGCAGGTGTCAAGAAGATGGGGCCAGACACTTTGCTCAGTGACAGGACAAGGGGCAATGGTCATAAACTAGAACTGAAACACGGGAAGTTCCATCTCAACATATGAAAAAAACTGCAGAGTCTCCTTCTCTGAAGATGCTTATAATCCACATAGACTGGTTTCTGTCCCACCTGCTCTAGGTGAACATGCTGTGACAAGGCCAGGTGGACTAGGCACCCTCCAAGTACCCCTTCCAACCATTGCATAACTACCAAACTCAAACATCTGCACTTGAATTTAGGAGTTCAGCTTATTTCTATATCATTAACCACCACTGTGATTAGTTAATAATAACAACGATGATGATAATAAGTATTTGAGCTGAATCCAAGTTCTTAAAAAGTCCTGCAAAGGCCAAATCCAGGGTTTTGTCCATATTTTTACTAGGTAATAAGCATTAATCAAATTAATGATTTCAAATTAGTTTAAAATAATCTTGAATCAACCCCCATACAATTACAAATAGGTGGATAAAAAAGAACAATGGGGAGTCACAATGTAACCAATAGCTAGCTATTTTAAAACAATTCTTGAAAACTAAAACACTTCCAGGGTGGTTTCAATGGGGTGGTGTGATTGCATTAGCTAGAGGCTGCAAGATCTGACAAGTCAGTGACACTACTGCAGGAACTTGGTTACCCAACAGCTTCCAGAGATGCTTAAGCAAGATCCTCTCAAGTGGTAGTTGCAGAGGAAAGCCCTGAAAATAACTCCAGGGTTTTCTAATTTAGGTTTGTTTACTTGTTCTCCCCCCAGGCAGAATAAAATCTCACTCGTGAGACTTGTCCAGGGCTATGGATGGGTGTCTGAGACATTCCCAGAGAGTTCCCAGGAACTAAGGCCAACAAGCACAGAGGAGCCAGCTCTGCTCTAGCAAAACATTCTAAACCTTCCAAACCGAGTGGCTGCTTGCAAATTGCCTGTTTGGAGTGATTCTGGAAATCCCCTGCTTCTGTTTTGTGCCTGGGGAGTGGTTTGAAGGGTAGGTGGCAGCAGCCTTAAGGGTGCTAGAGACTTGCCTAGCTGTTTAACACCATACATGATCATGATCCAGGAATGTTCCTAGGTCCTGAAGAAAATTTAAATGAAATATTTGTTTTCTTGAGAATGGAACTGTTGAGTTTCCTGCTTTACATGACATCCATTACAGGAGTGGATTAAACCACTGTTTATCTGGTTGCTGAACTAGCTGCTAAACTCACAGAAAACCAGCCTGTACTCAGGTTAGATCCAGCACTGTGCAGTCTCAGCAGTCTTAATTTTGCCAGCATTAGGAAAGAACCACATTGATCTGCAGCAGCCTCTTTAATGTCACCTACGGACCATATGAGTTTGGTTTCATCAGTAACAATGGCCCAAACTGGGAAGCATCTGTTAATTTCTCCTCTTACTTTGTACATGTGTAATCAGTCCCTGATGTGATTTCATTTTTGGAAGCTGGATTTCCTTGCATACGTAACATAAGACTCACTTCAATCTTCTTTCCTATAAACTCCTTGATTAATGCACTGAGGTCCAAATCTGAAGAGAGTTGATCAGTCCAGACTGCTGCTGGTTTACACTGTCTGAAAACAGAGCTTTCAGACAATACTTAGAAAGTCAAAGCCTAAGACAGCTATTGAAAAGATTAGCTGTCAGCTTCAGCAACAGAATGTACAGTCACCTCCACAGCCCTCATATGTAATTTTGTCTGTGTGGGTGAAAGGGAATGAGAGCACAATTGCTTCACCTCTTCTAATTCTTAATGATCCTGCCTTTCCCCAGTCGACCTACGCACAGACATTTACAGCCATCAAACACACAGACTGCCAGACCTAGGTGTGTTGGGCTGTGCCTCCAGGGATCCCAACCAGATGGTATTTTAGAAGAGGACACAGTTCATTTCAGAGCAATCCGAATGAGCAGCTTTCTTTTCTTTATTACACCACTGCATTTGGCGCCAATCCACCAGAGGCAGATTCTCTGCTCTCTAAGGAATGAGCTGCCCACTCTGTCCATTTAACAGGACGTTCAGCTCAGAAAATCCAGTTGCTGATCACACATGTGGAGCAGATGTGTGAGCATGCGGAGCAAAATAAAGAATAAAAACTCCCAGCAGTGTAGTGGGAGAAATGTAGCGTAACTACTGAAAAACAGTGACACAAAAGCTCTGATTCTGAAACAGTGGTTATTGTTGTTGTAAGGAGGATTTTCCTTATTACTCTTTCTTAGGGAGGAAAAAAAAAAAAGGGTAATAAATCCTTTATTATTTTTCTCTTTGGAGGTCAGGGAGGATTATTCATGTTATACTAATGTGGCTTCTTTGTTCGTTTTCACTGACTTCTCCTGACAAAGATATGATTCTAACTAGTTTGACCAGACTATCTTGGGGCCCTACCTCTCAGGAACTGAGTCTTGGAAAACTTCCACTGGAAAAAAAACCCACACCCTTTAAAAGAGAGGATATCAGAAGTATACATCTTTTATCCATGCCCCACACACTTGCATGTAAAGGGAGAGCACCAGCTGTTTTTCTCATGGTGAATAAGGGTTACTTGGGGAAATCTGACTTCCTGTTTTTACATGGACAGCTACATTGTTGCATAGCCAGTTAATTTTGGTTAGGTCAATAGAGCAACTTTAATTATTGGAACTTTCCTTATTCACTCAAGCTTCATACTGTACAGTAGAGGGATTACTAGGAAGTTCGAACTGCGTACAGAAGTTGAAAAGCTCATCTTAATTGCATGGCCTCTGCTCAAACATTTGGGGGAGATGGGATTTAAGGAATGGTACAATTTGAAACTATGGACTAAATTTTTCTTAGTTCAAAATAATACTCCATTAAAATCTCATGGAGATTTTTACAAAGAACCTGAAATTACAGATTTAAGGCACTGAGAGTAGCATCCTACAGATGTGGTGGTAAAATGGTCCATTTTTCCATGACAGTGCAACTTCAAACAGCAAAATTCTGAGCAGGCAATGTCAAATCCAGACAGCAATCCCATTCAGTCACAGGCAACACTATGAAAAACACACTACTCAAGCTGTTCTCGCCAGTGGGGCAACTGGTGAGATGAAATACCAAGTAAAGCAAAAAATCCACTACGAAATCAGGAGCTTTTCTTGAATTCTGTGATGTTAATTTCTAATTTACTTTAAGTGGAACCCTTAGATTTTCTTTAGTTCAGGGACTGGCTAAGTCCCTTCCTCTATTTCATATGGTGTTACAAGTTATGGTGGATTTCTAAATCTTGGTCTTGGTTCATGCATCAAAGAACATATGGGCTGATTTCCTTCAGTTTCTCATAATATACATGTAGCCAGCTGTATGTTATTACATAACTTTAGACTTAAAGCATCCAGATCATTCTAGATACCATGATCTATTCCTCTGTTTTTGATACAGTAATATTATAGTGGGAGACATTCACCAGTGCCATTATGAGGAAAGCCTGGGGTTTTTTTTTAAATTCATATCCTTGTTCTTAATAAACATCCCAAAGAAAAATATTCAACAGCAGCAGGCAGTAATAAAGAGGCAGAAAATGGCAAAACCACAGTGCTGAGGAAACCTATGTGAAAACACTGGTTGTGTCTTCCTGGTTACAGAAAACAAATAGAACTGTTCAAAGTGCTTGCCAATAAGGGCCTGCCAAATAAAATATTGTTTTATGAAGTCAGGAAAAAACTAATTTTAAAGGTTATTGTAGGTTATTTGTGGTCACGTCTTGTGTTCATAAAACATGATGTCATCTTGAACCCTTCACTATTTTTATTTCGGCCCTATAGGTCTTTGTCTGAGACACTATCTCAGCAATTGTAGAAATTTAAAAGTTATTGGGAAATATTTGCAAGGGTCTGTTCTACAAATTGAGTGGGTATAAAATAAATTAGATACAACCCAACAGAATGCAAGAACGCATCAGAACATCTGTATTTTCAGCGAGTTTACTTATCCAATTCAGTAATTTAGAATTATGAGATCACACCAGCAGCAATAAATTTGAAACCAAAAGGTTGCAGAATTGTTCTCCCTACTTACTTTTGCTTCAAATCACATCAACACCACAAAACTGCTCATCACAGCATCTTATTCTCTGCCCTGCCCCTGCAAACTGGGGGAATGATTATCATGGCATCTAATGTAAACATTTTATTTCTCATCTTCTGCTTTTTAAGTGGATAGAGTTTATTCAACTTGATGAGTGTGACATCCTACCAGTTAATCTGGTGCATCTAGATAAACTGCAAACCTATGGAGAAAACAGATGTTAATGACAAGTTGAGGGAAATAAGGGGTTAAAGACCTGTGCTGGCCACTGTTTTGCCTCATTTCTTTCTATCTCTTCCATCTAACATTGACTGACCTGTCATAATGCCAGATGGATTACATGGGATTTCTTTTTTCAGAATCAAGGCTTCCTATAAATGGTTTCTTCCATATGAAGCTACCTAATTAGCAGCTGACTCAGGCCTGAACACTTCCTTGAATGCCGTGGCTGCTTTGGGGATTTTTCCATCTTAGCCACGGACAGAATCTTCTCTGATGCTCTCACTGCTAAAGCACTTTGTCAGGGCAAAGAAATGCTTATGACATCTTATTATGTGCCCTTTTCAGCTTATATACTCATTTTTTCATTAAAATAAGAATATCCCTCTATTTCTCCCTCTCCTTGTCTCATTTGGGCTTTGTTTCATGGTCATGAAAAGTGACTTGATATGACATAAGTCTTAAAACATGGCTTGGCTCCTTGTGGGTACATGCAGAGATGCACAGTGGACTCTGTGATGCTCCCATGGGATATTACAGCACATAGATACATGAGTCTTCCCCAGTGCCACATCTGGCTTTATTATTCTCAATTCTTTTCTTCAAATATGCCTGTTTTTAAATCTAAGTGTCAGTGAGAAAAGATAAAAGGTGATGGTCTGGGTCACCTATCAAAGAACACAGGACTCCTATCCCCAAGGAAAGGAGAAATAAAGGCAGTTTTAGACCACTTCTTCCTCTCTACCCCAGGCTCCTGCAAGCATTGAGGCAATCTAGTTTTTTTCAGGATTTTAATAGCCCAGAGACCCTGTGTGCTCTGCTGCTGACAGTGTTGCTTAATGTGCCTGAAACACACGTGGTTTGGCTCTGTGGTCTCCTCTTCCACTGGGGGCCCATTTGATGCCTGGGGTCACTGCCGACTTTTAGAGGGACAGCCTAAAGCCTCCCCATGCTTGCTGGAAGAAATCCTCCTTCAGTTGCATCTGGTCCTTTCAGAGGCTCTTTTCACTACTCAGGCCTTTTCCTCGCATAAAAGAGCTGCAGTCACAGGACAAATCTCACCTAATATATCTTACCTGTAAATGGCATTTTTTCTCCCAGATCAATTTCTAATACCCTGCTGATGTTTGTTTTCCTGCTTTCTTGCCAGTTGGCATTGCTGATGCTATTTCCTTTTCTGCACTATCATACTCATGGAATGAATCTCAAGAGCACAGTTTCCATTAATGTCTTATCATTTGTATTTTCTGGGTAAGCTTTTCACTCTAAGTACAGTTGAGCCAGACTTCTATTCCCACTATCAATTTCACTCCACCCAGGTGTCTCCTACCACCTTGCTTATAAATATTTTTCTTAATAGTAAGTGCTGTGGAATTTGTACTTGGGAAACTGAGAAAGGCTTTCAGACAATTTGGGTTGGTACTCAGAGATTATTCTGTTCCTGTGATTTATCAATAATATTCCAGGGCAAAAGGAGGAAACAAACTTAAGCAGTGGCCAAAAGGATTTTTTTTGAAAGGATACTCAGGATCATATGACACTGAGATTTGTTTCATTACCCAAATTTCACTAACTCTTAACATAATTTAAGGTTGACATAAGCTTTAGGATGATCTCAGTAACATGTCTTAGAAAGCAAGTAAACCACTCAATTTACATTCCATTTCTTGCCTATTTGTATCCCTTATAGCTCCATATACATGTGAGTGTGTGTTTGTTTCATTACCACTATTGTTTTGGAAGAAATGGTTTTAGTAAGGGTTGTGATATCAGTAATACCAGAAATACTTGGTAAGATTTAAGAGAATATCTGCTACTAAGAACCACATTTTAAAATTTCCTGATTTTGCATCCATTTTTGTTCCATTTATTATATGGCCGAATACTTAGCCTGTGGACAGATGTTCAATTTGCAGACAGCTGTGTTAGTTTAAGATGTTACTATCCCCAGCTGTTTGCTACCAGCATGTTGCTGAAGACCCTTGCAAGGCTTTACTTGGGTTTCTAACTAGGGCAAGGTCATTTGGCTCTAGTTCAAACCATCAGCACTGGTCATTGCTGTTGGGACATGAAATATTGCTCCTACCCTGTCTTCTGATGGGGATCCAGCACTACCTGTTTCATACAGGTGATCCCCTGGCTTGGCAGATCAATACTTCTACATGCTGTCTATTTTGAGTATATTGTGGATACTCATCTGCTTCATGAGAATTTGAGTATATAAGAAGCAAATAGGTACCTAAAAAAAGTTACCTAATACCATTTCAGCTATCTAGGATGTTGCACTGGAGGCATCTTTGATATCTCAGGGTTAAGCTGAGGCAGTAGACCCCTATTTTTAGTAATGAGACTTTTCCCCTCAGTGTTGAATAGCTCTCACTGACAGAAGGTAATTGTTTTGTTTGGAGACCTAATAGAAAGTTTTATACAGTACACAGCCTGAACCCAGTGAGCTACAAAGTCAAGGTTTACTTTAATGATGTTAAAATAATTTGAAATTCTCAATTCTTTGTGAAAGAACATTTGAAAAAGAAAGAATGTCTCCACAGACATAATGAATATTCAATTATTCAAAACCTTTTCTAGAGGAAGTAGAATTTCCCTCAGTCTCAGACTGGTGGTCTCTTTCTCATAATGTGATGTTTATGAGATATGAATATTAATGTGTATATCAGTGTAATTTTATAGAAAAAAAACACAATAACAAAATCTAAATTTTTTTCACAGTGTCTCCCACATGACTGGGAAAGTTATGTATCTGGTAATAGTGTGAAACACAAGTTTCTTGAGATTGTCATATAAAAGCAAACAGCCCCTAAATTATTGGTTTCCACTTCCCACATGAGAGATGGGTCATGGTCTTTGGAAATACTTTTTGCTTCTGGGCAGAATGCTTCTTACCTTTCCCCTCTGGTGCAGATGTGTATTGGTGGAATCCTTTTGCTGCACTGGAGTGTGCATCTAAGAACTGATTGAGGAGGTGTCGATTTTATAGCCTTATTGTCCATCACTTTCTCTATATAGGTTTTCCTATTTGAATATAATTCAGAAAGCTGAGGAGTAGTGCTTACCATTTCAAGCAAACAACTGAGTCTTAAATAAAAGGTTCCACATGCTGGTTGAGAAACAGACTTACATTAGCTCTCCACTCTGCTAAACTCACAAATCACACTTGTAAGACCTTTTCTTTCCATCTTTGACCTATCACTTTAAATTCGATGTATCTATTTTAGCTGCAATTTAAAACAAACTGTCCCACAGCCTGATGAAGACTTCTTACTTTCAGTGCCAGAAAAGGGCATATGTCACCAGAAACAGTCTGCACTAGTACTTCACTGTTGCTTATTTGACAGATGACCTCCATGTGAATCTCCACTGGGGAATCTCCTCTGCTCATGTCCATGTTTGGTTCAGGTTGCCTTGTTGCTATTTTCTTCCACTAGGGCAAAGGTACAAAATTCTTCTGAGTTTTGTCTCAAAGCTTCTCAGCATCGTCCTAAAAGAGCAATTTTGTTTTCCAAGGGAGGGCCCTGAGACCAGAACTCTCACTTACAGTACACTTGGTTTCAATGTTTTACAAACACTTCACATCCAGTTTCCTTGGGCTGTTCTAAAATAGAAATAGACTCTTGAGGTACAGAGAGACTAAGGAAGCTACTGTACATGCCCATATCACACCAGAAAAAAAAAAAAAAAGGCTGAATTAGTATGCACACAGTCTTTGGGTCCCACATGTTTCTCACTTCAAAGCACAACCATGAAATAATATTCTAATAAATGATTTTTATATAGTTCACTACAGAGAAGTGGGCCAAGTCTTCAAGACACATGTTCCAGTGTCCCTTCTACTGGAGGGATTCAATAATTAAGTCCAAAATGAAACAGAACCATGGAGCAGTAAGACTATGCTATTAGGGCATTACAGATTATGGCTGTGGACCAAGAATATAATGGAGTTTTCTAGATAGAGCAACTGTAAATACTTTAAATAAATAGTTCTGTGTATTCTCCTTTCTTCCTGTCCATCTCTGCTCCCTGGCTACAAACTTTCAACACTTAAGAGTCACTATAAAATGATTTTTGAGTATTTACATGCTAGTTGATAACTACATGACTAAAAGATAAATTTAAAATGATTCACGTAATAACTGAGATATTTTTACTTTGGGGGCATGTGCAATACAAAGAGAAATGCAGCTCTTAATTAATTCTTTCATGTAATGAATATTTTGTCATTTCTATACCTGTGGCATCTATAAACTGAAGCATTATTCCAATCATTGTGACCTCAAGTCCTTTGGAGGAAAAGACATTCTTTTCAATATGCTAAGCTGTTCTATAAATATTTTTTTCTCAGTTTGAGATCCAAAGTATTTTTCCTAATTTTTAAGTAAATCTATATTCAGCACAATTATTTAGGGTACTTTTAAAAGTGATAATGTGTGCATGGTGTTTCACACTGTGATAACAACATTAGAGACACATTGAATGGCTGCTTAAAACTTCACCCAGACAGTAGATGAAAATGACACATTTCACACAACTGCAACAGGAGTTACAGAATCAGAGTGGGCTTTTCACTCTGAGTACAATGCTTCTTTAAAAATTACCTTCAGAGCCAAAATCTGAGACACTTTTAAAAGGCTTTTTATATTGTTGCTAAGGTTTCATTATAGAGGTAGAAATTCTTGCAGTTTTCTTTGTTTCTGAGTGTTTACTCTGTTTCCATTTTGTTGCATACTTGTGTCATGACTCGACCCCTAGAAATAGCCATATTCTTCTGGGCTTCTAATGCTCTAACTTCTTGGCTCTCAAAGCAAACAAACTTATTTAGCACCAAGTTGCCCTGCCCACAAAAACTATTTCTGAAGGTTTTGTGAGTTGGAGTTGTATTAATCTGAATGATGGACTCACCTCAGCCTGTTTAGCATTATACCTCGTTCAATAGACAGTTTAATGGATGATCCACAGCAGTGCATTACATTTTTGAGCTCTGGGAATTACTTTGCACAGTCTGAGATTGGGGACTGAATTTGGTGGCTGAAATCCAAAAGCTTTTTCCTTTTTTTAAGTACCAAACATTGCCTCTTGCCAAATGGGATCATTTTCCCATCTGTTGAAGGGTTTTCTGCCCTTGGTTATGGTATTCAGTTTCTCTGGCTCCTTTAGACTCAGACTAGTATAAAACAGAAGTACCAGAAATTAGCAGTAATGGCAGCAAGCAACTGAAATCAAAGGAATCAGACCTCTAGGTGTGAAGGACCAGGAGAATGTTTGTTTGCATCTGGAGTAGTTGAATATAATCTCCATTGTCTCCATCTCCTTTCAGCAAGTGTCCTCTCATTTAAAAATAACTGGTAGATGTTTTGCTCTGATGCTTTCTTAACACACTCTCTGTCTTTAAGAAGCTGGGAGAGGAGTTTGCTATGATGGGAGCCTTAAAGAGTGTGTTTACTTCATACCCCTAAGGATGCTTGTGTGCAAACCCCTAGTTTTGAGTGCAAACCCCTAGTTTTAAGTGCAGAGTGTGCCAGGGACACAACATGATGTGGCCATTCATCCTGCCCAAAGCCACTGCTGCAGCCTGATAAGCCCTGACCTTCACAGACCAGCAGTGTGGGTGAGAGGAGAACTGGCTGTAGGACTGTTCTGGGGAGTGTGATAGGGATGGCAATGGAAATGAGAAAACACCATGGTACTGGCTTCAAACCTAAGCTAAGGTCTGTAGGTGGCCATCACCATTAGGGTGCAGTGCACACACCAGCTTGAGGTATGGCTGAGGAGGAAGCAAGATGAGGGGCTGTGAAGAGCAGTTGGAGGGGTTCTATCTGGACACAGCTTTTGGTTTGAAATTAACAGTTCAGTTTTTTTGTGATGCTAATGGCTCCAGTACTATTTCTGTCGTGGATTTGGTGAAAAATACTTATATCAGAATCATCCCCATGAAGGATGTGGAAATGATTTTTTTGGAACAATTTTTGTTTAAAACACTGGAAGCTACTGGAACAGGTCACCCATAGAGGTGATGGGATCCCAACCTTGGATACATTCAAGGTCAGGCTTACTGTGAGCAACATGCTCACTGCAGGGGGTTGGACTAGATGGCTTTTGAAGGTCCCTTCCAACCCTATGTTTCTATGACTCTATGAGATGGGCTGGTGACAGGCACAGCTGGCTGCCCCAGTGGTGGACTGGGTTGGGACAACAGGCAAACCAAGCTGACACGCTGGGATTTGCTGAGCTGCCTAATCCAGTACTGAATTTGCCACAGCTCAGTCCTGAGGAGATTATTTTTGAGTCCTGAAGGTTTAAGGCTCCACAGTGGTAGAATATGCATAGAGAAGGGTAATGGATACTGAAATGTAGCAGGCTCCAAAGAAATTAGTCCAGTAGTTATTCCCCAGTAACTGGAAAATGTATTAAAAAAATAATTTAGTGTGGATATTTTTGTCGCAACACATTTCAGAACAGCTGTCATAACACTTGGGATTTACTTTAAAAAAATCCATTTGAACAAATCTCCTTCATCTGGAAGATAAAAGCAGAGACTACAGTGCACAGAGGCATATTCCTAAAGCACATGATATAGAAAACTTCTGGTTGTTACTGGGTTAATCAGTACTGTTCTGGAAAGTACCAAAAATTGCATGTAACTGTTTCAAAAATCACAGGGATATTCTGAACATTTCCGCTGGGTCAAAGCAAAAATAACTATACATCCTTTTTGGGTGATTATATTCAGGAGACTGGTCTTGTTAGAATGACTTAACACATCCATTATTGCAATTATAATTTAGTGATAATTACACTGTAGAATTCCAGTGTTCTAATACAGCAAGTGGGAGCCTATGGAGAAAGCTAGCATCCAGCATCTCCAGAGCCTTGGAATGAGTGCCTGTGATTTTATAATTTCCAGACTTGTTGCATTTATTTCTGGAGGGGTTATACCCACATTGTGTAGGTTACAGAGCCCTCTCTTTGCTGGTTGAAATGAAGCACTGTCATTGACATGTCAGATCCAATACAACTAATTAACATGGAAAATATGTTTGACCTGCACTGGTTAAGATAGATGACTTCCTTACACAAGTTATAAACATTTGTAGGCATTATGCCAAAACTTAAAAGGAATTTGTGTTTTATGAAAGTCTATTTAAAGTTTCCTTTCAAATAAAAAACAAAAGCCCCAAACCAGAAAACAAAGTGACCCCTTACACAATGTGCAACATCAGAACGTAAAGCTCTCTCTAATCAATGTGACCAAATCCATTTTTGCAAACAGCATTCTTTCACAAACTGTGATGACTGAACTGAAAGATAAGGCCTAAATTTCTGTTTAGAAAATTGCACAACAGTGTAAAAGGCAAATATGCTTTCATTTCCCAATGCTAATATCTTTTGTTTTCTAGTTCTCCAGTGTGGCCCTATATAGGAGGAAGGAAAACAAGTAAATTACCAGCAGCTAAGTGGTGGGCCAAATCCTTTATGTTCTCTCTACTTGGCATGGGGAGATCTTTAAAATAGTTGACTGAATCTACTGATACTTTGAACAGCCAAGAGAAATCTCTGAAGATTATCAATGGATTGATGGAATTCTGACATACTGCTTTGAGGCTGTAGCCATCAGTGTTCAGACAGGCCTGAAGTCTCTTTTAGGAGTGAGAAGACACAAACATGAGGTAAGAAAATCTTCCCCCTTTCCATGTTTTGGTCTATGAATACTATCAAGTCAGAAGAAGCCTTGCATTGTCCATTTAGAGGAGTTAAGACATGCGTATGTTAGGAATAACCTACTTTAAGATACATTTCTAGCTCTCATTTTAGCCAGCTTTAGAACCAAGGAAAGAGTCCAAATAAACAAGGTCTGTAATTATCTTTACAAGAAAGCAGCCAAATACTTGATTTTTCACTCTTTTTTTCCATGAGGACTTAGCTGAATAGCTCCACTTTCCATTGTGTGGCTCTAGGAAGGAGGCCTAGGGAGGAAGATGGGTTTTTCAGCCTCAAACTCTTATCTGTGGCCTGGTTTTGCCCATACCTGAAATGACAAAGTTTGGCTGTTTCAGCTCTCGAGTGCACACACAGCTGCTGCTTGTTACTGCACTGAAGGTAGGATATAAGGACAGCAAGCTCTGTGAAACAAAGTCATTTTTTCCAGGCTTTTCCTCTTAGACCACCCTGTTCCTAGCCCTTATTCCTCTCCTGAGACCAACAGGGAACTCACAACTGCAGGAGGAAGGGGAAGGACTCTTCTCATTGTAGCAGGTGGGGTGAAGGGATACCATACCATCAGTATAGGAGGAGAGCTGAAATAGAAAGAAAAGAGCTACTGCTTTTTGGGGTGGTCATTGACTCTTTCCATGGTGCCCTTGCCTTCACGTCATGGGAGGATCTGTTTTGCTATCTTTATAAACTTTGGCCACGCCAAGTGTAATGTTGATATTCTCACTGTGGCAAAAGTCAGCCTTGTCTGTACTGATAGATCTAAGGCAGCTTTGCAATCGACTTTGATTTCCAAAAAATACTGAGCTACAACACTTCGAGGGCTTTCGGGTTATCCAAAAATAACTAATCTTTTTTTTTTCAAATGTTGATGTGCCTTTGTTCAGTGACAGATTTCTGGAGGCAAATGCTACAGAACAAACTAATGAGCCTTTTCTTGCAACACTTTCAGTTTGGGTTCAAACCGGAAAGCAGAGATCCAAGTTCTGCTGCCTTGGGGATACTTTTCAATGTGAGGTTTGGATCTAGCCCACTATAAAGAGTCACTATACATGCAAAGTTTTGAGATCGCTGTAGGTTTGGACTCTCTCCACTGTCAAAGTTCAGAAGGTTTTGTCTGGGTATTTTGACGTGGGCCTATCTCCATTTTAGTTTTGGAAACAAAAAAAAAACCCAAATACATGTATGAAAGAAAACCCCCTTGCAAATATGTAACTTAACTGTTGTGTGCAGAAACAATTTCAGGACCTCGAGCCCTCCAGGTAGTTGTTCATGCACTGACACCCATTGTTTTCAGTGGGCTCCATGTGTGAATAATTACACACCTGGGAACAACCATTTACAGGATCAAGCTGTTGCAGAATAATACGCTGCTGAAAACTTAAAAGGTAGCTGTAGCTTGTGATTGGATTGGTGCAGACTTAGCAAAGAGGCTGTCTGGACTAAAGCTATTGTCACTCTCATTTTAAGAACGATTTTTTAAACAGTTACATTTCTCTGCCCTCTGTTTCCAGGGCATCTCTTGCTTCCCTCTTCTAGGAGGAGTCAGATTGCAAATGCATGTTAACAAATTCAAAAGCTACAAATGAATTTTACAGTCCTCAGTGCTGGTTATTCTCACCTCATGAATTCAGAAGTGTCTATGCATTTGAAGGATTGGGGGGATGATCTCATCTCCCAGCTTCACATATTCGTTTTCCCCTGCAACTCATTCCATTCACTCAGCTAAGCAAGCCAGACCTTCCAGGAAAGGACAAAATGTTATTGCTTTTCTTCCTTTCTTTATGTTTGCTGCTTGTGTTGATCATCTCATTGTGGGGCATTAAGTTTTTGTTCAGGGATAGTAGTTCTTTCTCATGTTTTTTAATATTTTATGTACTTTTTATGTTCTCAGACGTGGAATTTTACTATTCCACAGATCAAATAAATCCCAGGCTTTCAAAAATGATACAGTGGAAGCCTCAGCTTCACAAGCACAGCTGCAAATGAGGTTTTAATTGCCAGCTTAGGAAAAGTGCTGAAAATGTCTAGCCAGTGAAAAAGCAGTAAATTTGAGAGGTCAGAGCAATAGAGAACATGCCTGTCTTCCACAGGGTATAGCTTATAAGACTAGGAAACATACTCCCTTAAAGCATATTGTAAGTAATGTGTGACCAAACATGCTTCCAGTTTTACTGTAGACATAATGAAAAGTGAAACAATACTTCTTCCTTTTGCTATTAAATCCTTTGCTGGTGACTGTTTCACCATCTTTACTATGCTTATATTGTATACTTTTGTTGTTTTCCAAAACAAAAAGGATAAAATTTTAATAATTCATGTTCATCCAATTATTTTTTTGTCTGTGTGAAGGTCAAGTAAAATTTGCAGGTGTCCAGGTGAACTAGTTCTGGAGTTGAAAAGAGGTGGTGAATCCATTATAAAAGACCTTAAAGCACAGTTGTAAAAGAACTCCTCAAAACTTCCCTATTTTCATATTCCTGTTTCAAAGCATGATTGCCAGAGAGATTCTCAATAAGGGTTCATCAAGCCTTTTTTCAGAGGAACAAAACAACATTTTTCCTCCCAAGAGCTTCTCTTGGAAAAAAACACAGTATTTTGTTAGATTGAGAAACACACAGAAAATGGGTCATAGGACAACATTAAAAATGGAAAATTACAGCCCCAAATGGTTAAAGATTTACAAGCCTATAAGCAGCTGGCAAGAGGGTCAGAAAGTGGGATATGTTATTTCAGTTTCTGTAATAGGTGGTATTATTAGCTCAGCCTGTAACTAGTATTCTTAAGGGATGTCAAGTATGGGATATTACGGAAATATTTCATTATATAATAAATGGGCTTCTCTGAACAAAATCTCTCAGCTTATTGCAGCTGACTCATCAGTTGTTTCTGAAACATTCTGTCTTTGATGGTGCCACTGAGACTGCCAAAAAGCCAGATCAACCTGTGCCAGCTGTTAGGGTATTTGTGATATGAATGTATTCCCAAAGAGCATTTGTTTTATTTTAATTTTCACTATATCCCAGTTATGCATTCATTCAGGTTGTCTGTTTATTTGTACTTGGGGCAGTGCAACTCAGGAAGGTTTTGAAAAGCAGTGACTCCAAAGTAATCAGCCAGGATTCTTGTTGGGGCTTGTTACCTACATTTAATACATTAACAAAGAAAAAAGAGCAAAAAAAGCAACACCAGCAAAACAACCCACTGCTGTAACAATAGTTTGCTTTAGTTTCAGTTAGCTGAAGTGCAAAAATTACTTTAATGCTGATTTTACAAAGAATAGAGAATGTGATGACATTCTGTATTCTATTATGTTCTGAGAAGCCTGTGTGATAGTTTTCTCACTCACTTTAGAATTGCTTGGAAAGAGATAGAAGAAACAGAAATCACAAGGTCTGTTGTACTTCTGAGAGTCCTACTGAAATCTGTCAACATATAACTGGAAATATCTTAGAGACCAATGAGCAGACATGAAATTTGAAAGTCTGTCAGCCAAATAAAGACAGAATAAAATAAATAATATTTTGACTCTGTTGGATCAGTGAAAAAGTAACACTTAATTCGACCATCAGTCTGTGGAATTCATTGTCATGCAATGCCAAAACTTGACACAGGTTAAAAGGGAGTAGTTGATTCAGGGAAGAAGAGTCCAGCAAGGGCTATGAAACAGGAAGGTAAAAATTCTACCTCAAGAATTCTTTGAAAACAGTATCTAAGAATAACTTTATGTGAGAAACAGTCTGATACACTTCTGTTCTACAAGGGAGGAGAGGGTACTTCTTCCAAGTGCCAATGGTGTGAGGTAGAGTACAACAGTTCCTCAGCTTGATTGAAAATGAAGGGCACAGCCCTGATGAGGAACTGCTTTTTTCTTTTACTGTCTGATCCCAGTTTAGCCATTCCTGAATACTCTTTTCTTCCAGTCCTTAACAAAGACATCCAATCAGCAACATTCATTCTGCATGTTGCCTAATTGCCTGTGACTCTGGTGAGAATAACTGATCCTGTATTTCTGAGAGAAGTAATTTTTCAGTAATAATTATCCCATTTGTGTGGTAGCTGGGGAATCATATTTTGTGATTCAGTGTGTCATGGTTTATTTATCTGGAAATATATTGCTTTGATAAGCAAAAATTTGAGGTAGTGGAAATTATTTAAATTTTTGAAATCTGCTTTTGCCTCAGACTGTTCTATATCTGGCTGGCTATTACAATCTCAGTGTTTAAATGTGTTTTATGGAGTTGCCTCCTCCTGTGCTCAAGCAGCTCTGTTGCATTTTTGTGACTGAGTGTTGCCATTCATTGCTTGAAGTAGGTAACGAGAACTGTGCATTCCTTCAAAAAGAGGAACATCCCCAAAGGCTTACTTCAAGTTCTGTTTTGAATTTAAACTCAAAGCTTAAAATCTGATTATTGCATCTTCTTTTTAAACGTGCTTTTAAGTCTGTTCACATGTGGAAAATGTTTTCAGTTAGAAAAACATAGCTAATATATTTATTCCTACAAACTGAACATGTGACACGTGGTAGAAGAAACCTTTATATCTAGGAAAGTTAGCCACATGAATTTTATTGCTCCTTCTGTTCTGTATGTGAGTCTTTGCTGCTGATGTGGTTAAATACAATTTGGCCTGTTTATAAGTATCTTGTCTATTTAGGGTTTGGTCACTTTGGCTGCAGGAATTGCCCAAGGCGATCCTTTCTAGTGTCAAAGTTCTCCACTCAGGATGTTAATGTACTATTAAAGCCTATCAGTAGTGCCTATCTGTTGATCTAGGCACAATGGAAGCTGCCTGAGGGGATCTCAGAACTTCTAAAGATTTGTTCCTGCAATCCTCCTGGAAGTACTTTGTATTAAAGGTGGCCATGAAGGAGTTCAGTCAACCAGCACTTCTCCAGTCTCTCTATGGTCTCCAGTCAGCATCTATAACTCTAGGACAAACCTGCATTCAATCTTTCTGTCACAGTTATTACTAAAATTTCAAAGCCCTTTCCACATTAGAAGGAAAGTGCTCATTACAGGATCACTGGTACCTTCTTAAGGCTGTATCACGGCTTCTCTAAGAGGGTTTGTGTAGACAAAAGAAATGCTGAGCAGTTCTGCAAGGGACTGTTTTGATACAGACAGTAATTTCATCTCCCTTTGTATTAAAATTGTGTGATGGATCCTCCACATTCTTCCTTCTGCCTAGAAGTTAGGCAAAGAGAAAGGCAGTCAAGCTTTAGAGCAGAATAAAGACAATAAAAAAAGGCAGAGGTTAGAAAATAACAGAAAGGCCATTTGAGAGAAAATGAAAACAGTTGCTACATAACTTGAAGGCATTTCAGCTTCTCAACTGGTTGCACGCGTGGACAGCTTTGACACAAATATTTGCATGCTTAGATTTATAACAAAACATTAGCCACAAGGGTGACGTGCCTTACTGTGGGCTCAGGCACTGAGGTAACCAAGCCAAAATAGCAGAAATACAAGGAATTCTGGGGGCACATGAGGAGCACATGTACAACATATGTGCAGAGCTGTGTGTACCCACTTTCCCATATATACACAAACCCACTTATGTATAACTGAAGTGTGTGTGCCCTGGGATCTTTCCCAAGCTCTTCACACCTTACATGATACATGAAAATACATGTAAGCACCCATATTTATGCATTGACTGTGCATTTATATGCAGACATTTTATGGCTGGCAATTGTACACTTACCAAAATCATAGGATCATAGAATAGTTTGGGTTGGAAGGGACCTTAAAGATCATCAAGTTCCAACCCCCCTGCCATAGGCAGGGACCCCTCCCACTACATCAGGCTGCCCAGTGCCTTGTCCAGCCTGGTCTTGAACACCTCCAGAGAGGGGGCATCCACAACCTCTCTGGGCAACCTGTTCCAGTGCTTCACCACCCTCACTGGAAATAATTTCTTTCTTATGTCAAGTCTAAATCTACCCCCCTTCCAATTTACATCCATTGTTTCTGGTCCTCCCATCCCATATCATATTAAAAAGTCCTTCCCCTGCCTTTCTGTAGGACTCTCTTGAACCTGTAATCACTCTTATTGTGTAGCAGGGCCAGGGGCAGCCACCAGCATTCATCCACTGCTCCTTGCATGTGCTGCTCCCCTCTTTTACCAAGCAGAGAAACACTGCAATGTTTTTCTGCCTTTATTCCATGTTAAAACCCTCCCCTTGGTGTTGGAGCTGGAATTAGCTGCAATATCTGGCAAACACATACAATTTAATGAAATTTAAAATTATTTAAACCCACAAAACCTGTGGCAAAGAAAGTGAATTTATGTGTTGGATGTGTTTGTGACATGTGGCTTCCAACATACAAGTGACTGTGTGTCTGCAGGATGAGGAGCACCTGGAAAAGCTAAATCTGAGTTGGAAGAGGAGCCAGGCAACTGGTGTCCCTGCTGCAGACTGGGGTGCATTTGGGTATGGGGTTGGTGCAGAGCCAGACACAAAGCTCAGCTCCACCTTCAGCTTCCCCAGCTGCTGAGCTCTCAAAATTTGGTGTTTTGTTTTATGGTTGCCTCCTGTAATGATGGGAATCTTATCTACTGTGGCTTATACATGTTTTTCTAAGACACAAAAAAGGATTAGTAATTCTGTAGATTGTTTCTGTTTCTTTTTTCACTCTGGCCTTTTGACTTCTTGGTTTCTTCTTTTGTTTTATTTGGGTTCTGTTTGGAAAGGATTTTTGGTAAATCTGTCTCTCCCTTTTTCTTCATGCTTTTTCATTTTCTCTTTTCCCTTTGCCTCGCTACTATATGGGTTGACATGAGTGAGTCTCCTAATACTGAAACCCTAAATTTGAGGTCACATAGTGAAATATTTACTTGAACCTCAGAGTCTGGTCTGTTTAAAAATTCCTCTATCATGACAGGATCTCAAAGCACAGATGTCACCATGGCTTTTATTATAATTTGCTTTTGCAAAACTGAAAATCAATACAAAGACTAGTCTTCTACAGCCTAGGTTTTAGCAGTAATTTATTTCATGAAAAGTTATCTTAAAGTAGACTTGGTTTCATCTCACCTAGCAGAAATAATGTATAGTGTAGATGTTTACCCCAAACTTGTCACTGTTACCTACCCCAAACTTGTCACTGTTACCTACCCCAAACTTGTCACTGTAACCTGCTTTTATGGTTAAAAGAGTGAAATTGGCACACACTTTTTGAGGTTTATTTGGCCAATTTTAGACAAAGAGAAGTTGCTAGATGGGTTTCTGCAAAATGAGTCTTGCTTCTAAATATTCCAGCTGCACAAAACTGAAACTGGACGACATCAGTTTGAAATGCAATCTGTAAAATTAGTCTTAAAATAGAATTTATTTTTAAGAGTTGGTTTGATATGACTGCCATTGTGTTGTCTGACTCTTCCACACTTGCTACTCATGATTCCTGCATTCTCTTTTTGAGTTCCAGAAAGATATTACTTATCTTTCTCCTGTCTACTTCTTGCAATAAAGAAACATATTTGGGTCCATCATACATACTAAAAAAAATATAATCAAGCATCATTTTCTTGTGATCCAGATTCACATACTTATTTCCTTAATGGATGAATAACTGTTTACTGTGGTTTACCTTATATTTGTAGACCTTTGTCTAGCTAATTCTCAACAGAACAAGCCCCTGAAATCTCTCACTGAAAACAAGGCAGGTTACATAGAGAGGTCTGGTCATCAATAGAGGTTTCTAACCAGTGGTTTCACAGATAGGTCAGATTGATTTTTTGTGTTTTGCTCTTTTCCTAAATATTTTCTCAAATGGAATCTTTGTCTAAATAAAATCCATACTTTTTTGTCAAGTATATGAATGCATCACCTAAAAAAGACATGGAAATCAACCAAGTAACTCCCCAAAGAAAAAAAGAGATTTAAACTTGAATGCTCCAATGTAGATATATGCATATGAAAAATCCTAGTCATGACATGACATTTGGCTCATGGTCTCTCAGACAGAAATTTAATGTCCTTCAGCTCCACCTCTGTGTGAGATGTTAAAGATGCCCTGATCATTAGAGCTGGTTGAAAATTTCCAGTGGAACACTTCTCTGTTGGAAAATGCTGATTTTACAGAATTGAAACATTTCACGGGAACATGTTGATTCCATTGAAAGCTTGAATGGAAAGCAGACAGGCAGGCTGTCCAGGAAGCCTCTGCTCCAGCTTTTGTGCCAGCCTGGGCTCCCCTGGCTCCCCACTCCCCAGGCATCTGCTCCTCCAGCTCCCTGACACCCCAAACAGGCCTCTGCCTCTAAAGTGGGGTGGCTGAGAGGTGGGAAGCATGAAATGGGGGCCACTGGCCCTCAGGTAGGATCTCTTTCAGTTGCATTGCTTTGAAAGTTTTCCTTCCTTTACAAAACTCTGAATTCTTCAGGAAAAATTACAACTACTTGTTTCCCCAGGAGAGGAATTCTATTTTCCAGGCTGATTTACCAGCATGATGCTGCTGCTTATCTTTGCTTTGTCTTTGATTGTCCATCACCTATTTGCAAACATGGTCTTAGGTGGAAAACCTCCAGTATATTCCCACTGAAATACTCATGCAGTTGTCAGTGCCTGAAGATAAGCACAAATAAGAGGACATGCTCATTGTGCAGATTGGCACCATGATGAAATGAATTCACAATTTAATTTCTGGATGAACTCAGATGAGTGAGTTGTTCTCATGGAAACATATCAAACAAAAGAGGTGTACATGTGTGTATATATAGAAGAATTATTATTTTTATTTTTTAAAAATTGCTCAGGTGAGCAACTAACCTCATTTTTTTCCTCCAGGAAGTCTAGGAACATGTATTAAAACAAGAAAAAAGTTTAATCATAGAGTCCTTTTAACATTATTATACACACCATAAGAATTTCTAAGCCTAACTTGAAGATCTATATATACATTTTGGATAATCATCTGGTGGTTTTTGGTTATGGACATAACTTCAGCTTAGAATTCTGTTCTGGGCCAGATGTAACAGACACCTGTACAAATCAGTTGTCTCATCATTGCTCAGACAAGCTTTAGGCTGTGTTCTCATGTTGGTGCAATTGCCATGTGCTGGCTAATTGTCTCATTAACTTTATAGGGTCAGTAAAATGGCCATCATGTAGCTAATTGTTCATAAAGTATTTGAAGTGATCTGGATTAAAAAAAAAAAAAGAAAGAAAAAAAAAGAGGCCCTATAAACTCTGTTTGTTCTGCATTTTACCACCTGTGGAGCAAGGCACAAGCTCGGAGTGTTTATGTGCACATGCTTACAAGATCTGACTTGCACCAAGGTGTCACACTGCTGATCATTTCTCTGCTATTTCCTCACATTTGATAGGTGGCATTCTTACAGTACATCCAATCAGGGAATCAATAAATAATGAAGCCTGCATATTAAGAAAAGTTTAACAAATAAGTGCTCATAATGAAAGTCAATGTTGTGGTGTTTTTTTTTTCCAGGCTTGTCTGGCAGTCTTGCTTTTGATCTGGGAGCTGTTAGGAGCCGTTGCAGCACAGATGAAAGGAGTTAGAAAATTCCATATCATAATGCAGTTAGATCAGTAATTCATGAAGCAGGTAATTCACAATGACTTGCCAGTCCTTTGATTGCACAGGGTTTATGACTATTAGCAGTTTCCCCTTTCAAATTTGTATGCTTCCATACTTCCTTTCTGACCTCTTTTTCATCATTTATAGTCCAATTTGGTAGTGAAAAAGCATAACCAGTGCTCAAGTGCATGGCTGTCATTCAAACCCCAATGCGTTACTGAGCAGTTTGACATTTGTGACTATTAAAAAAAAAAAAAACATTAAGCAGGTGTACAGAACACTAACCAGGTCCCTCAAACAATGCTTTATGGGATTCACAACTTGCCTTCAGGCTATAAACCTGATTCAGCCTGAGTTTTCGTGGTAGTTTTCATCTTGATATTTACACTCCCAAATGCATCCTGCATCAGAACACGACAAGTTCCATTTTGATGGGAAGGTTGTGGCAAGAGAAGTGTTACAGTAAGAGCTTTGCAGTGAGGTGTGTTCTATAAAGTTTAACAATTATCTGTCCTTGCTTTGTAAAATCATCCTCAGCCTCAGTAAAGTGATTTGCACAGAGGGGTCCTGGCTCTAACATTTTCTTAGTAGAAGGGAATAAGGCTCAAATTAAAAGAAACCAAAAGAAAAGCTACTTAATCACTTTTAACGTAGTCATCTGCTATACAGGTGTGCACATATCACATTTTATTTGAGTTATACTTCCCAGCTTTCTGGGACCCCATGTTGCAGCTTTACAAAGGTATAGAGATTTCTACAAGTTGAATCAATAACATCAAGTAAATCTGTTAAAAGAAGTTATTGCTTTGTTTCTAAAGGAGCAATTTAATGTTCAAGTTGTTGAAAAACTGATCTTAAAAAAAAAATCACAACCATTTAGGTAGCCAAGTAGGAATAAGAACTGTGCTTAAGGATAAAACAATTCTAAAAGGTGCTCAATTGAGATCATCTTTTTCTATACATGAACATAAAAACTAGGCACAGAGTCCTTCCAGCAGTCACTGGGTTAGGGACTTCCTTCATCAGAGGTGCATCCGGATCACTGCACTTAATAGCCATTGATAGACATATCCTTCATGAATTAGTCTAATCTCCTTTTGACCCCTGTTATACTTTTGGCTTCTGCAGCATCCTGTGGTAATGAGTTCCATGATTTAATTGTGCATTGTAATGAAAAGAGCTTCCTTTTGTTTGCTTGACAATTGCTGCTTGAAGAAGTTAGTGGGGGCACTTGCCTGCTGCTCTCTTTTGTTAAGTAGATGGAGCTGGTTAGTCTGTTCATAGTTCTAACTACCTCTTCATTCCTTAAGATGGCAAAATCCAAAGCTGATGGCAGGCAGAAAGTGACATTGTGGGATGACTTCAGCACTGCTCTGTTTAACAGGTGAAGAGCAGAATAATGAGGTAATTCAATTGTGAATAATTTCTTTTGATATTCTACCTGGGGTTGCAACCTGGGGTTGCAAAGAAGAAAGCAGTAGTGCCCCAGGAAGACTCTCATAAATGTTTTCAACACACACGTGTGCACAGACACAAGCAGATATATTATCAGATTGCTATGTCTGCTCATTGCCCTTAATGTAGGACTTTTTGCAGAAGTGCAGAGAGATTGAGCAGGGAAAAAATGTAGCAAATGCATGGAAAGCATGGAAAAAATCCCATAGAAAAAATCCCAGAGAAAAACTGTTTGGCAAATGGACACTGGCAACTTGGGAGCAAAATCAGAATAAAATTGATGTTGGGCTCCCTCTCACCTTTCTTCTCTTTTGATTGAGATTGGTTTGCTTGGTGGTGCCCATGCTCTTCATGGAATGGCTTACACATGGACAGGACTACATCAGCACCAGAAAATGGATTTGATGAATTTATCTTTGCCTTTTTTTCATACTTTCCATGAAACAAAAGGTTTTGTTCAACTTTTTTTTTGGGAAAAAAAGAGTGCTCTGTTCTGAACATGGGATGTTTTTCAGGTGAAAGCTTCCCTAAATTTGCCTTTTCCCTCCTCTATCAACTTTGAAATATTTAAAAGAAGAAAGAACTATACAGAAAAATATCTTAAAATAAAAAAAAAAAAATGCAATGTGACAAATTTTTGTATATTTGTCTAGAATCAGTTTAGAACAAAGAAGCAGGCCTTACTGAAACATGGCACTTTGAAGTTTTTTTGAGAAATTATCCACAAAGTAGCTTTTTCTCTTTTTCAACATACACCTTCCAAATAATTTAATTAATCCAAAAAATTTAACCTTGATTTTTGGTCTGCCCGTGTCAGAGCCTTGTTGAACAAGCTGCATGAAGCTTGTTCAAACCAAGGCCCAGTTTGCTCCTAACTTGATAGGGAAATAAATCCAAACTATTAGATCCTTTCTAATTGAAAAAAGTAAATAATTATAAGAGAGCTTCTCCAATATTCTCCTTGTTTTCTTCTAGCTTATTCTCCAATTTTGCCTGATTTTGTAGAGATGATGAACCTATTTCAATCTGAATCTACAGGTTTTGTTCTGAGACAGAGAAGAATCTTCTCAAAATGAAACTTGGAAGCCAGTGCTCAAAATTAGGATTTTAACATAAAAAAGACTTCAGTTTTATACAAACTCCGTGTTTCAGCAACCCAGACTATGAAGACTGGCAGGAATGATCCTGTTCTATAATGAGAGCTGAACCAAAAGGTAAGCTTGTGACTTTTCCCCTAGCTACAGGAAACTTTTACTTAATTTAACAGAGCAACTGCATACTCTTGGAAAAAAAGAATGTCTTTGTTCATGGCCTGTAGCTTAGCAAGCTTAAAGAAAAACATTTCCTAAGCTTAAAAATTAAAAATTTTTTTATAGGTAAAGAAACTCAGAAAGAGTAGTCTTCTGTTGAGGGTATTTGGCTGCTCCTTGCAGGTGTTTGGTTTTTAAAATGTTTGGGCAGAACACCAGTAATTTGGTTTACAGATTCCAGCATTGTCCAGTTTCCTGCACATTACTGCAGTGTGGAACAATGACATTACAACAACCTACATCTGCAATTAACCTTTTTTTTTTCCCCTCTTGGTCTTCTTGGACTGTGTCTCCTCACAAAACACTGAAGTGTGTCTTGGCCAGTTACCTCAGCTGTTTACCTAAGTAGCTACAGGACATCTGTTTCAAGATAGGTTACAGGCACATCACATTTCACCTTTCTGAAGGGGAAGAGGACAGGAAACTTAATTTTGAAGTTCAACATTGCCAGAACTTTCTGATTTCCATAAAGAGGCCAGACAGTGACATCATATCTACCCTATATCCCTTTGCTTTATGGCTGGAACTTCATTGCATGGTGGAAACAATTCAGGAGAATGATTGATCTCTACTTTTCAGCAGCACTGTACTAAGCAAAAGTAACAAATGGTGTCATTGCTGAAACCTGTGAAAAAATATTTGCTGTCATGGCTTTAGCTGGAGCCAGAGTCAGAGGCAGTGAACCAGAACCTACATAGAACCCAAACTTTTCCAACGTCACATGTTGTGTGATTTTATTTATTCCTTTTAACTAAATAGGGTTCTGATTATTTAACTGTGATTCTTGTGCATAACAATCCCGTGGGTTTGCTAGAAAACAATTCCTTGGGATTTTTAAGTATGATTTCAATTAAATATAATAATATGATTCAGAGCAAATGTTTTCACCTACTGCATCTTGTAACTACAACCTGTGATTCTGCTTTCAAGACTAACAGTGAACACGGGTTAATGAGCACATAAAACAATTAACAGTGAGTAAAAATGCACACAATCAGAAATAAGGCTGACAAGTTGTAAGCTCTAATGTACTTAGGAGCATTCTTCTGGCTACAATATTGGCTTTTGGGCCAGGGCTGTGATAAGCTTGTCTGGAAATGAATGGAGGCCACTTGCTGCAGGGATGATTTCTCACTGAATGGTGGGTGTTGGAAGTGATTAGTAGTGACTTTAGTTATATTGTGGCAACTACTGTAGCTTCCAGATACATGGGTTTGGTTTTGGTTTTTTTTCAGTTCCATTTACAAGCCATTCAGGGTGTCTAAAGATGTGTCTGTGTTCTGCTCAACACCTGACATGTGCTTCTCAGAAATGGCTCCACGTCAAGTGTAAGTGAAGTGATCCCTGTACAAACGGCCTCATTTACAAAATCACTGAACCCTCACGTTTCCAACAGAAGTCAAGGGGGATCATTGCTCGCAAACCTTTCCTGGATGTTTCTAACTTGAGGTGATGATTCTTTGGGTAGAAAAGAGCTACACAGTGCATGTGTGTTATCACCTTTTTATTCCTTATGCTAAATCACAGTGAAACTCCTAATGAAAAAAGAGAATGAGAAATAGTGCAGCTTGTAAAATAAAGCTTTTGCTAAGCACCCTAAGTCTTCCCAGCTTTAAAGAAAAGCTGCCACCAGCCATCATTCTAATAACTTTAGGAAATATTATGTTACAAATGTTACAAATATATATAAAGGCACACTAAATATTATGTCAAAGTTAAGGGGCTGACTTTTTAAACCTCAAAACTGAAGATTCTTTAACCAGCCTGCACTCATAAATGAAATGTTGATAGACCCTTAACTCTTGTGAAGCCAGTGGTTACTGGCATAAAGAAAAGAAACAAGGTATTCTGAAATGTGTTACAATAAAGCTCCATGCCATGTAGTTTATAGATTTATAAGATTTAGATTAAACTGGGATCTTTTCCTGTGTTTATCAACAGCATTAAAAAAAAAAACAAACACAAGAGTAAGTGAACCTGGAATACCACAAACCAATCAATAAAGTTTAAAAGCTCCAGTGAATCTAACCTATAACAGGTCCTTGTTTGGAGAACATGCTCAAGAAACACATGTGCCTTTAAGAGGTCTTGAAAGAATTTACACCCATGGACCATTACCATTTCCAAACACCCTGCAGCTTTACCAGCCCAACATGTGCTGACTGTATATCACCATGACCCTTTCACTAAAGCTCTTTTGACTGGAGTGCTTTTAATACCCACTTTCTCAGCTGAGCTCAGGAGTGATTTGTTTTACATGCCACATTAATCCTTTCCACATTTTCTGGATGAGGCAACCACAATTCCACTTGTGAGGTGTTTCTAAAACATAGTTATAGGAATAAAGCAGCAGGGTCCCAGACTTGACAACTTCCCTTCAGGCAGCTGACAAAGTGGGCTATGGTGGCTGGTGTTGGAGCTCACAGTTGTGCCCAGCAGCCAGGGTGGGCTGCTCTCTCCTTGGTTAGCTGCAGGCCCAATTATTGTTGGCAATTCAGCCACAATTAAAACCCTGCAGGGATCTTCGTAGATTTAATGTCCATTGAAGGCTGATGCAGATTAATAAAATCCAGCTCGTCTTTTATAAGCTTAAGATGAAATGCAAGGGAGAGAAAGAGCACTGAAAGTATAAATCGCAGCTCTGTAAAACCCAAGAAGTTTATGCCTCACACCTACATGATTGGAGGAAAAGAGCTTTTTATAAATGGGCAATTAGTGTTCAGTGTACTGGCTTTTATTATGTGGTAATTTTACAGTTTTCACTTTAAAGACACCCCCAAAAAAATCAAAGGCCAAATGAATTCCTGTTGTATCCATTTATGAGCTTTCTGCGTTTATAATGTTAGCTCAATGTTACTAATGTAGGGTTTTGAAAATTTAGTGTTGTCAACAAGGCTAACAGAGTGGACCAACCAATTATAAAAACTGTTTTTACATGTCAGCGCTGTGCAAGTTTTATTAACAAGTTAGTATTATGCTCCATTTTTTATGTGTTAAATTGAACTGTACAAGGAACCGGAGGACTAAAATTGTATTTCTACCCAATTTAATTTATTGCTCTTCCCCCATAAATTTTACTTGTAAGTTCTGTGTTCTGAGCTCAACTATAAATTAGAGTGAGGTGAGTCTTATATATAACTTGATTTACTCTGGTAATTTCTGAATGTAGGATCTGGATCCACAGACCTGTCCATAATTGTCTTTACAGGAAAGCATAGCAGCAGAATATAAAAAAAGCAGTGGCTAATTCAGATTTTTCTATTAAAAAATGGTTCATAGCTCTGATCATATGCCAGGCTTTTTGACAAAACTTCAAACAACAAGCACAGCTTCAAGAGTACTGATGTGAAAGCATTCATACCCTGCAGCAGGTGTCACCAGGAGGTGCCATTTCAGTCTTCCAGCCTTTTTTTTTTTAAGCATGCAAGTAGCTGATATTCATTCATGGGAAGAAGCACCCATTTTTCTAATTTGCATCATTAACCCTTGTGTGTGAAAGGGTTCTGTCACTGCAAGTTTGCCATCTGCCTTAATCTCCTATTAAAATGCATTCCACGGGAGGAATTGTTGCTTGTAATCCCAATTTTAGTGATCAGCTGAGATTCCTGACAAGGGAATTGCTGTGTGTAAGTACAACAAGTAACCAGGGGCCATGTATCTGATTTCTCTGATTTGCCATGAAATCTGCAAGTGCTCTGCAGGGGGACAACAGTGATGTCTGCACAAATTCTCTTTCATTTGCAATGAGATATTTATTGATCAGAATTCTCAGATATGCTAATTATCTGCAGCTGGAAGCTGCTGGAACCTGGAGTTTTTACAGATCTCAGGTTTGTGATCTGACTGCTCTCCTGGGCATCAAGTAGGATTTTTCTGTCTGCTTCAGCAGCTGTATGTTAAGCCCCTGATTTTCATCCTTTTTTTGACTTTTTTTCTTCATTGAAAGGACCTTCAAAGGTCACCTAGTCCAACCCCCCTGCTGTAAGCAAGGACACCTTATACTCAATCAGGCCCTCATCAAGCCTGGCCTTGAATGTCTCCAGGGATGGGGCCTCCACCATCTCTCTGGGCAGCCTGTCCCAGTTTCTCACCACCCTCGTGGTGAGTCCAGGATATGGTTGGTTTCCTTCACATTTGCTTCTTGAGAGAGAGGAGAACTATGATCCAGAACCAGGAGAACTAGAAAAAAATAAGTCCATCCTTTCACATTTAATCTATATTCAGTATTATAGGTGTGAAAGTTCTGTCTCTGAGCTTGCTCCTCCTACTTTGTCTGAGTGGCTAGTTCAAATACTCCTTGAAATATATGGAGGAGAAGTGCCTCTGTGTGTTGCCAGTAGGATAATACAGAGGGCACTCTGAAGCATCAATGAGGAGTTACTGGTCTCAGTGAAGAAGAGAGAGAAAGGCACTTCCTACCACCATTCCCCCAGCACAGAGGCTATGTTGCAATATCATGTGTGACCTGAGGGTGTATAATCACTCCATAAGAGCAAAACCAACATGTACTGAAAGCCCAGGAGCTCTGTTAGTCGTTCTCCCTGAGCTCAGGTTGTGCCTGAACCTCTTCAAAACGTTCTGCATTTGAGGAAGACCATGTGTAACAGCAGTCTCCACCACAGAAAGAAAGAACATAATGTCATGGTTATTCATAGAGAACCAGCCAGGGAGCAACCACATTTCCTGAAGGGTACGTTCTATCACACTCTCAAAAGACCTGTTTTTCCTCATCAGAAAATGAGAGAAGTTCTGTCAATAATTCCTGTGGGAACAGAAGTTCTGTCAATGATTCCTGTGGGGAATGGGATAGACTCTATGGTCCTATGGCACTGGCTGGTTCAGCATGAGCTTTGCTCCTCCTTTCAGACTGCAGGTATTTTTCATCTCTCCCAAAGGCTTGGTGTGCACTGGTTTGACCATGATACCTGTTCCCACATCTGTACTTTTGTCTCTTAAGGAATAATTTAATTCCCTTTGTTTCCATTGGCTTTTCTCTCTTTTTATTAAAAGAGTCTCCCTGCATGAAGAAAAAACATTTCATAGAGGGGAAAAAGAAATACCTTGATAAGCTCAACTTGTTAGAATTATTTGTAGCCACATATATCATGATAACATGCCCATGGCAGGGGGGTTGGAATTAGATATCTTTAAGGTCCCTTCCATCCCAAACCACTCTATGATTCTATGAAAATACTATCTAGACAAACAGCTTTTCAAGATGGTAGTCTCTGTTGTGTGATACAGATGAAAATTGGGATTCCTTTAGGAAGAGAGCTTCCTGAAACTTTGAGTGTATTTTTCTTTTTTTAATACCTACCACTAAATGAGAACATTTCAGTAAACAACTTGTTCTATAGAGCAAACACAAACACACTTTCATCTGCTCTTCTTTGGAAATTATTTCTTATGGGTTTAGGTAGCTTTATTTTTATTGTTTTCAGTAGCCGTTTAATAAGAACCTTCTAACTCTTTGTACCTCAGGATACAGATTTAGGTTTTCAAGACAACCACCCTTGAGCTTTTTAAAAACCCCATATAGCTTTTGATCACTTTTAAGATCTCATACTTGCAAAATTCTTTTATATGCCAGTGCAAAAATCAGCTCAATTGTACACTATGTTGGTATATATTCTGAGCCACAAAAATTGCCTACTTCTCTTTTGCCTTTGGGCAATTTTTCAATCTTAACTAAACCAAGTCCATAACATACGCCTGCTGGCCAACGTTCCAGGTAAATGAACAGCTTTTAAGGAAAAATGATGCTGTTTTTCAAAAGCTTGACATTTTTAAAATACAAGTCCAGAATTGAAACCTTCAATAATTTTTCCATGCCTATATGTTGCAAGCAGAAAAATGTTACACAAATTAATACATCTGGGATTATTTTCTAGCTGTTATTTCCCACTAGGGAAAATATTTAGAAATAAGGCTCATTTTTTTTTTGTGCTGAAACTACAAAGAAGCCAACCATCTTGATGCTTTTCCAGATTTTTTTAATGGTTTTCCTGATATTGTATAGTGACTTTACTGCTCTGTTTTGTATGCCCTTATATTCACCAATGGCAAGCATTTATGTTGGGTTTATTCCAGTTTTTAAATCTGTTTTGTGGCATTTATGGCCTAAAGCTAATAAGGACATTCGGTATTTTCTTGTAAAATATTGAAAATACTTTTTACCATGAAAATAAAGGGAAATGTTTCTAAAAAGAATGAAAAAAATAAAAATTTAAAAAAGTGGTTTAACCAAAGGCAGGAATCACCTTTATTTTAAACTCGGGCAGGCTTTGCCATAGCAGAAATTTGCTGTTTCCTTGGCACCAGGAAACTGATAGAAACTCATCAAACCCCCAAAAAGCCTCCTAGCTGAGAGCTCACTGGCCATCAGAGCCCACCAGAGGTACAAAACAGGAACTCAGCAGGCAAGGTGGATAACTTTAAACAAAATGGGTATTTATAAAAATGCCAGTTGATTGAAAGTGAAACTTGCCCACAGTAGAGGGTTTGGAAACCTTTTTTGGACATTTTTCATTGAGTCAAACTTTTGATTTTTATTGTCTTAAAGAAAAAACCCAGCATACTGGTTCTCTGACTTAGGATAACTTTGCATTTTAGGAAACAAACAAAAATTTACATTAAAAAATTAAATAGTGCCTCACGTGAAATATTTTAGGTTGAGATAAGTAAAGTGCTGCTTAGGAGAAGATTTATATTTGAAGAAAATATCTCCAGATTTCATCTTGTTTTTTCTCATACAGTCTTTTTTTTCTTCAGAATCAGGTATTTTGTTCTGGAGCAGAAGAATGGTTCCCACCCAGTGTACATCCAGTGCTTTCAAATCCCAACAAACCTGCTTGCTGGGATTAGGGTGAGGGCATGACCACTTCAGACTGGAAGCCAAGTGGTAAAACTGCCTTGTTAACCAGGTTGGTGACAGAATTATAATCCCTGAATTGCATTTTAAAATGCAAATATTTTCTGTGGTGACTGGGTGAGGCTGTCCTGCTCCCTGCTGCATAAATGCATTGCAGTCCAGTGCTCGAGCAGCAGCACTTCCTCTCAGCTTATGTTTTCTCTGTATAATAGAGGGTTAATTTGAATAAACGCCTTATTTACATTTTCAACTGTAAAAAATCGCCTAGCAGGACCCTAGGTGCCCCAGCATGCTGCTCGCTGAAATCACACTAACATTGAAATCATTATTCTGACAGGAACCCAGCCAGCCAGACGCCTACAGAAGCGCTTTTCCTCTCCTTCACTCTGGGAAGCACGGCCCCGCAAGCCCTTCTGCAGAAAACTCTCCAGCTCCCATTCATTTCTTTATTTGCTGCATCGCCAGGTCACTAAATTCTGGTTTCTGCGGCCTTGGACGGGGCGGGAGGTGGGGGAAGCGAGCTGCCGGGGAAGCCCTGCCAGCTGCCCCCCTCCTGCAGAGCCAGCACTGGAAGGAGGGAGAAGCAGCTGCAGCTGGATCTCAGCCCTCTCCCCAGGGAGGGGGGGCCATTGCCACACATCCCACACCACCGGAGCTTCCTGGCCAGTCACCTCATCCCAGTGTTTACAAGGAATTGCATGTATTTGAAAGGAAAATGGCCTGGCTCTGCGTGGGTCTGCTCCTGCTGCTTCAGGTGGGATGTGTATGATTTGGGTACAACTGGGGCTTCTTTTATTGTTTAATTCCAAGTGTCACTGCATTGCAAAATAGGAAAAGGAAGAAGAAAAATACATCTACAATGAACACGACTCTGAGAGTCACAAAATCCACAAGGCACTGCTAGCCAGTAGCTAATTATTACCCAGCTCTCCTCCCACCTCTGCTTATTAGGAAAGTTTGGATGCTAGTTCCCCTTTGCTGTTCAGAACAGCACAGATGGAAGGAAATGAATATGCCATTTGCTTTTTGTGACCTCAGGGGAGCGGAGCAAAAAACTGGATGTGAAAACATTGCCAAAACCCTGAAAGTTATATTTTCTCATTCATTAGTTTTCCTGCTTCTCTATTCCATATGCCCTCCTTTCCTTCAGCTCCATGGAAAAGTATTGACGAGCCAAAGGAGTAATACAATTAGAGCTTATGTATGACCTGAATGGTCTATGTGGCTGTTAGTTGGGTGGCTGCTCTGCTTCCAGAACTGCCCAGAATAGCACAGACCATGGGCACCAAAGCCCACAACTCTCTGACTCTCCAAAATGTCTTTTGACATATTATTTGTGGAACAGTGCGTGTCAGCCCTTCAATACAGCAAGAAGTCACGATGAATAAACAGAAGGGACCAGATTCTTCCTAAGGATGTACACGTGGTTCTCATTTCAGGGCCCAAACCAATCCACTTAAGTTCATGTAAATCCTCCTCTTGACTTCAACAGGAATCCAGCCCTTCTGGCTGCAGTGAAGGACTCGGCCACCTAAGGCAGGATGTAGGTGGAACAGTGTCCAGAAGTGCTCTCCAGAAAGCCCTGCTTGGCTGCTGCCTAATCCTGGAGGCGCCTAGTCCTGCAAGGCACCTCCCTCTGCAGTTTTAATGTTTTGTAGGTGACAATAGCTGTCCAGATTGGCCTGATCTGAGCAGCTCATCAGTTACTTCTTTCCTCCCACTGGTCTAAAGCCAGAAACGAAGCAGAAGACATCTAAGACTTTTGAAGGCCACATCTGGTAGACGTTTTCAGAGCATCCCAGCACACACTGATGGATAAAGTGCTCTTCCTAGCACTCTGCTTTAATGCTGGTGTGACAAAAGGCATGTCTCACAAAGCAAATTTGAGCAAAACAGAATGCTACTTCTCTGTGAAGACAAAAAGAGTAGTTTGATGCAGATTGATGTTTCATTATTCAAGGTATCTTCTCATAGGTTTTTTCCTCTCCTGTGTATTTAAAAGCTTTGATGAGGGTGAAAAATAGTCACTTTATTCCTAGTCTGCTGCCTAGGTATGCCCAGATTCCCTAAATAGTGCTGAATGGAATCTGTGTCAAAATATTAAATCTAAATTCTTCTTTCCCATGTCTAAGTTTGCAAGGAAAATCTTCAGTGTGTATTAAGATTGCAACTTATTAACAAGAAGGAACACTATTTGCACAAGTAAAGTCCAGAGCTTTTGAGGCCCTGGAGGAATTCTGTGTTCCATGAATACTGCAAGGTGGAAGTGTTAACTCTGTGTCATATATTTGGCAAAACAGAAATATAGCAACAGAAATAGAACATTTTCAGCACTGCTTTGAAAATAAAATAACTTGGTTTCTTAGTGGTATTTTTTCATTAAAATGGGGGCTTTGCTGTGGTATTTATGTGTCAGGAGGAGCCCATTAGTCCACGGTGATATCCTTTTTCCATTGACATTATCTTTTAATTATATCTTTCTGAGCAACATCACTAGTGGAGGATCGATTTTTACAGCCCAGTTTACATATCGCTTCAGCATCTAATCCTGAGGAGGTGTGACACACTTTGAGGTTTCTGCTTCCCTTTTTTAAAATAATTTGGAACTCATGACTGCTTAAAAAGACATCAACAAAGGTGCCTGCCTTTCCTTTGAAGTCATTTTTTGCGGAAATCACAGTCACTGACCAAAAGGTTTCAAAAGATTAAATTGTGCTTATTTTATGACATTTTAAAACAGCAGGGTTAAATGCTGGGCCAGCTGCCAGGCAGTTAGCAGCACCCATACTTTCATGTTCAGCAGCCAGACACATCTACAGCACTTATTTCTGAGTAGTTATTCCTGAAATATGTCACTCAGAACAGCAGAAGGGTTTTAAGATTTGCGTGCTTTGATGACGGGCTAATGAAAATGTATTTTATATATATGCCATGAGTGTAATGAATTTCAGAGCTGAAAAAAAACCATAATGCAGGGGGCAAATTAGATATTTGTAATATTCTTTGTCAACACCATCTTCTCCCTATGGCTGGAATCAACTTGGAGAGCCACAAAATCATGGATATTGGACACTTGTGTCCTATAGTGCACTATCCACATGTGGCAAAGCATTTCTCTTTGCTTCTTGCTCCTTATACAGCAGCTGCAATGGACTGAGGACTGCTTTAAACTCCCAAAACTCTTCAGAAAGGGAGACGTAAATCTTGACATCATCTTTGATGAGGAACTAGAGGAGAGTGAGGACACTCACAGACTCTCTTTCCTGGGCAGCAGCACTCTGGGCTTAGTAGATCTTTTTTGAAGTTCAGCTCTGTTACAGCCATGCAGTGATCTGCTCCATTTTATACACTTTTGTTCTGTTGTTCTGGTCTTTTCTTTCTAATCCCCCCGTGCTGCCTGCTTTCCCTTGCCTTGGCCTTACTGTGCTTTTTTCTTTTTTTTCCCTTTTTTTTTTTCATCTCTCTTTTTCCATTTTGAGGACTTTCGGGCCAGACTCTCTGTGCTGGTTTCCGCCACTTTGTGTTGTGCAGGTGTTGCAGAGCGTGGCCTTAACTGGCCCCTGGGGGATGCTCCGTGCACAGCCAGCAGCAGGCAGAGTAAACAGCTCTTGTGCCAGCTCTTCTCCCCACGCTGGCACAGGGAGGGACTCAGACACCCAAAGAAGCAGAGAAGAATGTTCTTTGCTCCAAACGGGTGCACCTCTGGGAGAGAAATGAACTGGGATTAGTTAGGGTGCACTTGAACTACATCAGCTTATAGAATCATAGAATCGTTTGGGTTGGAAGGGACCTTAAAGATCATGGAGTTCCAACCCCCCTGCCATAGGCAGGGACACCTCCCACTAGACCAGGCTGCCCAGTGCCTTGTCCAGCCTGGTCTTGAATACCTCCAGAGAGGGGGCATCTACACCCTCTCTGGGAGACATGTTCCAGTGCTTCACCACCCTCACTGTAAAGAATTTCTTTCTTATGTCAAGTCTAAATCTACCCCCTTCCAATTTACATCCATTGTTTCTAGTCCTCCCATCCGATATCTTATTGAAAAGTCCTTCCCCTGCCTTTCAGCTTCTTGGAGTTGTGCTGTGGCTCAGGCTGATGCAGGAGTGGCCACTGAATTGTGTCACCATAACCAGGTCTCCATCTCCTGCTCTGAGTGGATCTTGGCACCAGGCAGAATATGGGCCTTTTATTCTTGTCCTGCTGTCTCATTGAAGCCCCACTGTCTACAGATCAAAGGGGTTTGATGGACTGCCAAAAATAGTAACCTATACGTAAAACATGTGCTCCATTTATAGCCATCATTTGGAAAGTTTCCTGCTACTGCAGAAATGCAGATTACATTGATTTACTGTCCACTGCTGCAAAATACTGAGGGGCTTTTCAATGACTTCTATTGTATGCATTTGCAGAAAGGCTGGGGAGATTTCTTCTTCCTTCCTTTCCCCTTTGGTATATAACACACTACCACGTGAGGTACATCTTTCTGAGGTCTTGCAAAGCTTAAGTGAAGTGTATTAATAACTGCTCTACACTTTGAAAGACATTGTCACCTGAGCTGATGCCTTAGCCTTTGAAAAATGGAGTGTTTCTTCTTTTGATGTAAAGAACATCTCAATGGTATTTATGGAATAATTTTATTTTACCTCTGCAGGCTTTTAGCTACAGAGTGTGTCCTGCTTGTTGTTTGCAGGCACTTTGATAGCTTTTGTGGGAACAGACTGTGCTTAACATGGCAACTAAAGAGGGAAGTACATGTGAGTACACCCTCAGCCTGTGTTTTAAGCACATGTCTAAACTTCCATTGAGCCTGTCATTGGTGCTGTGGCCACCAGACCCTTTCCAAGCCCAATCTATGGACAAAGAGATACTTTCAGAGTCATAGAGTTCGAAGGGACCTTCAAAGGCCATCTAGTCCAACCCCACTGCAGTGAGCAGGGGCAGTAGATCAGACTGACCACAGCCTCAGCAAGCCTGGCTTTGAGCCTGGGTTGCATCAAGAGGAGTGTGACCAGCAGGTCCAGAGAGGTGTTTTTGCCCCTCTACTGGGCACTGGTGAGACCCCACCTGGAGTTACTGTGTCTAGCTCTGGAGCCCTCAACACAGGAAGGACATTGAGGTGTTGGAGCAGGTCCAGAGGAGGCCACGAAGATGGTCAAAGGGTTGGAGCAACTGCCCTATGAAGACAGGCTGAAGGAGTTGGGGTTGTTCAGCCTGGAGAAGAGAAGGCTCAGGGGGGACCTCAAAGTAACTTCTCAGTACCTGAGGGGGTCCTACAGAAAGACAGGGGAAGGACTTTTTAATATGATATGGGATGGGAGGACTAGAAACAATGGATGTAAATTGGAAGGGGGTAGATTTAGACTTGACATAAGAAAGAAATTCTTTCCAGTGAGGGTGGTGAAACACTGGAACAGGTTGCCCAGAGAGGTTGTGGATGCCCCCTCTCTGGAGGTGTTCAAGACCAGGCTGGACAAGGCACTGAGCAGCCTGATGTAGTGGGAGGTTGTCCCTGCCTATGGCAGGGGGGTTGGAACTTAATGATCTTTAAGGTCCCTTCCAACCCAAACTATTCTATGATTCTATGATTCTTCAGGGATGGGTCCTCCACCACCTCTCTTCTGTTCCAGTGCATCACCACCCTCATGGTGAAGAGCTTCTTTCTGATGTCTAGTACCACCGAGAAGACACAAAGGTGTCTGTAGACAGCCCAAGCTCAGGTTGTAATTCCAAGAAAAAAGACTTGCTGCAATGGGCAAGATGAAATTATGCAGACACTTTGAAGTAAATCAAGGATTATAACAATGCTATAATAGGATTGTAACAGTCCTCTGCTGCACAGAGCTACACAGATCTCATCTCCATGCTACCCAAGTAGGATTTGATATCTGCTCTGCAAACAGGACAGCATCTGTAGGGCTTATGATCCACTTATAAGTCTTGTTATTCCACATATTCATACACATATTGTGAGAAAAGAAAATTTACAGAAAAGTTTGCTAATGTTAAGAAGAGAACAGAAGCTGAAGAAATGAGCAGTGACAGCAGCCAGTGGCCTACAGCCTTTCAGCCTGTTTGCAAGCAATTATCCTCTGCTGGATGATAAAGAAGATGAACTTGGCCTTGGCTTTGAGTCTTATTAAGGAAGGATGTCATAATTTTCTCTCCAATAACTTATAGACCTAACAGTATCCAGAAAGGCCTCTTTTCCCTTCCTGCTTTCATTTTTCTAAATCCTTTTCCTTCAGATGCTAGCTGCTAATAGGCACCAGAAGAGTTAATTATTCTATCTCTGGATACTATTAAATTCACCCCAATTCACTCCTCTGCTTCCCGTCTGTTAACGTCCTAAGGATCAAAGCTCAATATAACTATTTTAGGCCAAGAGTTCAAAATGCTACCATTCATATTAGAACTTAACAGGAAAGCATGAGTTATTTTTCCTCCTAATAAACAATATATTTTTGAATTACGGCTTGGGTTTTTTGGTTTGGCTTTTTTTTTTTCTTTTTTTGTTTTAACTGAAAAATTAATTTGATTTTTTAACCTTATTTATAGCCCTGGTGTGTTAATCTCAAAGACTACATCAGTATCTTTTCATGTATCCAGTGTGTGTCAATTATTTGAAGCAGGATACAGGATATGGGATGGAACGGCTAGGAATAATGGATGTAAATTGGAAGAGGGTAGATTTAGGCTAGATATAAGAAAGAAATTCTTTATTTTGAGGGTGGTGAAACACTGGAAGAGGTTGCCCAGAGAAGTTGTGGATGGAAGGATGAGTCATTGAGCAACTTGGTGTAGTGAGAGGTGTCCCTGCCCATGGCAGGGGGATTAGAACTAGATGATCTTTGAGGTCCCTTCCAACCCAAAACATTCTATGATTCTATCCTATATTAACTGTCTTTATGCAAATCTAAAAAAATAGAACACCTCAAAAATAAAAAAACCCGTTGCTTTGAGTATGACATAGAAAGGGAAATAAAATTTTCAGGAAGAAGTGACATCCATTATATCAAGTGAGGGTGAAGAAATTAGTTCTTGTCCATGATTATCAGAAAGAAATCTTCTCTAGAATGAATCTCATAATTTGTCTTCCTTAGTTATGTGGTTTTACCCCAAGAAAAGAAAAAATTGGATCAGATGGATCCTCACAGGAACTTTCATGACTGAAATGTTGTATGTTACATACTCAGTGTAGGAGATACCAAGGAATTAGAACTAGATGATCTTGAAGGTCCTTTCCAACCCAAACTACCCTATGACTCTCTGATTAACACTGAATAAGGGCAGGCACATTTCAGACAGAAAACTGGGTTCAGAATGGCAGGGAGGGGAGGAGGGAGAGAGCGAAGGAATCCTTTCCCCAGTTAGTTTTCCTTCATTTCTGAATGACCAAGCCATTTTTCTTTCAGATCTCTTGTCGAGCTCCTTGCAAGCTTTAATACAGGGGTTATTTTAATCACTTTTCCATCGCGGTTTTCCTCCTTGCCCTGCCCAAGTTCCC